>OX401925.1:0-600000 GCA_947859195.1 Drymonia ruficornis
GGACCACACTGTCTGACGCCAGCGGCGGGCGGATCCTCTTTTCGGGGAGCAGCCTACCCTCGAGGTTTTCGAAGCGGGCGCTCACCATTAACCCCACAGCCTCGATTATAGAGCGCTTCATCTGCTCTAGCTCAAAAGGAGCACTTGAGGAGGGTGGGGGAATAGCGGCGCCCAGCTCCTGCGTACGACGCAAATCTGCCCGCAACGAGGCCAGTTCCCCGCGGAGTTCTGCTACTTCCGCCTTTAGGCGGGCGTTGTCCGTGGACAGCTTCTTGGTCTCTGCCGAAACCGACGACCTGCTCAGTGCGTCTACTGCGACCTTAACACCGGCGGCCGCGTTGTTCAGCGCCTTGATATAAGTGCCCTTCAAGTGGCCAGACTTCAGGGCCACCTCCCTGATCAAACCCGCGTACTGGTTCACCTGGTCCACTAAGTCACCCGCTGTGGGCCCCTCATCCGAGGTGTCTTCGAGGTTGGTGGCTCTGTACCTCAGGAGATAAATTCTCCTGTCCTCCGCAGCCACCTCCCTCTCGGCCTGCGACTCCAAAGCCTCCTGCTCTGCAGCGGCCAGATCGGCTTTGGCTTTGGCCAGGCCTACGTACTCTCCGGTTGTGGGGGGCCTTCCCCTCTTCTTTCGGCGAGTTCCGGCGTCTTTAGGAGGAGATTTCCCCTTCTCACTCCTACTGCCCGATCTCGAACGATCTCGCCCCCCAATGTCGTCACTCTGTTTGAGGAATCTACCTCTCTCGTCCCGGGACTGCCCCCTGGACTTGCGCCCGCGACCGCTTTCCCCTGATCGCACCTTAGTCTTCGGGGCGCCTTCGTCACTTGAGGAGGGATTCCTGCTTGATTCCTCGTCCTTTTTGTCCCGTCCGCGCTTACTGGGCCTTTCAAAAAATTTGGAAGACCCGGCAGCAGACGCCGGCCTGATTGACATGTAGGAGTCAGAGGAGTCAGATGATAGGACCCCTACGTCTCCGTACTTTGTCACCTCTTGAGCAGCAAGCCGCTCGTCTACTCTATTAGCAGACGCGGACTCTCCACAGTCCCCGCGTTCTGCTCCTGTCACCAAATCCGAATCGCCATGTAGTTCCGGTCCATGTTCCTCGCCAAAGTCAGTTGTGTTGTTTGTGTCCGTCTTGAAGTTCAATTTTAAAGCCATAGTTGTTCCCACGAGTGGGAGGGAAATAAACGGTCAATCCGCGCGGTGCCCTCTGCACACGGACAAGCCTAAATACGTCCTGGGTGTCGGCCGGTTCCCAGGGAATCTCTACCACTTAGAGCTGGCCTCCCGCCAGCTATTCATCGTCCTCGACGGGACGGAGGTCATTTTTATAGTGGTTCCGCCCACTTGGCCCCAGCCGGTTAAGGCAAGGGCCCCCGGTCCCAACATCATCGGCCGCGAGACGTGTATTCCACGACACCTCCGATGGGATTACGGGCGCGTCCGGTGGCGGCCGAAACCGCGTGCACCTGGCACTACACCGCACGCTCATACCGCCTCCTTTCGGTGGCTTCCATTCAAACATCCCGCTTCCGCACCATTCATCCATCACCTTTGCCCCAGGAAAACATACATCACGCACAACATCCATCACCTTTACCCCCCCTTACCCCCCCGCCACTCATGCCGCCCTACAGTCCTCTCTGAAAACAGAGAGGTACCGAGAGCAACACTCGTGGCCCCCGTCGCCGGACTGCCCCCGACCCCCTCCGAAAGCCGGAAAGAGCCAGAAGCAGTCAAAACGCGACTCCCAGTGTCGGACTATCCGCCATCGCCGACCATCTCCCCAGGGAAGCTGGAGAGATGGTCGGCGATGCCCAGGGTGCACCACGAGGAGGTTGTCCGACCTAGCACCCCAACCTAACCTAACCTAACCTAACCTAACCTAACCTAACCTAACCTAACCTAACCTAACCTAACCTAACCTAACCTAACCTAACCTAACCTAACCTAACCTAACCTTTTTTTTTTTTTTTTTTTTTTATAGTTGGGAAATGCAGTTACGCAGGTGTTGTCGGCGTACGCCCTCCTCCGACGCCCTTGTCTTCGGCGGCGGATGTCCAGGGTGGCTGTTGCCTCCCTTTCCCTCTCCGCCGCCTCCTTCCGGGTCATCACCCCCTCACAAAAAGAGGCGACCGCCTCCCACGACCTCTCGCTGTCCACCATGGCGCGAACCACAGCAGGCAGCGAGAGGTCGCTCCCGACAACAGAGCGCAGGTCTCGGCGCTCACCCGCCCAGGCTGGGCACTCCTCCAGCGTATGCTGGGCCGTCTCCTCAGCGCATGCGTCACAGTGGTGACACTCGGCCGTGGGCTCCCTCCCCGCCACGCGACACAGATACCTCCCGAAACAACCATGTCCCGAGAGGACCTGCGTCACGCGGAAGGAGAGGACGCCGTGTCGCCTGGTCAGCCACTGTTCCAGGACTGGACGCATGGCCTCTAGAGTTCGACGGCCGGCACTGGGGTGCTCCAGCCTCCGTTCCCACACCTCAATAGCGCACTGGCGTAGCTGCCCTCTGCGCGCACTCAACTCCTCAGGAGCCGGCGAATGCCGCCGGGCCCTCGCCTCCTCGCGCCACTTGTAAAGCGACGCGAGGATCCTGGCGTCTAGGTCCCAGGGCAGGGAGCTAGCCAGCACGCACGCTGCCTCTCCGGAGATCGTCCGATAACCCCGTATGGACCGTATGGCCAACACCCTCTGCGGTTTGCGCAAAAGCGCGATGCTCCGGCGGTTCAGGGTGTCAGCCCACACGGGAGCCCCATACAGGGCCATGGACCGCACAACGCCGGCATAAAGTCGCCGGCAGGGATCACCGGGGCCTCCCACGTTCGGGAGCAGTCTCCCCAACGCTGCCGCTGCTCTCAGCACGCGAGGGGCAAGCTGCTCAAAATGAGCGCAAAAGTCCCAGCGGCGGTCCAGAACCAGACCAAGATATTTTATGGTCGGCCGGACGCTGACGCGAACTCCGCCCACAATGATGTGGGCGTCCGCCGGTGGCGCATTCCGGGGCCCATGAAAACAAAGGGCCTCAGACTTGCTGAGGGCCACCTCGAGCCCCAACCGCCGAATCTTCCCGACAACGTAGGCCACCCCCGCCGTAGCGAGTATGGCGGCTCTGCGGTAGTCCGGACCGCGGGCGGTGACGAGGGTGTCGTCGGCGTAACATGTCACATCGACGCCCCTGAGGAAGGCACCGCGCAGGACCCAATCGTAACCGATATTCCACAGGAGTGGCCCTAGGACCGACCCCTGTGGAATACCGCAAGTCATGTCCAGAGACCCCTGACCGTTTTGGCAGGGGTAAGTCACCCTCCGATCCGACAGATAGGCATCAATGACGCGGCACAGGTAAGGAGGCACTCCATGGAACCGGAGTGCCTCCCTTATGCAAGCCCAGGGCAGGGTGTTGAAGGCATTGGAGATGTCTAAAGACACCGCCAAGACGACCCCGCCCTGGGAGACCGGCTCCTGTGTGAGTGCCCTCGCACGCAACACTGCATCGATGGTCGACCGACCCCTGCGAAACCCGAACTGGCTGTCCGCCAGATTCGGTCCGACAGTCTCGAGGTGCTCGACGATGCGACGGGCGACCACTCTTTCAAAGAGCTTACCCACATCGTCGAGCAGCACTATCGGGCGATAGGCGGACGGGGAGTCCGCGGGGCGCCCTTCCTTGCGAATGAGGACGAGCCTGCCTGTCTTCCACCTCTGTGGAATTATGGCTTGAGCCAGACAGGCAGAGAACAACGCCCTCAATCTCGGCTCCAGGAACTCCAGGGCCAGCACCCAGGCCCGTCCGGGGATGCCGTCAGGTCCCGGGGCAGTATTCCGGGCTCCCATCCTGGCAATGGCCGCTCCGAGCTCAACTTCGGTGACCTCCGGAGCACCCTGGGTACGGCCACCATTGGCAGCAGCGCCAGACAGGACCATCGGGGGCGGCACGTGCTCCTCTCTCTGCGGGAACAACGACGCGACTATTGCCGACACCAGCTGGGGCTGGAGGGTCTCCGTCAGTGGGGGGGCCCAGGGGCGAAGCTTATTCCTCACCATCCTGTACGGCCGCCCCCAGGGATCCCGGTCCAGCGAAGCCAGGAACTCCTCTCGGCCTTGGGCCACGGCTCTGGCAATAGCCACCTGCAACGCCATCTTGAGCCGCCTATAGATGGTGTAGAGGACAGCCTCCATTGGTTCATCCCTGCGCCGCCGTCTCCGGCTTCGGGTATACCGGCGTCTCGCCGCAACGCACTCTCTGCGCATTTGCGCGATCTCCTCGGACCACCAGTATACCTGTCGCCTGGGAGGAGGACGCTTCCTGGCTCGGACCATGGACGCGTCGCACACCTGCGTCATCGCGTCCCGGAACCATTCGGCCTCCTCCTCTACCGCCACACTACTGGGCGCAGGGACCCACGATCGGACTATGGCCGCCTCCTTAAACAGCTCCCTGTCTAGGCTAGCGAGCCGCCACCGCGGGCCATCCCCTCTCACATTCCGGCTTGGGCCGGTCAGGGTATCCGGGAGGGCGGAGACGTCATACCGAATATATCGGTGGTCCGACAGTGTCTCTTCGCCCTCAACCACCCTCCAGCCCCGGACACGGCGCGCCAGGGCAGGGCTCGCGAACGAGACGTCCACTATGGAACCGCCCTGCATCCGCACGCACGTGTCCACCGAACCTCGATTAAGGACAGCCAACCCGACCTCCACGAACCACTCCTCCAGCACCCCACCCCGCACATCGGTCGCGGGGGATCCCCACGCCGTGGACTTGGCGTTGAGATCCCCAGCGACCAGCACAGGGCAGGGGCTGAGCTGCCTAACCATCAGCCCCAGCCGGTCCAGGTAGGCTTCGAACTCGGCCAGCGTTCTGTTGGGGGAGAAATAAACTGCGACTACCGCAATCTCCCCCAACCGAGCGGCTACGAAGCCTGACCCCCTCCTCACGTCACTTAAGGGCGGAGAGCCCGCACCAGTCCGACTCACTATCGCCGCCGTTCCCGTCTGATCCCCAGCCCAATTATCCCCAGGGGGAACAAAGTAGGGCTCGGAAACCACCGCCACTTGTATCAACCACTGCGCCATGCTCTGAGACAAGAGGTCCTGAGCTCTAGCGCAGTGGTTGAGATTCGCCTGGATGATTTCCAGGGTGGCCATTAATTATTGGGTGGCCATCGGAGTACCATCTTCCCTGGGCCCACTGGGCGCAGGGCGAGAAGGCTGCGACTGAGCCGTAGCTCCAGCAGCGCCTCTCCTCCGTCTCCTTCCCCTCGGCCTTGCACTAGCGCAGGACTGGCTGCCGAGTACGTGGTCGGCGGGCTTCTTGGCCGCAGCGCACACCAGACAATAGGGCGCCGCGGAGCACTCGCTGGACTTATGGCCCAACTGCCCGCAACGGTAGCAGGCACTGCCGCGGTCGACCTCTGCGGTGCACAGCTCCCGGACGTGCCCCAACTCGAGGCACCGGAAGCACCGCAGAGGTCGCGGCTGCAGCAGCTTCACCTGCGCCGACGACCAGCCGACAAGAAACCGGCCGGCCTTGATTACCTTGTTGGCAGCGGAAACCGGGCAGCTCACCAACGCCGTGCCGAGACCCGATTTACCTCGGCGGATCTCGCCCGTCTTCACAGAGGTCAGAGGGCATTCGCCGACCTTTGCAATTACCGCATCCACCTCGGCTGGCTCCACCGATTCATCCAAGTTCATGATGCGCATGTCCGCGCGCTTCTCGGGCCTGGAGACCAAAACATCCTCCTTCAGTGCCTGGCGAAGCTTCTCCGCCAGCAGATTAGCCTTATCGCCACTCGTGGCGCCTCCAGGCACCTCCAGTATTTTGGCTCCAGAAGCCGCCGTCCTAAATTTGACATTGGGTATGCCGAGGCCCCCAAGGTCAACAGACTTCTTGGCCTCTTTTATAATGCCCGCGTACGTCACCCCCCTAGCCTGAGCAGCCGGCTGCAGTTTCACCATTACTGCCGACGAGCGGGGGGTACGCAGCTTGAACGTCCTCTTCGGTTGCGTTGAGCTTGCCTCTTGAGCAGCCGGAGCGGGGCCTGCATTGGCCCTGCCCTTGCGCCGCGTAACCGTTGTCCAGCCATCCGTTGCCGGAGGCGGGACGCTATCTCCTCCCTGAACGGGGTTAGCGGGCGTGGCACCCTTCTTCCTCTTCCTGGGCTTCTTCTTCCCTGCAGGCTGAACTGTGGGAGGAGAAGGAGCAGGCGTGGCTTGCTGGGCAACAGCCGGAGCCTCCGTCTGGGCTGTGGAGCTCGCCGCAGCCCGCGGCGCAGCCCGCGGCGCAGCCTTTGGAGCACCTCCTGGTGGGGCCCTGGCGGTCGAGGTGGACTGCACCTCAGGGACCACACTGTCTGACGCCAGCGGCGGGCGAATCCTCTTTTCGGGGAGCAGCCTACCCTCGAGGTTTTCGAAGCGGGCGCTCACCATTAACCCCACAGCCTCAATTATAGAGCGCTTCATCTGCTCTAGCTCAGAAGGAGCACTTGAGGAGGGTGGGGGAATAGCGGCGCCCAGCTCCTGCGTACGACGCAAATCTGCCCGCAACGAGGCCAGTTCCCCGCGGAGTTCTGCTACTTCCGCCTTTAGGCGGGCGTTGTCCGTAGACAGCTTCTTGGTCTCTGCCGAAACCGACGACCTGCTCAGTGCGTCTACCGCGACCTTAACACCGGCGGCCGCGTTGTTCAGCGCCTTGATATAAGTGCCCTTCAGGTGGCCGGACTTCAAGGCCACGTCCCTGATCAGGCTCGCGTATTGGTTCACCTGGTCCACTAGCTGACCCGCTGTGGGCCCCTCATCCGAGGTGTCCTCGAGGTTGGTGGCTCTGTACCTCAAGAGATAAATTCTCCTGTCCTCCGCAGCCACCTCCCTCTCGGCCTGCGACTCCAAAGCCTCCTGCTCTGCAGCGGCCAGATCGGCTTTGGCTTTGGCCAGGCCTACGTACTCTCCGGTTGTGGGGGGCCTTCCCCTCTTCTTTCGGCGAGTTCCGGCGTCTTTAGGAGGAGATTTCCCCTTCTCACTCCTACTGCCCGATCTCGAACGATCTCGCCCCCTAGTGTCGTCACTCTGTTTGAGGAATCTACCTTTCTCGTCCCGGGACTGCCCCCTGGACTTGCGCCCGCGACCGCTTTCCCCTGATCGCACCTTAGTCTTCGGGGCGCCTTCGTCGCTTGAGGAGGGATTCCTGCTTGATTCCTCATCCTTTTTGTCCCGTCCGCGCTTACTGGGCCTTTCAAAAAATTTGGAAGTCCCGGCGCCAGACGCCGGCCTGATTGACATGTAGGAGTCAGAGGAGTCAGATGATAAGACCCCTACGTCTCCGTACTTTGTCACCTCTTGAGCGGCAAGCCGCTCGTCTACTGTGTTAGCAGACGCGGGCTCTCCACAGTCCCCGCGCTCTGCTCCTATCGCCAAATCCGATCCGCAATGTAGTTTCGGTCCATGTTCCTCGCCAAAGTCAGTTGTGTTGTTTGTGTCCGTCTTAAAGTTCAATTTTAAAGCCATAGTTGTTCCCACGAGTGGGAGGGAAATAAACGGTCAATCCGCGCGGTGCCCTCTGCACACGGACAAGCCTAATACGTCCTGGGTGTCGGCCGGTTCCCAGGGAATCTCTACCACTTAGAGCTGGTCTCCCGCCAGCTATTCATCGTCCTCGACGGGACGGAGGTCATTTTTATAGTGGTTCCGCCCACTTGGCCCCAGCCGGTTAAGGCAAGGGCCCCCGGTCCCAACATCATCGGCCGCGAGACGTGTATTCCACGACACCTCCGATGGGATTACGGGCGCGTCCGGTGGCGGCCGAAACCGCGTGCACCTGGCACTACACCGCACGCTCACACCGCCTCCTTTCGGTGGCTTCCATTCAAACATCACGCTTCCGCACCATTCATCCATCACCTTTGCCCCAAGAAAAACATCCATCACGCACAACATCCATCACCTTTACCCCCCTTACCCCCCCGCCACTCATGTCGCCCTGCAGTCCTCTCTGAAAACAGAGAGGTACCGAGAACAACACTCGCAGCCCCCGTCGCCGGACTGCCCCCGACCCCTCCGAAAACCGGAAAGAGCCAGAAGCAGTCAAAACGCGACTCCCCATGTCGGACTATCCGCCATCGTCGACCATCTCCCCAGGGAAACTGGAGAGATGGTCGGCGATGCCCAGGGTGCACCACGAGGAGGTTGTCCGACCTAGCACCCCAACCTAACCTAACCTAACCTAACCTAACCTTTTTTTTTTTTTTTTTTTTTGACGGTGAGAAATGCATTTACGCATGCCCTCCCGCCTCGGGGGAGGCGGGAGGGGTATGTGGGGCTCCCGGGCAACAGAGTGCCGCCCGTCCTACCCACTAAAACTCACCGATGTGCCAGACTGCCGCGTACTGTGAGCGACGCCACGGGCTTTGCTTACGCAGTCACCGTGACGCCCCCCACGCGGCTCAGCCCTTGCGAGCCCCCGCAAAAGGCCTACGCGGCCCCGTGGTGCTGCATCGGCACATTCAATGCAGCACCACCCGTCACCTGAAACCGTGCAATGGGTGGCGGGCCCCCCGACCCGACACCCTGGTTTCAGCTAAGACGGAGGAAGCAGACGCGCAAAGCGCCCCCTTCTTCTGCCCGTCCGTCTGCGCCTACGCGGGTCAGCCAGAGGGTCTACCTCCCTGGCCCGCTCCGCTGTCTCCTTCTGCAACATCACCTCCTCGCAGAAGGTGACCATCGCCTCCCAAGCCCTGCCACTGCCAAGCATGGATTCAACCACGCCCGGCAGTGACAGGTCCCCACCAATCACCGCGGTCAGAGCGCGGCGCTCCCGGTCCCAGGCCGCACACTCCTCCAGAGTGTGGCGAGCCGTATCCTCCGCCGCGCCGCACTCGTGACACGCGGGGGTCAGTTCCCTCCTGGCGATGCGGTGCAGGTACCACCCGAAACAGCCGTGTCCGGATAACACCTGCACCAAGCGGAACGTAAGGGAGCCCCTCCGTCTGTGCACCCACCGTTCGAGGACCGGGCGGATCGCCTCAATGGTCCACACACCATACGCTGGGCTTGCCAGGTCCTGCGCCCATCGCCGCAAGGACTCTTGCTGCGACCGGCGCCTGACCAGGCTAACCTCCTCGAAGGTGGGATGCTCTCCTTGCGTTTTCCTCTCGGCCGTGAGCGTGTACACGGCGGCGAGCACTTCCGCTTCCAGCTCCCACGGAGGGGAGCCAGCAAGCACGCAGGCCGCTCCCGCAGACACCGTGCGGTATCCGCGGACCACCCGGAGCATTAACCTAACCTAACCTAACCTAACCTAACCTAACCTAACCTAACCTAACCTAACCTTTTTTTTTTTTTTTTTTTTTTTTTTTTTTTTTTTTTTTTTTTATAGTTGGGAAATGCAGTTACGCATCCCCTCCCGCCTCGGGGGAGGCGGGAGGGGTATGTGGGACTCACAGGCAGCAGAGTGCCGCCCGTCCTACCCACTAAAACCCAACTCCGCACCACTGTCGCTAGTCTGGGAGAACGCGGGTACACGAGGACGCAATCTCCCGCGAACCCCCAGTGCGACTTCGGCCTGTGGAGGCCTCCTCTCGGGGTGTTGAAACACCCTATCCACCCAGCGAGTGCTGCGTCAGTGCGGGTGACACAGCACTACCACCACACGAGCCCCCAGCGGAACGGCAGACACCCCCGCGTCTGCCGCCCGCAGGCTCCTGTTAGGGAGGAATGTTGTCGGCGTACGCCCTCCTCCGACGCCCTTGTCTTCGGCGGCGGATGTCCAGGGTGGCTGTTGCCTCCCTTTCCCTCTCCGCCGCCTCCTTCCGGGTCATCACCCCCTCACAAAAAGAGGCGACCGCCTCCCACGACCTCTCGCTGTCCACCATGGCGCGAACCACAGCAGGCAGCGAGAGGTCGCTCCCGACAACAGAGCGCAGGTCTCGGCGCTCACCCGCCCAGGCTGGGCACTCCTCCAGCGTATGCTGGGCCGTCTCCTCAGCGCATGCGTCACAGTGGTGACACTCGGCCGTGGGCTCCCTCCCCGCCACGCGACACAGATACCTCCCGAAACAACCATGTCCCGAGAGGACCTGCGTCACGCGGAAGGAGAGGACGCCGTGTCGCCTGGTCAGCCACTGTTCCAGGACTGGACGCATGGCCTCTAGAGTTCGACGGCCGGCACTGGGGTGCTCCAGCCTCCGTTCCCACACCTCAATAGCGCACTGGCGTAGCTGCCCTCTGCGCGCACTCAACTCCTCAGGAGCCGGCGAATGCCGCCGGGCCCTCGCCTCCTCGCGCCACTTGTAAAGCGACGCGAGGATCCTGGCGTCTAGGTCCCAGGGCAGGGAGCTAGCCAGCACGCACGCTGCCTCTCCGGAGATCGTCCGATAACCCCGTATGGACCGTATGGCCAACACCCTCTGCGGTTTGCGCAAAAGCGCGATGCTCCGGCGGTTCAGGGTGTCAGCCCACACGGGAGCCCCATACAGGGCCATGGACCGCACAACGCCGGCATAAAGTCGCCGGCAGGGATCACCGGGGCCTCCCACGTTCGGGAGCAGTCTCCCCAACGCTGCCGCTGCTCTCAGCACGCGAGGGGCAAGCTGCTCAAAATGAGCGCAAAAGTCCCAGCGGCGGTCCAGAACCAGACCAAGATATTTTATGGTCGGCCGGACGCTGACGCGAACTCCGCCCACAATGATGTGGGCGTCCGCCGGTGGCGCATTCCGGGGCCCATGAAAACAAAGGGCCTCAGACTTGCTGAGGGCCACCTCGAGCCCCAACCGCCGAATCTTCCCGACAACGTAGGCCACCCCCGCCGTAGCGAGTATGGCGGCTCTGCGGTAGTCCGGACCGCGGGCGGTGACGAGGGTGTCGTCGGCGTAACATGTCACATCGACGCCCCTGAGGAAGGCACCGCGCAGGACCCAATCGTAACCGATATTCCACAGGAGTGGCCCTAGGACCGACCCCTGTGGAATACCGCAAGTCATGTCCAGAGACCCCTGACCGTTTTGGCAGGGGTAAGTCACCCTCCGATCCGACAGATAGGCATCAATGACGCGGCACAGGTAAGGAGGCACTCCATGGAACCGGAGTGCCTCCCTTATGCAAGCCCAGGGCAGGGTGTTGAAGGCATTGGAGATGTCTAAAGACACCGCCAAGACGACCCCGCCCTGGGAGACCGGCTCCTGTGTGAGTGCCCTCGCACGCAACACTGCATCGATGGTCGACCGACCCCTGCGAAACCCGAACTGGCTGTCCGCCAGATTCGGTCCGACAGTCTCGAGGTGCTCGACGATGCGACGGGCGACCACTCTTTCAAAGAGCTTACCCACATCGTCGAGCAGCACTATCGGGCGATAGGCGGACGGGGAGTCCGCGGGGCGCCCTTCCTTGCGAATGAGGACGAGCCTGCCTGTCTTCCACCTCTGTGGAATTATGGCTTGAGCCAGACAGGCAGAGAACAACGCCCTCAATCTCGGCTCCAGGAACTCCAGGGCCAGCACCCAGGCCCGTCCGGGGATGCCGTCAGGTCCCGGGGCAGTATTCCGGGCTCCCATCCTGGCAATGGCCGCTCCGAGCTCAACTTCGGTGACCTCCGGAGCACCCTGGGTACGGCCACCATTGGCAGCAGCGCCAGACAGGACCATCGGGGGCGGCACGTGCTCCTCTCTCTGCGGGAACAACGACGCGACTATTGCCGACACCAGCTGGGGCTGGAGGGTCTCCGTCAGTGGGGGGGCCCAGGGGCGAAGCTTATTCCTCACCATCCTGTACGGCCGCCCCCAGGGATCCCGGTCCAGCGAAGCCAGGAACTCCTCTCGGCCTTGGGCCACGGCTCTGGCAATAGCCACCTGCAACGCCATCTTGAGCCGCCTATAGATGGTGTAGAGGACAGCCTCCATTGGTTCATCCCTGCGCCGCCGTCTCCGGCTTCGGGTATACCGGCGTCTCGCCGCAACGCACTCTCTGCGCATTTGCGCGATCTCCTCGGACCACCAGTATACCTGTCGCCTGGGAGGAGGACGCTTCCTGGCTCGGACCATGGACGCGTCGCACACCTGCGTCATCGCGTCCCGGAACCATTCGGCCTCCTCCTCTACCGCCACACTACTGGGCGCAGGGACCCACGATCGGACTATGGCCGCCTCCTTAAACAGCTCCCTGTCTAGGCTAGCGAGCCGCCACCGCGGGCCATCCCCTCTCACATTCCGGCTTGGGCCGGTCAGGGTATCCGGGAGGGCGGAGACGTCATACCGAATATATCGGTGGTCCGACAGTGTCTCTTCGCCCTCAACCACCCTCCAGCCCCGGACACGGCGCGCCAGGGCAGGGCTCGCGAACGAGACGTCCACTATGGAACCGCCCTGCATCCGCACGCACGTGTCCACCGAACCTCGATTAAGGACAGCCAACCCGACCTCCACGAACCACTCCTCCAGCACCCCACCCCGCACATCGGTCGCGGGGGATCCCCACGCCGTGGACTTGGCGTTGAGATCCCCAGCGACCAGCACAGGGCAGGGGCTGAGCTGCCTAACCATCAGCCCCAGCCGGTCCAGGTAGGCTTCGAACTCGGCCAGCGTTCTGTTGGGGGAGAAATAAACTGCGACTACCGCAATCTCCCCCAACCGAGCGGCTACGAAGCCTGACCCCCTCCTCACGTCACTTAAGGGCGGAGAGCCCGCACCAGTCCGACTCACTATCGCCGCCGTTCCCGTCTGATCCCCAGCCCAATTATCCCCAGGGGGAACAAAGTAGGGCTCGGAAACCACCGCCACTTGTATCAACCACTGCGCCATGCTCTGAGACAAGAGGTCCTGAGCTCTAGCGCAGTGGTTGAGATTCGCCTGGATGATTTCCAGGGTGGCCATTAAACCTAACCTAACCTAACCTTTTTTTTTTTTTTTTTTTTTTTTTTTTTTTTTTTTTTTAACGAGGTGAAATGCATTTACGCATCCCCTTCCGCCTCGGGGGAGGCGGGAGGGGTATGTGGGGCTCCCAGGCGGCAGAGTGCCACCCGTCCTACCCACTAAAACACCTCGATACGCCCGCGAAGCCATATGTGTCAGGGGAGCGCGGTATCGTTAGTCCCGCGAACCCCCACCACGGCTCGGCCCTTTCAGGCCCCCCCCCAAGGCCAATCGGCCATAGTGCTGCATTGGCGTATAAAATGCAGCACAACCCCTCGCAGGCCCCTTAAGTGGACGGCAAACACCCCCGTGCCTACCGCCCCAGGGCCGGGCCACACTCGGCGCAGTGAGGCAAAACGCCAGGCCACAGCAGAGAGCCAGGGGGAGCAAAACCCCCAGCCCAGCGCCCTCCACCCGCTCCAGCGAGCCCCACGAAAGGGCAAGCGGTGCAGGCAGAGGCTAAGGGGAGACCTCCAACGGTCTCAACCCAAGCAGCCAATCTGCCGCGTCCCAACGTCTCACCCACACTCGACCAAAATGAGCAGGCCCACCTCTGGCGGAGTCTCGCCCCTCTGGCGACTCGACGCCGTCGCCGACGGCCACCGGCAAGGCTTCCGCCCCTCTGGCGCGACCTTGCCACCGCCGATAGGCGACACACACACATTCAGACATCATCTGTCATCCCTCACCTTTGCCCCCCTTTCGCCGTGGACTGATCTGGTTTTCAGGAGCGCCGGACGGTACCAGGACGAACCCGGCTCGGCTGGCCAACCCGTTCCGCGAATCAACCCGAAGGGACAAGCATCACGAGTCCACCACAGCCTCCCACAGCCAGCCACCACCGGCACCCCCGTCCACCAAACACAGTCCACTAGCGACCCTCTAGCGAGGATAGCCGCCCCTCTGGTGGATCCTCTCACACTCATCCATCACCATTCATCCGTCGCCTTTACCCCCCAGTCGCCGGTCTGCCCAGTTAGCCCGTAGCCGAAGCCGGTCAGTACTGAGCAGACAAAACGCGACGCCCCGTGCCGGACTATCCGCCATCGTCGACCATCTCCCCAGGGAAACTGGAGAGATGGTCGGCGATGCCCAGGGTGCACCACGAGGAGGTTGTCCGACCTAGCACCCCAACCTAACCTAACCTAACCTAACCTAACCTAACCTAACCTAACCTAACCTAACCTAACCTAACCTAACCTAACCTAACCTAACCTAACCTAACCTTTTTTTTTTTTTTTTTTTTTTTAACGTGGGAAAACCCTTTATGGGTCCCCTTCCGCCTCGGGGGAGACGGGAGGGGTATGTGGGAGTCCGGCAATAGCCGTGTACCCACTAAAAACCCACGGTGTCCAACTACCGCCATGGAGGGGCGCCACGGGAATGTAAGTATACACTTCTGACCGTGACGCCCCGGCGGCAGGCCCAGCTTGACAGCCGGGCCTCCGGCACTTTGGAGACGGCCTGGTTACCCAGCCGTCTCCCAGTCCACCGAAACCGTGCAATGGGCGACGGGCCCCCCGACCCGTCACCCTGGTTTCGGCAAAAGTTGCGGCGCCGAGGGGAGCCCCCGAGGCCCACACACCCCAGGAGTCCGCTGAGGGGAACCCAAGAGGCTCCCACACCCCGACACCACCGTCCGTCTCCCGGACCATCCCCTGAGGGCAGCCCCCGAGGCCCACACACCCCAGCAACGCTGAGGGGAACCCCTGAGGCTAGCACGTCCCAGCACCACCATCCATCTCCCATCCCCTGAGGGGAGCCCCCGAGGCCCACACACCCCAGCACAACGCTGAGGGGAACCCCTGAGGCTAACACGCCCCAGCACCACCGTCCAACTCCCCAAACCATCCGCTGAGGCTAAACCCCCCCAGCACCACCGTCCATCCCCAAGTCATCCCCTGGGTGGAGCCCCCGAGGCCCACACACCCCAGCATGATGCTGAGGGGAACCCCTGAGGCGACCACCCACCACCGTCCATCCCTTAAAACCGCCCCATGAGGGGAGCCCCCGAGGCCCACACACCCCAGCATGACGCTGAGGGGAACCCCTGAGGCTACACACCCCATCGCCACCGTCCATTACCCGACCAACGAGCCCCTATCGGCTCCCATCCCCTGTGTCGGGAGGCCACTCCTGGTCCACTCCAATAAAGGAGAAGTACCAGCCGAGCGACCCCCCACACCACCGCCGCGTCCCGCCATGGGACGCCCACCGTCCGCCAGACTATTCGCCATCGTCGACCATCTCCCCAGGGAAACTGGAGAGATGGTCGGCGATGCCCAGGGTGCACCACGAGGAGGTTGTCCGACCTAGCACCCCAACCTAACCTAACCTAACCTAACCTAACCTAACCTAAACCTAAACCTAAACCTAAACCTAAACCTAAACCTAAACCTAAACCTAAACCTAAACCTAAACCTAAACCTAAACCTAAACCTAAACCTAAACCTAAACCTAAACCTAAACCTAAACCTAAACCTAAACCTAAACCTAAACCTAAACCTAAACCTAAACCTAAACCTAAACCTAAACCTAAACCTAAACCTAAACCTAAACCTAAACCTAAACCTAAACCTAAACCTAAACCTAAACCTAAACCTAAACCTAAACCTAAACCTAAACCTAAACCTAAACCTAAACCTAAACCTAAACCTAAACCTAAACCTAAACCTAAACCTAAACCTAAACCTAAACCTAAACCTAAACCTAAACCTAAACCTAAACCTAAACCTAAACCTAAACCTAAACCTAAACCTAAACCTAAACCTAAACCTAAACCTAAACCTAAACCTAAACCTAAACCTAAACCTAAACCTAAACCTAAACCTAAACCTAAACCTAAACCTAAACCTAAACCTAAACCTAAACCTAAACCTAAACCTAAACCTAAACCTAAACCTAAACCTAAACCTAAACCTAAACCTAAACCTAAACCTAAACCTAAACCTAAACCTAAACCTAAACCTAAACCTAAACCTAAACCTAAACCTAAACCTAAACCTAAACCTAAACCTAAACCTAAACCTAAACCTAAACCTAAACCTAAACCTAAACCTAAACCTAAACCTAAACCTAAACCTAAACCTAAACCTAAACCTAAACCTAAACCTAAACCTAAACCTAAACCTAAACCTAAACCTAAACCTAAACCTAAACCTAAACCTAAACCTAAACCTAAACCTAAACCTAAACCTAAACCTAAACCTAAACCTAAACCTAAACCTAAACCTAAACCTAAACCTAAACCTAAACCTAAACCTAAACCTGTGCTGTGCTGTGCTGTGCTGTGCTGTGCTGTGCTGTGCTGTGCTGTGCTGTGCTGTGCTGTGCTGTGCTGTGCTGTGCTGTGCTGTGCTGTGCTGTGCTGTGCTGTGTGCTAACCTAACCTAACCTAACCTTTTTTTTTTTTTTTTTGTTGACGCTGGGAAATGCAGTTACGCATGCCCTCCCGCCTCGGGGGAGGCGGGAGGGGTATGTGGGACTCCTGAACGACTGTCCAGCCTACCCACTAAAACCCAGCGGTCCGCCTTCGCCGCAGAACAATGGGGCGTCACAGGATCGCCGTGAAGCCTTCTACTATGACGCCCCGGCGGCTGGCCTGGCAATGAGCACCAGGCCGCAGACATCAGACGGGTGAAACACCCCCGTCCGTCCGGAGACTAGGCTGAGCATGGGGCCCCCCGACCCCTTAGCCCAAGCCCCTCCCTCCACTACGGCGGTGGCAGGAGATGCGCATAGCGCCTCTTGCGACTGCCCCGCCGGACTCTACGGATCGGGTCAGCGAGGGCATCCTCCTCTCTGACCCTCTCCGCGGCCTCCTTCTGTGAGAGCACTGCTTCACAGAAGGAGACCATTGCCTCCCAACAACCTCTGCTCCCAAGCATAGCCTCAACTATGCTTCGGAGCGAGAGGTCTCCTCCCACCACGCTCCTCAATGCGTGCCTCTGTACGCCCCACGCCGGGCACTCCTCCACTGTGTGGCGCACTGTGTCTGACGGCGCCTCACACGCGTGGCAGACGGGGGTCGGCTCCCTCCTCGCTATCCGGTGCAGGTACTCACCGAAACACCCGTGCCCGGTGAGTACCTGCGCCAGTCGATACGTGACACTGCCACGCTTCTTCAGCCAACCAGTCAGATTGGGGCGGATCGCGTCAATCGTGGGCCGACCAAACTCAGAGGACTGGAGTTGTTCGTCCCACCTACGCACCACCTCTTCCTGCGCCCTCCTCCTCATGCGCTGCACCAGCTCCCAATCTGGCATGACGCCCCTATCCCGCTCACTCTCTCGGACACGGAACACCGCTGCCATCACCTCCGCCTGGAGCTCCCAGGGAGGGTCCCCCGCCAGGAGTGTCGCTGCCGCCCAGGAAACTGTGCGATACCCTCTGATGGCCCTCACCGCTATGATCCTCTGCGGCCTTCGCAAGAGGATCTTGTTAGGAGCGGTGAGTGCCTCCGCCCAGATAGGGGCCCCGTACAAAGCCATACTCCGGATTATTCCGGAGTATAGGCGCCTACAAGTGGACCTCGGGCCTCCGACATTGGGCAAAAGCCTTCCCAGAGCGGCAGCAGCAGAGACTAACTTCGGCGCAAGTTGGACAAAGTGGGGTCCGAACCCCCATCGGCCGTCGAGGATGAGGCCCAGATATTTCATCTGGGCCCCTACCTTAATTACCTCCCCGTGAATGGCAATTTGTGCCCCCCTGGGTGGTCCCCGCCTAGGTCCGTGAAAGAGCAGGGCTTCCGTCTTCTCGAGCGCGACCTCTAGACCCAGCAGGCGGATGCGGTCCACCACCAGCGTCGTCCCTACCGTCGCCCTCCTAGCCACCTCCTCCCAACTCCTTCCCCGAATTGCTACGAGGGTATCATCTGCGTAGCACAGAACCCTCATTCCGGGGAGGAGAGGCCCACGCAACAGCCAGTCGAACCCGATGTTCCACAGGGTAGGCCCCAGCACTGAACCCTGTGGAACTCCTCGCTCGACCCGTCGTCCACCTATCTCCCCATCTTTCCCCTCCCATACGACCCGGCGGTCCCTTAAGTACGCCAGCAACAGCTCCCGGAGATAAGAAGGCACTCCGTGATACCGGAGAGCCTCCCCCAACGTCTCAAACGGGATGCTGTTGAATGCGTTGCGGACATCCAAGGAAACCGCCAGGACCACATCTCCCTCCTCCACAAAAAGTGGTCTCAATCTCGAGTACCCTTGCGGGCTCTCTTGACCGTCCTTAGTCACGTCCGATTCGAAGTGGAAGCCGTCTGCTAGCCAAATCTCATCTTTCGATCCCTCCGCGACAACCTCTAGAGCAACTACTAGTTCTAACTTGGGTCCAATTAATAATGTGACGGCTGTACTCGCAACCTCAAATCGACATCATTTAATAGACAAATTTTCCGTCTGAAAAATTGCTATTTTTTTGATGGGATTCGAACCTGTGCCATCCACCGTCACAACCCAACTAGTGTTACCACTAGACCAACTTGGTCGTCAAAAGTGGTCTCAATCTCGAGTACCCTTGCGGGCTCTCTTGACCGTCCTTTGTTCACGTCCGATTCGAAGTGGAAGCCGTCTGCTAGCCAAATCTCATCTTTCGATCCCTCCGTAACAACCTCTAGAGTAACTTACTAGTTCTAACTTGGGTCCAATTAATAATGTGACGGCTGTACTCGCAACCTCAAATCGACATCATTGAATAGACAAATTTTCCGTCTGAAAAATTGCTATTCTTGATGGGATTCGAACCTGTGCCATCCACCGTCACAACCCAACTAGTGTTACCACTAGACCAACTTGGTCGTCAACCTAACCTAACCTTTTTTTTTTTTTTTTTTTTTTTTTTTTTTTTTTTTTTTTTTTTTTTAACGGTGAGAAATGCCTGTTACGCATCCCCTCCCGCCTCAGGGGAGGCGGGAGGGGTATGTGGGGCTCCCAGGCGGCAGAGTGCCGCCCGTCCTACCCACTAAAACTCACCGATACGCCCTCTTAGCCATATGTGTCAGGGGAGCGCGGTATCGGTATGTCCCGCAAACCCCCATCACGGCTCGGCCCTTGCAGGCCCCCGCTTCTGGGTGTGGGCCACCCAGTCCGGCCACATGGTGCTGCGTTGGCGTATAGAACGCAGCACCTCGTCACGAGCCCATTGACGGACGGCAGTCACCCCCGTGACTACCGCCTTAGGCTCAGGATCGGGAGAGAGGCTAGCGTTGCCGCTGGCCCCCCGCCCTTGGCACGATGGACGCTGTTAGGTCTCCATCGTGCTGCCCTCTTGCCCTGCCTGACTGGCTGTGGGTTGGGCTGGCTGCGGTCGAGGCTTAGGCCTCTCAGCACCCCTCCTCCTCCTCTTATTCGTCGGCTTGGCCGACGCACATGCCTTGCTTCCGAGCACGTGGGCAGCGGGCTTGCTCGACGCTGCGCACACTATACAGTGCGGCGCAGCGGAGCACGCCTCGCGTTTGTGGCCCAGCTGCCCACAGCGGAAGCAGGCGCTCCCTCGATCGACCTCTGCGGTGCATCGCTCCCGGACGTGCCCCAACTCGAGGCACCGGAAGCACCGCAGGGGTCGCGGCTCCAGCAGGCGGACCCTGGCCGACGACCAACCAATAGGGAGGCGGCCGGCCCCGATCACCTTCTTTGCAGCCGCGACCGGGCAGCACACAAGAGCAGTGCCCAAGCCGGAATTATCCCGGCGGATCGGCCCCACCTTAATAGAGGCGGGCGGACATTCGCCGGCCTTGGCGAACGCTGCCTCCACTTCCTTTTGGACGATGGAGTCGTCCAGGCCGGAGACGCGCAGATCTGCGCGTTTCTCCGGTCTGGAGACTACAACGTCCTTGTCGCTGAACACCGCCTTCAGCTTCGCGGCCAACGAGTCGGCCTTGTCGCCGTTGGCGGCCCCCGGCACCTCTATTATGCGCGCCCCTGTCAGGGCGTGCTTGAAGGTGAAGGCCATGATACCCAGACCCTCCAGGTCAACGGATTCCTTGGCCTTCTCCATCACCTTGGTGTAGGTGACCCCCCTGGCTTCGGCGTCAGGCTGCAGTTTAATAACTACGGCCGACGTGCGGGGGGCTCGCAGTTTCGGCTTCGGCGGCTGCTTCGGCCTAGCTGCTTTGCCGGCTGCCTTATCAGCTGGGGCGGAGCCAGACTTGGGTTTGCGCTTGCGCGTAACCTTCGTCCAGCCCTCCGCCGTGGACGTCTCTGCCTGTGGGGCCGATGAAGCGGCGTTCGCCGGGGCGGCCTGCTTCTTCTTCCTCTTCCTTTTCCTTTTGGCCTTCGACCCCTCTCCAGTGGGAGGGGGAGGCCCGGACACATCCGGGGTGGGTATCTCGACTTCCGGGCTCTCCCTCGAAGCCTCCTGCGGAGTAGCTCTCGAGGGGGCCCTTGAAGTCGAGGACAGTGGGGGTCGCAGACGCACCTCCGGCAGCAGCCTGCCCTCCAGACCCTCGAATCGGGCATTCACCATCGTCCCCACCGCCTCAATTATAGAGCGCTTCAGCGACTCTAGCTCATACGGAGCACTTTGAGGGGGTGGGGCGCTGGCGAGGCCCGGGTTGTCTTGAGCCCGCCGCAAGTCAGCCCGTAATGCGGCCAACTCGCCACGGAGCTCCGCGACTTCCGTCTTCAGGCGGGCGTTGTCCGCAGACAGCTTCCGCGTCTCGGCTGTGGACGACGTCAGGCTCAAGGCCTCCACGGCGTCCTTTATTGAGGCCGCCGCAGACTTCAGGGCCCGAACATACGTTCCCTTCAAATGCGACGACTTCGTTGCCACGTCTCTGATGAGGCCAATCTCCTGGAGAACCAGCTCGCGCAGTTCCCCAGCAGCTTTGCCCCCTTCCACCAGCTCTTCCGCCGAAGGGCGCCTCTGCCTAAGCAGATACACCCTTCTCTCGGCGTCTGCCAGCTCCTGCTCCGCTTGGAGCTCCATAGCCTCCCGCTCCGCAGCGACCAGATCAGCCTTGGCTTGCGCCAGACCGATGTACTCGCCGGTAGTGGGTGGCCGTCCTCGTCCTTTCTTGGCGGTAGCGCTGTCCTGGGCTGCAGACCTCCCTTCGTCTCTGCTGCCCGAACGCGACCGGTCTCTTGGTGGCTGGGATTTCTTCCCAGGGGCTTTGCCTTTGCCCTTTGAGAACCGGCCCGCCTTATCCCTCACCGGAACGGGAGTGGCGCCACTACGGCAGCCTTTCCCCTTCTTTTGGCCTTGGGACCGCTCCTCGTCAGAGGGACAGTCCGCCCAGCTGAGGTCATCATCATCCGCGCCCTCGACCTCGTCGAGTTTAGGGCGCTTTGGAGGATAGGAATCCTCCAACTTCCGTCTCCGAGAACTCGAGACTGTGGAACCGCCGACGCTAGACGCCAGCGAGTCCACACTCCCGCTCTTCGTGAGCACTACTCTCGCAGTGCCCATTGTCTCCTCCAAGTTTGTCACAGAGGCGGACCTCATCAGGTCTCCGCTCTCCGTTCCAGTCGTCGTCTCCGAATCGTTAGGTAAATTCGTTCCATTATTAGCGCCAGGGTCAGTCTTTTTATAGAAGTCCGTCAGAAAATTAAGTTTAAAAGCCATATCAAGTCCCACGAGTGCGGGGGAAGGGGAGTCAACCGGTCCAGAGACCCCATTAGACCGGAGGCCCTATATACTCCTGGGGGGCGGGAGGTGCCCAGGGTTGTCCGCTAAGGAGTGGTTTGACGTAACCACCCACCCTTTCGGGTATCTGACGTCACGAGACGCTACGTCAGCCTTTACGGATTTTTTATTGAGGTTTACTCCTCGCGACCCAGCCGGTGAAGGCCAGGCCCTCGGTTCCACCCTGGGGTGGAGTAACGAGACCGCCCGGAGTCGGCAGAGCCGAGTGCACTTGGCAGACGCACCGCGCGGATCACACCGCCGCCTTTCGGCAGCTTCCTTTCATACTTCCATCACGCTACCATCCCTCACCTTTGCCAGGAACATACATCACCACACATCCGTCGCCTTTACCCCCCAGTCGCCGGTCTGCCCAGTTAGCCCGTAGCCGAAGCCGGTCAGTACTGAGCAGACAAAACGCGACGCCCCGTGCCGGACTATCCGCCATCGTCGACCATCTCCCCAGGGAAACTGGAGAGATGGTCGGCGATGCCCAGGGTGCACCACGAGGAGGTTGTCCGACCTAGCACCCCAACCTAACCTAACCTTTTTTTTTTTTTTTTTTTTTTTAACGAGGTGAAATGCATTTACGCATCCCCTTCCGCCTCGGGGGAGGCGGGAGGGGTATGTGGGGCTCCCAGGCGGCAGAGTGCCACCCGTCCTACCCACTAAAACACCTCGATACGCCCGCGAAGCCATATGTGTCAGGGGAGCGCGGTATCGTTAGTCCCGCGAACCCCCACCACGGCTCGGCCCTTTCAGGCCCCCCCCCAAGGCCAATCGGCCATAGTGCTGCATTGGCGTATAAAATGCAGCACAACCCCTCGCAGGCCCCTTAAGTGGACGGCAAACACCCCCGTGCCTACCGCCCCAGGGCCGGGCCACACTCGGCGCAGTGAGGCAAAACGCCAGGCCACAGCAGAGAGCCAGGGGGAGCAAAACCCCCAGCCCAGCGCCCTCCACCCGCTCCAGCGAGCCCCACGAAAGGGCAAGCGGTGCAGGCAGAGGCTAAGGGGAGACCTCCAACGGTCTCAACCCAAGCAGCCAATCTGCCGCGTCCCAACGTCTCACCCACACTCGACCAAAATGAGCAGGCCCACCTCTGGCGGAGTCTCGCCCCTCTGGCGACTCGACGCCGTCGCCGACGGCCACCGGCAAGGCTTCCGCCCCTCTGGCGCGACCTTGCCACCGCCGATAGGCGACACACACACATTCAGACATCATCTGTCATCCCTCACCTTTGCCCCCCTTTCGCCGTGGACTGATCTGGTTTTCAGGAGCGCCGGACGGTACCAGGACGAACCCGGCTCGGCTGGCCAACCCGTTCCGCGAATCAACCCGAAGGGACAAGCATCACGAGTCCACCACAGCCTCCCACAGCCAGCCACCACCGGCACCCCCGTCCACCAAACACAGTCCACTAGCGACCCTCTAGCGAGGATAGCCGCCCCTCTGGTGGATCCTCTCACACTCATCCATCACCATTCATCCGTCGCCTTTACCCCCCAGTCGCCGGTCTGCCCAGTTAGCCCGTAGCCGAAGCCGGTCAGTACTGAGCAGACAAAACGCGACGCCCCGTGCCGGACTATCCGCCATCGTCGACCATCTCCCCAGGGAAACTGGAGAGATGGTCGGCGATGCCCAGGGTGCACCACGAGGAGGTTGTCCGACCTAGCACCCCAACCTAACCTAACCTAACCTAACCTAACCTAACCTAACCTAACCTAACCTAACCTAACCTAACCTAACCTAACCTAACCTAACCTAACCTTTTTTTTTTTTTTTTTTTTTTTTAACGTGGGAAAACCCTTTATGGGTATGTGGGAGTCCGGCAATAGCCGTGTACCCACTAAAAACCCACGGTGTCCAACTACCGCCATGGAGGGGCGCCACGGGAATGTAAGTATACACTTCTGACCGTGACGCCCCGGCGGCAGGCCCAGCTTGACAGCCGGGCCTCCGGCACTTTGGAGACGGCCTGGTTACCCAGCCGTCTCCCAGTCCACCGAAACCGTGCAATGGGCGACGGGCCCCCCGACCCGTCACCCTGGTTTCGGCAAAAGTTGCGGCGCCGAGGGGAGCCCCCGAGGCCCACACACCCCAGGAGTCCGCTGAGGGGAACCCAAGAGGCTCCCACACCCCGACACCACCGTCCGTCTCCCGGACCATCCCCTGAGGGCAGCCCCCGAGGCCCACACACCCCAGCAACGCTGAGGGGAACCCCTGAGGCTAGCACGTCCCAGCACCACCATCCATCTCCCATCCCCTGAGGGGAGCCCCCGAGGCCCACACACCCCAGCACAACGCTGAGGGGAACCCCTGAGGCTAACACGCCCCAGCACCACCGTCCAACTCCCCAAACCATCCGCTGAGGCTAAACCCCCCCAGCACCACCGTCCATCCCCAAGTCATCCCCTGGGTGGAGCCCCCGAGGCCCACACACCCCAGCATGATGCTGAGGGGAACCCCTGAGGCGACCACCCACCACCGTCCATCCCTTAAAACCGCCCCATGAGGGGAGCCCCCGAGGCCCACACACCCCAGCATGACGCTGAGGGGAACCCCTGAGGCTACACACCCCATCGCCACCGTCCATTACCCGACCAACGAGCCCCTATCGGCTCCCATCCCCTGTGTCGGGAGGCCACTCCTGGTCCACTCCAATAAAGGAGAAGTACCAGCCGAGCGACCCCCCACACCACCGCCGCGTCCCGCCATGGGACGCCCACCGTCCGCCAGACTATTCGCCATCGTCGACCATCTCCCCAGGGAAACTGGAGAGATGGTCGGCGATGCCCAGGGTGCACCACGAGGAGGTTGTCCGACCTAGCACCCCAACCTAACCTAACCTAACCTAACCTAACCTAACCTAAACCTAAACCTAAACCTAAACCTAAACCTAAACCTAAACCTAAACCTAAACCTAAACCTAAACCTAAACCTAAACCTAAACCTAAACCTAAACCTAAACCTAAACCTAAACCTAAACCTAAACCTAAACCTAAACCTAAACCTAAACCTAAACCTAAACCTAAACCTAAACCTAAACCTAAACCTAAACCTAAACCTAAACCTAAACCTAAACCTAAACCTAAACCTAAACCTAAACCTAAACCTAAACCTAAACCTAAACCTAAACCTAAACCTAAACCTAAACCTAAACCTAAACCTAAACCTAAACCTAAACCTAAACCTAAACCTAAACCTAAACCTAAACCTAAACCTAAACCTAAACCTAAACCTAAACCTAAACCTAAACCTAAACCTAAACCTAAACCTAAACCTAAACCTAAACCTAAACCTAAACCTAAACCTAAACCTAAACCTAAACCTAAACCTAAACCTAAACCTAAACCTAAACCTAAACCTAAACCTAAACCTAAACCTAAACCTAAACCTAAACCTAAACCTAAACCTAAACCTAAACCTAAACCTAAACCTAAACCTAAACCTAAACCTAAACCTAAACCTAAACCTAAACCTAAACCTAAACCTAAACCTAAACCTAAACCTAAACCTAAACCTAAACCTAAACCTAAACCTAAACCTAAACCTAAACCTAAACCTAAACCTAAACCTAAACCTAAACCTAAACCTAAACCTAAACCTAAACCTAAACCTAAACCTAAACCTAAACCTAAACCTAAACCTAAACCTAAACCTAAACCTAAACCTAAACCTAAACCTAAACCTAAACCTAAACCTAAACCTAAACCTAAACCTAAACCTAAACCTAAACCTAAACCTAAACCTAAACCTAAACCTAAACCTAAACCTAAACCTAAACCTAAACCTAAACCTAAACCTAAACCTAAACCTAAACCTAAACCTAAACCTAAACCTAAACCTAAACCTAAACCTAAACCTAAACCTAAACCTAAACCTAAACCTAAACCTAAACCTGTGCTGTGCTGTGCTGTGCTGTGCTGTGCTGTGCTGTGCTGTGCTGTGCTGTGCTGTGCTGTGCTGTGCTGTGCTGTGCTGTGCTGTGCTGTGCTGTGCTGTGCTGTGCTGTGCTGTGCTGTGCTGTGCTGTGCTGTGCTGTGCTGTGCTGTGCTGTGCTGTGCTGTGCTGTGCTGTGCTGTGCTGTGCTGTGCTGTGCTGTGCTGTGCTGTGCTGTGCTGTGCTGTGCTGTGCTGTGCTGTGCTGTGCTGTGCTGTGCTGTGCTGTGCTGTGCTGTGCTGTGCTGTGCTGTGCTGTGCTGTGCTGTGCTGTGCTGTGCTGTGCTGTGCTGTGCTGTGCTGTGCTGTGCTGTGCTGTGCTGTGCTGTGCTGTGCTGTGCTGTGCTGTGCTGTGCTGTGCTGTGCTGTGCTGTGCTGTGCTGTGCTGTGCTGTGCTGTGCTGTGCTGTGCTGTGCTGTGCTGTGCTGTGCTGTGCTGTGCTGTGCTGTGCTGTGCTGTGCTGTGCTGTGCTGTGCTGTGCTGTGCTGTGCTGTGCTGTGCTGTGCTGTGCTGTGCTGTGCTGTGCTGTGCTGTGCTGTGCTGTGCTGTGCTGTGCTGTGCTGTGCTGTGCTGTGCTGTGCTGTGCTGTGCTGTGCTGTGCTGTGCTGTGCTGTGCTGTGCTGTGCTGTGCTGTGCTGTGCTGTGCTGTGCTGTGCTGTGCTGTGCTGTGCTGTGCTGTGCTGTGCTGTGCTGTGCTGCACATTTAGAACGACCGTATGGACTCTGCCGCTCTTGCTTATGAGCAAGAGCGGCAGAGTCCATACGGTCGTTCTTGCTTATGAGCAAGAGCGGCAGAGTCCATACGGTCGTTCTAAATTCATATAGCTAGCTAATTAGACAACCAGATTGGATGGTGTAATTACGTTTAGCGTGCTTTACGCTAACTGTGCAAGGTCATGTTTTGAGTAGCGTTTGTGACCTTGCTTTACATTTCGGCCATATCTCCGATGTTATTGGCTCGATTTATATTCTGTTTATTATTTCTGAAAGCTTGTGAGTTATTTTATCGGATTAACTAACATTCTTTATTAAAATTTGTCAACTATGATAATAAAATGGGGGTGAAGACATTTTTTCTGAAAATAATCAGTATTTATTTAATTAAAAAAAAAAACACAAGTGTCCTTCAAATCCTCCCATAAGGGGTCTTTTTTTACCCGACTACGGCGGAGGGTGATGATTTTGACTGGTATGTATGTATGTATGTATGTATGTATGTATGTATGTATGTGCATCTGTTCCCACCTAACTTCCAAACTACTTGTAATTTGACAAATGAGGTATCGTTAGAAGCGGCTTAATGGCGGGCTGGTTATAGGCTATGTGACGTCACATAAAATTGCATATGGCGCCCTCTAGATGACATAATGTCATGAACTAAAAAAAAAACATTTTTTGATCAAACCGTGTGGGGTACCAAATGAAAGAGCTTGATGAGCACATTTCAAATATATATATATATATTGTTACCTATAACTCCAAAATAATTAAATAAAAAGTAAGTTTAATAACTAAAACCCGCCTACTGAAAAATCGCGCTCTAAAAAGTATGAAACAAGAAAATATTCTTATCTGGAGGATAGCCGTGGTCCGTGTAGCTCCTTTAGGGCAAAATGGCATATGACCACGGACCACGGCTATCCTCCAGATAAGAATATTTTCTTGTTTCATACTTTTTAGAGCGCGATTTTTCAGTAGTCGGGTTTTAGTTTTTTTAATCGTTATTAATTATCTACTACATAACAGCTACAAATTAACAGAACATTATTCATACCTTACTGTAACTAAATCCGAGGAAAAACTGTTAAACTCTAAGTGCATAATTTTCGAAAAAAAATTGGGAATGCCAATTAAATATCCCTGTTCTTAGCAGTGAGTACTTAATGATTAAAATAACTATGAGGACGATAATGAAATTAAAAACAAACAATCAATAGTCAGTTATTTTTTTTTAATTATAGAAAAACAAGAATTCGGCAGAGTCTATTTTGAAGATGGATTTAGGCGGATTTAGGCCGGCCACAGATGATCTGTATGTAGCCGGCCTTATACGGTGGCCAGTGTTGCCAGATGACTATGTGAATTTCCACCCAGTTTTTTCGAAATCCCGCCCGAGAATTAAAAAAAAAAACTAAAACAGAGGGCCTACTCTGTTTCAAACGAAAACGAAATTGCGGACGAAATTCGCGTATTTCCTACTACGTTCCTCATTCATTCCGACATTTCTTACGAACGAAAATTGTTTGACGTTTAGATTCGACGACGACGAAGACGTCAAACTATTTTCGTTCGTAAGAAATGTCGGAATGAATGAGAAACGTAGTAGGAAATACGCGAATTTCGTCCGCAATTTCGTTTTCGTTTGAAACAGAGTAGGCACTCAGTTTCTATTCGTTTTAAAGGCGAGATACAAAACATATTTTTCTTCTAGTTAGTTTCAACTATTTGTAAACAAATATTTTTCACATTTTTTCATTTCTACCGAATTTATTTAACATCTACCTCTTATTTTTCTAGAATGGCATACATTGTGAAACGGTGATTTCTTTAATTTAATTTTCGGGCGGGCGGGCGTTTATGGCATACAACTAGGGATATTATATCAATCCATATATTGTGCGGGTATGCCCACCGGGTACCCATCGGATGAGAACCACTAGGCGTGCAACAGCTGCTGCTGGGTAGTGGGTACCCGCCAGGCAGATGAGAGCCGGCTCTCAATGTATGAGGGTATGTCTACAACCTAAATAAACACTAGACAGCTAACTGCTGCACAAACCGAGTGAGAGGCCTATTGTCGTACAGTGTTCCTTTCTACTAGGGTGTCCACATAATAATACAATTCTGACTGTACAAATAAAATAAACATTGTAAATAATGGATAAATAAATTAATATATTCAGACTAATACACCAACTGTATGGTCTCAAACTAAGCATCGCTTGAACTACATTTACCGCCCAATGGACTGGAATCGTTCCCAAACCAGAGCAAATTACGGGAAGGCCATTTCCAGAATTTGCCCCGACGGGAATCATCAAATCCGCATATAATGTCAATCGGGAAAACGTTGTTTTTGGTATGATCTGTTTACTGAGAGCAACTACTCACAGTGCAATTTCTTTAAGCCGTGGATTCAACTTGACTTGATTTGACAGGTTGTGCGATGCGGAGGCAAATTGACGTCTACTTTCTTCTACTACTGCTTAAACACATTGAATCAACGGATTGAATACGAAATTGCACGTGAGTAGCCGCCTTACCTACCTATAATTAAGTACAAGGATCAAAATTATTTTTAGAGTATCCAGATCCCAGACTAGGTATGCTCTTACAAATGACTCGAAAATAAAAGAACTCGCTTTATACCCTAAATCCTAAGTCTAGGGTAAATACCCTTAGCTGGCAACCCCATAATAATTTCTCATCGTGAAGCTGTAAAAAAATGTAAACATTAACACGTGGTCAATAAACGTCAATCTTGCAAATAAATATATTTTGCGAATGAATGAACAAATGCATGAACGAATGTCATAAATCAATCTTTCAAATAGGTCCTTCGCAAGAATTCTAGTTCATTACATTTTTGAAATGGCCCCCCGGTAAACAAACAAAAGCCCTCATGGGAGCAAGATTGCCATAGCCCTAGAAGGCCCTAGCAAGATTTTGTGGACAATTCGCCGGTTTTTTTTTTGGTTTAATAACATTGTACATGATTCGGAAGCCGGCGGCGGCACGATGTTATGATCCATGAACCCGACAGATGCCCTCTGTGCTACAGATTTTTACGTAGAGGAAAATGGATTTAGTTAGATTATATTTCTGAAATCTTACAACTCGTAATCGGATACGTGGGTTAGTTTAATGTCGCCATTTGAGCGCCACGTTGTTGTATAAAGGTGCACGTTGCCGAATTCTGCGCCAACCCAATGAGTGAATCCAAAACAGACGGAAAAATAGGTTAACAAAAACCAAAACAAAACACACAAATAAAAACAATGATAATAGTCTAAACCGTTTACTGTTAACAATATTTAGGTATGTACAAAGTATAATTATTAAATGCTAGTGCGTGCGGCGAGCGCGCGGGCGCCCGCTACTCGTCCTCGTGCAACGAGAACAGCTTGGCCACCTCGAACAGGTCGTCGAACTCACCCTGCGCCAGCACCTGCGAACCAACCGCGAGCCCGGGTTACTACCGACACGACACGACACGACACCGCGGGCGGGTCGCGGCAGAGGATCCCCTCACCTGTCGGGCGACGTGCATGCGGTTGAACAGGTTCCACAGCAGCACGCCCACCACGCGCCGCTCGCGCACGTAGAACACCACGCCGCGCTCGTAGCGCCGCGCCGCCGCCTCGTCCCCCGCCGCCTCCACCGCGTCGCCCGCCGCCACCGCCGCCGCCGGCTGCAACAGAGAGCGGTCAGCACGCGAGCCCCGCCCACCGGACGGAGCAGCGCCGCACGGTACCTGCATGCGCAGCTCGGCGCGCGGCTCCTGCGCCTCCACGGCCACGGCCGCCGCGCCCGCCACCATCGCCACCGCCGCCGGCTCCGCCCGGGCCGCCTCCGCCCCGGCGTCGCTGGCGGCGGCGTCGCTCACCGCGTCCTCGGAGAATACGCCCACCGTGGGCAGCCGCGAGTCGATGATGCCTATAGCCTGTAGACACGCAGTGCGCACAGTGAGCGAGTCGTCGTATCGACCGACGCGGAGACGCGGGCGCGGGCGCGGGCACGCACCTCGTACCCGAGCCGGGGCCCGAGGTCGCTCCAGAACATGCTCTGGTGCGCGTAGTGCTTGTGGTCGGCGGGCGAGGCGGCCGCCATGTTGGCGCCGGCGAGGCGGCCCGACACCACCGCGTGGTCGTGGTGCTCCACGCGGCGCCGCCCCAGCACCACGTCGTAGAAGCAGGCGGCGTCGCCGGCCGCGAACACGTCCGCGCGCGCCTGCAGCTCGGCGTTGACGAGCAGCCCGCCCAGCTCCGGGTGCGTCTCGAGCCCCGAGCGGCGCGCCAGCTCGGCGTCGGGCTCGGCGCCCACGCACTCCACCACCAGCTGCGCGTCCAGCGGCGCGCCCGACGCCAGCCGCAGCGTCACGCGGCCGCCCGCCGCCGCGCTGTCCACCACCTCCGCGCCCGGCAGCAGGCGCACGCCCGCCTCGCGCAGCCGCCGCGCCGCCTCGGCCGCCAGGTACGGCGGCAGCACGCCCGCCATCGGCGCCGCCTCGCGGAACACCTGCACCACCTCGCGCCCGCCGCCCTCCGCGCGCTGCCGCTCGGCGAGCGCGGCGCTCAGCTCGCTGGCCAGGAAGCCGCCGCCCAGCACCAGCACGCGGCGCACGTCGGCGCGCTCCAGCTCGCGCGCGAGCCGCGCCGCGTCGGCCACGCCGCGCAGCGTGAGCGCGCGGCCCGCCGCGGCCGCCGCGCGCAGCGCGTCCGCGCGCCGCGGCCGCACGCCCGTGGCCACGAGGCACTTGTCGTAGCGCACGAGCACGGGCTCGAGGCCGGGCGCGCGCAGCTCGGCCTCGTGGCGCGCCGGGTCGATGCGCACGACGCGCCAGCCGCGCGCCACGGCCGCGCCGTGCCCGCGCTCCGCCAGTTGCTCCACGGGCGTGTAGAAGGCGGGCGGCTCGTAGGAGACGCTACGCCGGCGCCCGTTCCACTGGCGGAAGGTGAGCGCGTCGAGGTCGGGCGCGCGCGCCATGTCGGGCTCGCGCCACAGCTCCTTGCTGAGCGGCGGCCGCATGTAGGGCAGGCGCGGCTCGTCGCCCACGATGAGCACCTGCGCGTCGGGGCGAGCGCTGCGGATGGCGCGCATGGCCGCGAAGGAGGCCGTGCCGGCGCCCACCAGCAGGTACTGCACGTGCGCCGGCAGCTCCGCGGCCGAGCTCGGCACGGGCGGCTCGGCGCGCTCGCCGCCGCCGCCCCCGCCCCCGCCGCCGCCGCCGCTGCTGTCCGCCGCCGACCCTGCCGCCGACCGGTGCACGCTCAATGATGATGATAATGATGAACTGTGGTCCGTGCGGACTCCGTAGATCCCGCCGGTCACATTCTCACCGTCCTACCGCATGACTCACCGTGAGGTTCGCCCGGCTCTTTATCGTCATTCAGTTTGCGGTAGAAGTACACCTGTAGAAATATGAATGATTATACTTCGCAGGGAAGAGGAGGCATTATGTGTAGCTCACTAACGATGGTGTTCAGTATCGAGAGTGGTGGTACCGACCCCGCCGAGCGAGGCGGTGACGGCGAGCGCGACGGTCGCGAGCGTCCAGGCGCGGCGCGGCGGCTGCGGGGGCGGGGGCGGGGGCGGGCCCGGCGGCGGGGGCGGGGGCGGGGGCGCCGCCGCCCGCCCCCGCGCCGCACCCTCGCCGCGCGCTCCCTCGCATGTCAGCACAGTCTGATGGACGATTTAACAATCAACTTTTATTATAAACAAAACCACAAGGACTGTCAAAAATCTACTCAAAGAATGCAACTCAATGTGTGGTAGAATAACACTTAGGAATAAATTTCAGTGAAAATATTGTCATTTAGAGTCAAAAGGTGTTTTGTAGTAAGGCACATCATCGTCTGTACCTACCGTTCTGTAACTCTTTATTTTCCTGGTATGCTTGAAAATTTATAAAAATAATAGTTACATTTTCAATATCCAACAGGATAATAACACACAACCATCATATACAAATGGATTCAAGCATGATGACAGCTGTGCAGTTATGCACGATGCAATAGCAAATCTTATGCTAAGCATGCACAACAACACTGGACACTCACCCCCAAATTTATAGGAAACTTCCAATGATCAACTTGCAATGGCATTACAAATCAGTTTTGTTCCTACAAATGTTTCTGAAATCCATTGTAAATCTCTATAAATGTAGGGGTCAGTGTATTGACACTGCCACTACAACTGTAACAAGGTATTGTGGTGGTGGACACAATAATATGTATACACTGAGTGTTTTAGTGTCAATTGTTATTGTTTCTCCTTAGAATTCCATTGTATGGGTGTTTGAAGAGGTGAGGTGAGGAGTCTAAGGGCGAGGGGTGTACCACTCGCAGCACATTTCACAGCTACCATCAAGTTTGGATCCATGTGCAGTGTTTTACCTGTGTGGTGTGCACGCCCGCTGCAATGGAGCCAGTGCCTGCAACAACAATAATCAGAAGTGTATATGGAGGCTTCACACATTACACTTGTACCCTTATTATATATACCATTGTGACCTAAAATTAACTATGTGGCGACTGGGGAAACTATAATATCTACACTAATATTATAAAGAGAGATGATTTGTATTTTTGTATGTTTGTATGGATGGATGTTTGTAATGAGTAAACTCAAAAACTACTGGACCGATTTCAAAAATTCTTTCACCAGTAGAATGCTACATTATCCCTGAGTAACATAGGCTATATTTATTACTAGAAAAAAATAGGAATCCCTACTAAAACTTCAATAATATAACCCAAGGTGTAAAAAAATTAGGCATAAGATGTCTTTCATAGCATGTGCTAAGGAAACTATTGATGATAGAATACAAAAATGTTCTACAATATTAAAGAACATATCAATATCTACAAAAAACTTCGCGTATCCATATGTCCAACTATTGTAGTTACGTTACTATAACTACTTTTTTACGTTTTAAAAGATAGTATTAATCCATATCAAAATAAATCATTTAGTATTTGAGACTATTTTAAAACCTGTAGATTACTTTTTAAATTATTTAAATCGGACATTCCATTCAAAAGATATTACAAATTTAAAAAATAGGGGATGTAGTTTTGTATGGAAGTTCATCATACTTGAAGCTAGGATGATGAAAATTCGTGTGGAGGTTTCTTTTTATGCGGGACACGGAATACGGGATCCGGGATATCCGGGATACGGGATCCAGGATCCGGTAAAAACGTGATCCGAGATACGGGGTCCGGGATCCGGTATCAGAGATAAGATTTTTTGAATTTAAATTTTACACGGACGAAGTCGCGGGAAAAGCTATCACTAATAAGTGGTAAAAAAAATCATAGGGCTAAACTTCCTCACTTCATCTTTTGTTCATTAGTACCTAGTTTGCCACAAAATAATAATATGGTGCAATTTTTTAATAGAGTGTATGAGATCCTTACATTCCTAATACTGTGACAGAAACCCGAAGAGCCTGACCTCATTGCGAATAAAAATCGTGCAGTTTTTATTTGATGTAACGTCACGACTTTTATCCCCGTTCAGGGGTAGTCAGAGGCTTGAGTGGCCACACACCACCACATTGTGGTTTTTATTTGTGCGGTTTATTTACCGCACCGCACCTTGTTAATTGCGCTGTTTTAAAACCGCAAGTGTGGATCATTAATATTATCATTCATTAATCGTTCATGGTTACAGAATTGCGGGAAAAAACCGCGCAGTTTCTATTCGCAATGCGGCCAGGCTCTTACTAAATGATATCTAACTGCCATGGCCTGCCTACTTGGATTGACTTGAGATGTGCGGTTGCACTTGCCACTTTTTGCTAAAATGCGTACAGAACTAGGAAGAGTAGGACCAGCCGTGTATGGCGCTGCGCTGGCGCTGGCCGTGAGCGCTCAGCGCACTCACAATAAGGCAGCAGGCACAAAATTAAATGCAAATTCAAGATTCCTGAACGACGGAACAAGTGATACGAAAAGAACTTGTTATCGATACTCACGAAAGAATTTGTACACATCTCTTCTGGTCGAGGGGAATAAAACTAGCGACTGGCCCTCGAAATAAATTGCAGAAACTGCTCTCAGCATTACTATATAGTTTAATTATTGATAACTTCTCACAAATTAAACAAAAATTTATTTATTTTATAGTAAGTATAAAAAATTAATTCGCATGACCATTCCCGTACATCCCTGGATATTTTCCAAATACCTATTGTAATTATTTTTGTGAAATAAAATATCACTCTAATGAAAATAGGTTATGTCGCTTCGCTTTGCTCATCGAGTTTTTGATTGACTGACCTAGAGATGTGCCGAGTACAGCCTTACTCGAGTACTGACTCGAGTATTTAGTAAGTACTCCAGTACTCGAGTACTCAGATTATAGGATTAGAGTACACGGTACTCGAGTACGGGTTCCGAGTACTTCATGGTTTTCGAATCCTAAGTCGGGTACTCAAATCGCGACCTTATAACTACAAACTTAAAGTCTATTTTTACCTGACTACAGCGAAAAAATAATTGGAAAAATAGGTAATTATTAATACATATTTAAGTAGACTTTATACAGGCTTTTTTTATTTGCTGTAACAGTTGTAGTTTTTTAGAAAATACGTTATAAATCGGGGCGCTCGCCAAAATTTTCAGCATTTTCGCGAATTTTCACGAGTGGACGTACAATACAACGCACTAATTAGATTAGATGTCAAACTCGGACGTTTAAGTGGGTAAAAATTACATAATACAAAAGTACTCGAGTCCTATTAAGTACTCGAGTACTCATACAAGTATTCGAGTACCTGTCCGAGTCCTCCGACTCGAGTACTTACTTGATTCTTTTTTTAACAAGTACCAGAATACTCAAGTACTAGAAATCGAGTACTCGGCACATCGCTAGATTGACCTGACTAACTGACACATGACATGACAGTAACAGGGTTGATAGGTTGAGATTCTGAAATTTCCCCATGTTTGTATATTTTTTTCTGACAGTATAAACCACAGAGTAAAGACTAAAGAAAGAGGTGCCCTTATTAGATATATGTATGAAAAAAAAACGTGGTCATTGTTTTTTCATTTTCATTGTTCTATCTACCGGTAAATAGTTGAACTACTCGCTTTGTTTTATGTCGATTTTAGTACTAGGCCGACCACTCGGCCGAGTTGCTTAGGACCAGTCCCCTTAGTAATTGGTCCATGGTATAAACTGGATAAGAAGCAGAAGCAGTGGTAGCCGATTGGTTAAGCACGCGTCTTGCGGGCTTAAGGTCCTGGGTTCAAACCCTGGCTCACACCTCTGGATTTTTCGAAATCTATGTGTAAATCATAACTTTAATAATTATGATTATCACTTGCTTACGGTGAAGGAAATCATCGTGAGGAAACCTGCATGTCTTTAAACATGTGAAATCCACCAACCCACACTGGGCCAGCGTGGTGGATTATAGCCTGAAACCCCCTCGCATTGAGGGGAGGCCCGTGCCCAGCAGTGGGACGTTAAAAGGGCTAAATTATTATTATTATTATAAACTGGATGTATTTTCTATATGAGTGACAAAGATAAATAAGACTCCAAACTTTTCGTTCCGCGTTGAATACATGTTTACAAACAACAGCCAATATAACAATATTACTTACAACTAGGCAGACACTCGGGTATAAATATCAAATGAAAATAAGTCAATGATTCCGCGGTCCGTCCACAACGTAGGGAGCCTGGGCCAATGCCTGGGTATTCCTGGGGTAGTACCCACTACGTGGTGGAAAGACCGCAGAATAATTTGATATTTATACTGGAGTGTCTAGTTGGCTTGGTGGAGTAGTATTTTTTTACAGTAGATTAACTTGCACGAACGTAGGTATATGCTGCGTTCCATTCACCGTAATTTTTGTTATTTTCGTCCACAAAAAGTGTTAAAAACGATAATAATGATCACTTTCAGTACAAGTTGGTACGAGTGGAACGTGATTTGTAGACAAAAATAACAAAATTAACAGTGAATGGAACGCACCAATAGTAGGCGACAGGTCGAGATGACATTCGGGTTATGAGCTTTTTGCAGAATATAATCCGAATCAAAATTACCAGGACCCGCAACGCAACAAAATAATTTAATTTAATAATTTTGTGTTATTTTTTTCCAAAATCTGTGAACGCAGTTCAGAATATCTCAAAAAGTTATGGAACTGAAGAATTTTACTGGATCTGAATTCACATAAATGATTATAAACGATAAACGAATGAAATTATATGTTATAACTATCACATCAGTATGAGGGAAAACGTAAGACGAGGCAGTATGGTCGTAGAGGCCTTAGCCTGCTTGCACAAGCGAGCGAAAAAAAAAAATAATAATAATAATAATAATAATAATCAAAAAGTTATGGATGGTCTCCTACGAACGTTTTCCTGTAACTATAACCCCGCGTTTCCACTGCGCAAAAACATGTTGATTTCAACAGAATTCAACAGATCTCACGACATGTATAGAGTTGCGTTTCCATTGACGGACAATCAACATGTCGCATGAGTTGTTGTCACTACAAGTATTGCGACATGTTAATGTTGGTTGTGTGGAAAGCGTTCACACTGGTGAATAACTTGTTACGAGACAAGTTATCATACAAAGCGTAAAGAGACTTCACGCTGGCGAATGTTTTTTTTTAACACCAGATTATTGTCAAATGTGACGTCACCCGCACAAGGCGGTGGCGGTGTGCGGGCGGGAAGCCGCAGGTGGTGGTGGTTATACGGGCGGGGAAGCCGCATTCCATCCGAGTGCCTAGTTGGCTTGGTGGAAAAGTACGTACAAGGTTATAGGTATAAAACGTGTATTCAAGCGATGAAAAAGTAAAACCTATTTTTTTTATCAACTAAGAACTATTGTATTCCTAGAAGAGCAAAATTCTAGGAAAAAAGCATACGGCCCGTCTGATGTTAAGCAGTTCGAGCTCTCTCACTTATCGTTGGTATGAAACGCAGTTAAAATTGCGACTTTACGCCGATTTACTGTGAGAGGATGGTACTACCCGGGTCGGCCCGGCATGTATGGGCCGCAGTCATGGTTTCATATATGCTCTGTGGTTTCATATAAAAAGGGAAAAATATTTTAAAAGCAGACATTAAAATTCCTATATTGTACTTCCTACTCGATACCGAGATTTTCTCTATGGATTTTCACAACAAAGAAATGTCTACGCACATTTTCGGATAACAGTATTTATGGCAAATAATCATGTTGATATACAAGTCTTAATACATGTTGAGTGCCAGTGTGAACGAAAACCCTAACAAGTGTATTGACATGCTGGTATACATGTTGAGACTTCAGGCAATGGAAACGCTACCCTCAACAATACATGTTACGAGACATGTCGGGCTCATCATGTCGCGATACAAGTATGCCGACATGTTTTTAGGTGGAAACGCACGGTAACGGTTCAAGTAGCTGTACTTAATGCCGGCCCCGTCTCAAAAATCCACTCTGTATAGGTATAGGCCCCTAAAATTGCCATCGTAAAGACGGCTAAGACGGCTAGGTAGGGGCAAAACTAGTGTGGGCGGCTCAGAGGGCCTACTCTGTTTCAAACGAAAACGAAATTTCGGACGAAATTCGCGTATTTCCTACTACGTTTCTCATTGATTCCGACATTTCTTACGGACGAAAATTGTTCGACGTTTATATTCGACGACGACGAAGACGTCTAAACAATTTTCGTTCGTAAGAAATGTCGGAATCAATGAGAAACGTAGTAGGAAATACGCGAATTTCGTTCGAAATTTCATTTTCGTTTGAAACAGAGTAGGCCCTCAGGGGTGTAGAGAGGCGTGCTGCGCTTTCTCCGAAGTCGTCGTCGTCGTCGTCGTAAAACATTGATTTAAATCAGAAGGAATAAATCACCGTGTTTTAAACATGTTTTAAATGATTAAAACAAGGTGATTTTTTTGTAACAACCCTGCTTTTCAGAAGTTGGTGCGAGTGGAACGAGATTTGTGAACGAAAATAACAAAATTAACAGTGAATGGAACGCATCAAATAATGATCACTTTCGTACAAGTTGGTCAATGCTGCGTTCCATTCACCGTAATTTTTGTTATTTTTGTCCACAAAAAGTGTTAAAAACGATCACTTTCAGTACAAGTTGGTGCGAGTGGAACGACGTTTATGAACGAAAATAACAAAAATTACGGCGTCTGGAACGCAGCCTGAGCCGTCGCCCGTCCGTCAGTCAGATCAGAAAGAAATGTATGACAGATAAAATGTCAAATAATGTAACCAACTCTACTGAAACCAAATTGTTTTCTTTTTCGCTTTTTTTGTGAAATTTATCTACATAGCATCCATTCTAAATTATTGCCGCTACAGTTGATAAAGTAAGAAGTTATAGTGAAGTAAATCAAGATTCCGCCAGCTTCAGTGACTCAGGGATCTTCACTCCGAACTGCTGATAGGTATGATACCAAGTCGTAATAGATGTACGATAAATATATTGATGTAGAAATTGTCTTTATTTTACATATTTACCACCATTGAGCCTTGTCTGTAATTTAATATGATAGACATTACCTACCTACATAAAGGTACCTGCGTGCTCGCTCGTCGATCGTTAGTAGATAGGTACCTAATGATCTTGTCGTGATATCATCTACATTTTGTACGAGATCTCGCCCTGCATCAACCTGCCCTCATCCAGTTTCCTGTTTTACAATATCAGTTTGTTATACAAAATCACGTATCAATTTAACAAAACCATATCGCTGCACAGCTATGTTGCGAGTTATTTTTTGTTTGTATTGTTTTATAATTTATTTATTCCAATAGCTACCTTAATGTAGTTTTTTTTAAATGACACTTATCAAAAGTAAAAAATGCAAAACAGCATGAAATCAATGCTTTTGTGGCCAGTGTTAACCATCGGCTAGAACAGTGGTGGGCAAACTTTCTTAATGGGGGGCCAGAATTATTATTATTATTATTGTGTAGGATTTTATCTTCTCTCCGAAGAGGTAGATAGTGGCACGGGCCGAAGCCAAGTGCTTTTTTTGTTGTTTAATTATTGAGGTTCAGTTAATGAAAGGAATTTCCTAACTATACGGCAGGTATTTAAAATTACAGCTTTTTGAGCTAGTACTATTGTGGATGGATGCATGTCGAGAGTAGTGAGACTGGTGTGGAGTGTGGTTGGTAAGACGCCTGTAGTGGATAGAATGATAGGTACTGTTTTTACTGAACTAACTTGCCATTGTGTCTTCAGTTCAATAGAGAGGTTGGTGTATTTGGCGATTTTGTCAGTGTGTGTGGTAAGTAAGTTATGAGTGTTGCAGATGGCTATATCTATTAAGAAGACGGCTTTATTGTTTTTATCTAGGAATGTTATATCTGGTCTATTGCTTCGTATAGTTTTGTCTGTAATTATAGTTCTGTCCTAGTAGATTTAGTAGGTATTATTTTCTAAAACAGGTTCCGGTTTATATTTATAATATGGTACTTTTTCTGATAAGAATTTATATTTGTATGCTAAGTTTTGGTGTATGATGGCTGCTACTTGATCATGTCTGTGTTTGTATTCGGTCTGGGCTATTGATTTACAGGTGCCGGTGATGTGCTGGATGGTTTCGGAGCTGCTATGGCAATGTCTACACATATCTGTCAGTAAATTGGGTGAGCGGATTATGAACTTCTGGTAATTCCGGGTGTCCATAATTTGATCTTGGATTGCGATCATGAAAGCTTCTGTCTCCGGGAAGAGCTCGCCCCTCCGCAGCCATTCGTTCGACGCATCTTTGTCGACGTGTGGCTGCTGAAGGTCATGGCGATGTCTTCCATGCAATGAATTCCGCTCCCATGACGTAATCTTATCCCTATCGTTAATGACCTGTTCGTTACTTGGGCGTTGTGATCGTGTAGGTTAAGGGGGGTGTAGTGTTTATCGGCAGATGATACTATATTGTGTAGTGTAGTTTGCTGTGCTCGTTGATGGAAATAATTACGTAGTGATTTTATTTGTTTGTGGGGTAAATTGGTGATATCTATTATCCCTCTTCCTCCTTTCCTGGGCAATGTTAACCTTTGCACACAGGATCTTGGGTGATGTTTGCGTTGCACTGTCATTGACGTGTTTATGATGCGTTGTAATGCAATGAGATCGCTCTGAGGCCAACTAATGATACCGAAGGTATATGTGAGCACCGGGATTGCGTATGTATTAACAGCTTTGATAAGATTTCGGGAATTTAACTTTGATTTTAAAAGTATACTAAGCCTGTGTCTAAATTTCTTTTTTATATCTAATTTGGCCTGTTGTTGGTGTATCTGTCGAGCTTGTTGAAAACCTAAATATTTGTAAGATTCATTTTGACTAAGTGATTCTATACTGATTCCGGATTGTAAGATATAATCGTTTTGAATAGTTTTTCCTGCCTGAACTGTAAATGTTTTGCATTTATCGATACCAAACTCCATCTGTATATCCTGTGAGAATGCTTGAGTGATGTCTGCAAGTTGGTGGAGTGTCTGTGCTGTGTGGCTGTACAACTTAATATCATCCATTTATTATTATTATTATTTATTGATACACTAGCAGAATGTTTAAGAAATTTCAGAGGAGGGCCAGAATTATAGGAAAAATGCATTTTGTGTTGAAGCTTTTAATCATATAAAACATTACAGCATTATACACTTGCAAAAATGTTAAAAATTACAATTTAACTTTTATTCGAAGGCCCACGCTTCTTTGCGCCCTGCGCGCCGCGACCCGCAACACAATCATGAACTACGCGGCTAGTCTAGCCGGCTCCTTTACCTATGCGTCTATTACCTATTCTACTAAGTGGAATCTACTTTAAACTTCTGGACCGTCAAAATATAATTATCGCGGGCCATATACTATTCATGTCGAAGGACCGTTGGCGGGCCGGAATAAATGCTTTCGCGGGACGGAGCTGGCCCGCGGGCCGTACTTTGCCCATCACTGGGCTAGAAGCTGCTTGAGTCTTAATTTGTTTAATTAAATATGTTTTCATTTATTTATAGTCACAGCACTAATTGATTTATTAGTACATGGAAAACGTACAGGTAGATAGGTATGCTTAATCTTTGCATGCAGTTTACCTGCCTTTATACTTCCTCACAAATCAAACTTGTATACAGTCTATGAGTGAAGACGTGAGATTTGGCTTTCCATTGGCTGTACTATTGTTCTATGTCCCATAACTACTTAGCTGTAAGTGTTCCATGTACTACATAAATAAATATAACACCAAAATAAGGCAACAAAGACAAGTTGGCAGGTGTAAACATTAGTGGAACAAGTAATTAACCCTCTTTGAGTTTCAGCCAACCAGCGGTTGGTTTAGACTGTGCGTTGTCTGTCAGTCAGTGAGTGAATGAATGAGTCAGGACTTTGATTCTTATATATTTAGAAGATGTCCTTAGATAATTTTATTGAAACTCAATTTTGGTGATATTCAGCAGAGAGCCGTAGACAGCGGTGATGATTTGGTTGAAGATTTGGTTTCGGCAAGTTACGGCATAAAAATCTAGTTTCGGCACCAGTTTCGGTTTCGGCAGAAAACCCACCGAACCTTCGGCCGCACCGAAACTCTGCGTTCGTAAATTATCGCGCGTCACTCGGTTGATTTCGGGAGAGTTCGTGTCTCGTGTGTAGGAGTGGGTGCTTAAACGAAAAGCCGTTTGAAAAGTTTGTTTTTTTACGTAAGCACACAAGCGCGCTTACAAAGAAAAGCGTGTAGCTTTTAAGCAATGACGGCCAGAAAGAGAAAAAAAATCCAGAAATTTACAAAAAGTAACCTTATTGTTATGAAAATACAGCTCAAATCAATATTTAATTAAATTGAACCTTATTTCTTTACCCATAAAAAGCAATACATTGATACTAAATTATACTAGATTGACAACCATATTTCTATGCGCATAAGGCTCACTATCAATTTTTCAGCACATAAATTTTTGCTATCTAAAAGTTCAATGCACAAAAGCACTAAAAAAAGTAGAAAGCAGAAAAGTAAGTAAAAAAGTAAAAAGCAGAAAAGCTTCCGCGCTTTTTACAGCGACTTTTAAAAACAAGCACAAGCGTTACAGCGTGCTTTTAATATAAAGCCGTTTATCACATCTTTACTCGTGTGTCACCCGCCAGCGTCAGCTGTCAGTGGGCTGTATCTCACGGACCGTTAAGTAGAGCTGAAATTTTCACAGATTGTGTATTTCTGTTGCCTCAATGTATTGTTGTTGTAATCTAATAAAATTTCAAAATAAAGGGGGGTTTGATATTTTTGAAGTTTTTATTTTGCTTCTAATTTATTTCTTTGATGTTAATCTTATGTATTTTACGATGGTACGGAACCCTTTAAGTGCGAGTCCGACACGCACTTGGCCGGTTATTAATTTTTTGGTAGCTTAATTTTTGAGAATCAATCTGACGTTATTTTTTCACATAGTATTTACTTCAATTATCGTCTTTTATTTCATTTAACACGTTTTAACTGCCTGTATAAGTGTATAAAATAAACAAAAATCCAGTAAACAATAGATTTTTAACATGTCTGAATAAGTTTCGGTTTCGGCCGAAACTGAAACAGATACCGAAGATTCGTTTTCGATTGAAAATCTTGTCCGACAGACACTATAATATTATTGTACCATGAAATAGACATACACACACTAATATACACTTAGATATTACGTACATGAACACTTCATAAAGTTTACTTTTTCGTCCATGTATCAATCATTCATCCCATGTTCCTTTGTCGATTGAAATCGGGAAGATTCAATTAATATCAATTGGCATAACAAGTCGGGATGAACGAAACCAATGAAATTGAAACATGGTCTTAAAGTTACATAATATGCCTACATGTCAACTAAACTCACGAAAAAGTTGTAGTGGTCGCCACACCTATCCATTTTGAATAAAAAATAGCATTTTCGAATTCGGTTTGTATTCTTTATTGAACAAATAAGCGATTACAATCCTTGCGCGATGTACATAGTCATATTTGAAGGTGCTCATTTATAGTATAACTAGCTTTCCCCCGCGACTTCGTCCGCGTAGAATTTATATTAAAAAAAAAATCGGATCTCTGATCCCAGATCCCGTATCTCGGATCCCGTTTCCCGTTTTTACCGGATCCCGTATCCCGGTTCCCGTATTCGGGATATCCCGGATCCCGTATTCCGTGTCCCGTATATCCCGGATCCCGTATCCCAGATCCCGGATCGCGGATGCCGCAGTCCGGATTCCCGATCCCGTATCGTTGCCAGTAAAAGTCCCTTCAAAATCGGTCCAGCCGTTTCGGAGATTAGCCGGAATCGGTACCGCCATAGAAACTTTAACCCCCAATTTTACCCCCTTAGGGGTTAAATTTTCAAACACGCTGAAGTTTATATTTCTTTCTTTTATATAAAAAGAAACCTCCAGACGAATTTTTATCATCCTAATTGCAAAAATGACGAACTTCCATATAAACCTTAATCCCCGATTTAACGCCCTTTTTTAAATTCGTAATATCTTTTGAATGGAATGTCCGATTTAAATAATTCAATAAAAAGTAATCTACAGGTATTAAAATAGTCTCAAATACGAAATGATTTATTTGGATAAGGATTCATACTAAGGTATGGATAACATGGTCTGATTTTGGTCGGCATTTCTATCTACTTTTAAAATGTAAAAAAGTAGTTATAGTAACGTAACTACAATAGTTGGGCATATGGCATCGCGAAGTTTTTTGTAGATATTGATATGTTCTTTAATATTGTAGAACATTTTTTTGTTCTATCATCAATAGTTTCCTTAGCGCATGCGATGAAAGGCATCTTACGGCTAATTTTTTTACACCTTGGGTTACATTATTGAAGTTTTAGTAGGGATCCCTAATTTTTTGTAGTAATAAATATAGCCTATGTTACTCAGCAATAATGTAGCATTCTATTGGTGAAAGAATTTTTGAAATCGGCCCAGTAGTTTTTGAGTTTATTCATAACATACAAAAATACAAATCTTTTCTCTTTATAATATTAGTATAGATTAAGATAAAAAAGCTAGGTATAGTACATGGGTCATATAGTATATACGCGACGGCAGGCGGTCGGAGATGCTGGCGGCGTGCGAGGCGGGCGAGCTGTTCGCGCTGCTGGAGGGCGGCGCGGGCGGCGCGCGCGACGCGAGCGAGGCGTTCGGCGCGATGTACGCGAGCGTGCGCGAGCCGTGGCTGACGCGCGCGCTGCTGCACTACCACGCGCGCACCGGCTCGGCGCGCGCGCTCGACCTGCTGGCGCGCGCGCCCGAGCCGCACGCGCGCCACCTGCTGGACGCGCTGCAGGAGCAGCTGCGCGGCGAGCGGGCCGCGCGCCACCACGCGCTGGCCGCGCTCGCGCCGCTCGTGGCGCGCCGCCCGCCCTGGCTGCACCGCCTGCCCGCGCACCCGCTCGCGCGCGACCTGCTGCGCGCCGCGCGCACCGAGCGCGACGCGCCGCCGCTGCTGCACGCGCTGCTGGCGCTGGCCGCGCTGCTGCCCGCCGCGCCCGCGCTCGCCGCCGCGCACCCCGCCGACCTGGCCGACGCGCTGCTGCGGCCCGCGCTCGACCCGCCGCCCGCGCCGTGCTCGCCCGCCGCGCGCGCGCACCTGCACCTCGCGCAGCTGGCGCTGTTCCGCGCGCTGTACGCCACGCACCCGTGCACGCTGCTGGACGCGCTGCGCGCGCAGGCCGCCGACGCGACCGCGCCCGCCGCGCGCGACGCCTGGGAGCGCGCCGTGGCCGCGCTGGCCGGCTCCGTGCGCCTGCACCCGGCGCTCGTCACCGGCTCGCGGCTGCGCGAGGCCGACCCCGCGCGCTGGGCGCGCCTCGAGATCCACGACGTGGTGGCCGAGTGCCGCCGCCTGTCGCCGCGCGCGCGCGCCGACGAGCCGGCGCCCTCGCCGCCGCCCGCCCCCGCCCCCGCGCCCGCGTCGCCCGCCCCCGCCGCGCCCGCCCCGGCCGCGCCGCCCGGCTCGGGCGCGCACGCGGCGCGCGCGGCCGCCGCGCTGCGGCCCGGCGCCGAGCCGTGGTTCCCGCTGGCCGACCGCTGCGGCGCGGACTCGGCCCCGCCCACGCCGCTGCCGGCCGACGCGGACGCCGCGGAGCCGCCGGAGGCCGCCGTGGAGGCGACGCCGGAGAACACGCCCGCGCGGGAGACGCGCGCTCAGTTCCGCTTCCCCGCGGAGTCGGGCGCCGTGCGCGCCATCGGGCGGCGCTCGCGGCCCGCCTCGCCGCCGCGCAAGGAGGCGTCGCCGGCGTGCGGCGAGGCGGTGGCGGCGCGGCTGGCGCGCATGGCGCACGAGCGGCGCGCGGCCGAGTCGCCGGTGCCGATGGTGCCGGTGGCGGGCGCGGCGCCGCCCGCGCCCGCCGGCGCCGCGCTGCCGCGGCCCGAGCCCAGCCGGCCGCCGCCGCCGCCGCGCGAGCCGGAGCCGCTCAACGTGGAGGACCGCGAGGTGCTGGAGCTGACGGGCGGCGCGCGCGCCGACGACGAGTGGCCGGAGGTGGGCGGCGAGGCGGCCGCGCGGGCGCTGGCGGCCGACCCGCGCGGCCGCGCGCCCGCCCCGCGCCGCGCCCGCGCCGGCGGCCCGCGCGGGCGGGCGGCGTCGTGCGGCCCGCGCCTGCCGGCCGCGCGCCGCGCCACCGTCGCCGTGCAGACGGTGGACGCATGGCCGGAGCCCTACGAGTTTCTCGTCGCGGACTTCTACCGAGCCCTCCCCGACGAGAGCGGACAGGAGGTGAGCCGTCGTGAATGAATTCTAAAACGTCCATTACACCATCCAATTTGCAGTACACTAAGTGAGCTCGTATGCTGAAATTGGATGGTGTAATGGCAGTTAGACAGCTAGTCATCCAATTTAGAGCGATCGTATGGACTCTACCGCTCTTGCTCATCTAGCTAGCCAATTAGACAACCAGATTGGATGGTGTAATTACGTTTAGCGTGACTGTGCAAGGTCAGTCTGTCGGTGCGCGTTCGAACGGGAGGACGTATTTGTCGTGAAATCACAATGACGCAACCGCAGCATAAATTATGCACATAGATGAAAATCCATCCATTGGTGCATGCCCCACCGGGGATCGAACCTGGGACCTTCTGATTGTTAGCCCAACCTGTTCACCCCTAGGCTACAGTCGCTTTCAAGAATGTAAGCGCTCTTCGGAAGTTACGGGTCGGAAGACGATCACTCCCAAAATGAAGAAGTGAAACTAACTAGCTAGCTAGTTAGTGTAGTGTAATAAGGACGCTCTTTTTCATCTCAGACTGCAGCTCTAATTTAACGTACTGCAAATGTGATGATGAAATGAAAATGAAATGAAAAATGTTTATTCAGCACAGCACAAAAAAAAAGGAACATCACATAGAAAATTAGAAGAGATAGGCATATAGATAGAAGGTATACAACGAGCAAAATTACTTTCAGTGTGGGCTGTTCCGAAAAGCATTTGGCTCAGCATATTCTGGAGAGATAAACCAACCAGCAAGTACACAACACTGAGTTTTCGTTAGAATAAGACATAATAATAAATGTACTTGTTTATACTAAAATAAAAATAGAAGATTTGATTTGATAGTGTTATATAATAATAAGATACTTATGTAATAATGTAAAGTATGTAGGTGCAAAGCTCGCCTCGCCTGACGACGCACGCCCGCATCTGCGTGTTGGGTACCTATAACCTATATTATAGATAGGGAGTTGCGGTGCACGCACGCGGCATTCCTACGTATCATTGTGCATATCTCTCGGTTATCAGTACCCATCCCACCGCGCTCACAGGCACACGCCGCGCTGTATATAGCTGCAGGGAGCTCCCAAGATAAAAGTGTCGGATACTGTAATGACCCAATGTTATAGGTAGGTAGGTAGGTAGTATGTTTTGTAATTGGTAAGGAATTAAATAAGATGATGATGATGATGTAATGGGGGTTTAAGGATCGTTGCCTCGCCGATGCGTATTCATCTTCAAATTTTACTTTTTACCCGACTACGGCAGATGTATGTATGTACGTGTATGTTCATCTATTCCCGCCTCACTTTCAAACTTCTTGTTGTATTTTAACAAATGAGCTATCGTTATAAACTGCTTAAGCATCCGCTGGTTAAAGGCTATGTACCCCATTTATTTATTTATTTATGTAGGCCGAACGGCCACAGGCCAATTACACGGACTACTAACAATTATAACATTACCCTCCTTGTGGGGCAGTTGGGTAAAAAAAATTGGGGGGGTTAATGGTTTTTTTTTTTAGATAATTTGAATGGAACGGAAAAAAAAATTGTTAGGATTTTTAAGTGATTTGGCTATGTCTGAGGTATCAGTTCATTTTGGAAAAGGGGTCTGCTGCCCAAAATAGTTTGGGTATCCCTGCTCTAGAGGATATAATGTCATGAAATAAAAAACAAATATTTTTTAACGAAGCCGTGTGAGGTATCAAATGAAAGAGCTTAATTAGCACATTCCAAATATATATTTATTGTTTGTGATAACTCCAAAATATTTAATTAAAAAGTAATTTTAAAAACTAAAACCCAACTACTGAAAAACCACGCTCTAAAAAGTATGAAACAAGAAAATATACTCGTCTAGAGGATAACCGTGCGTGGTCCGTGGTCATATGCCATTTTGCCCTAAAGGACCTAAACGGACTACGGCTATCCGCTAGATGAGAATATTTCCTTGTTTCATACCTTTTATCGTTTGCATACTCGCGAGAGGAAATTCCTGGATACGTTCAGAAGTATGCTTCTCCTGTCGCAGCACGAGTCCAGTCGACCGTGCGAACGTCTCGACGCGTACATGACGGAGTTGTACGCGGGGCGCGCGGGGGCGGCGGGGGCGGGGGCCGGGGCGGGCGGCGACCTCGCCGAGCAGCTCGCGCTGGCGCACGCGCAGCTCATGTACGAGCGCTGGCGGCGCGAGGCGCACGCCGAGCGCAACCGGCGCCTGCTGGGCCGCTGCCGCCAGATGCGCGCGCTCGAGCTGCAGAACGCGGCGCTGCAGGAGCGCGTGCGGGCCGTGCAGCGCGAGCGCGACGAGCTGCGCGCGCGCGCGCGCCGCTCGCCGCCGCCCGAGCGCGCCGCGGCCGAGCCCGCCGCCGCCGCGGGGCTGGACGCCGCGCTGGCCGCCGAGCGCGCCGCGCGGCTGCGGGCCGAGGCGGCGCTGGGCGAGGCCGAGGCGCAGCGCGCGCTGGACGCGGCCGAGCTGCAGCGCACGCGCGGCGAGTCGTTCGAGGCGGCGCGGCACGTGGAGGCGCTGGCGCGCGCCGCGCTCGCGGCCGAGCGGCGCGCCGAGCACGTGCGGCGGCTGCGGCGCGAGCTGCTGGTGCTGGGCGAGCGCGACGCGCGGCTGGGCCAGGCGGCGCGCGCGGGCGCCGCCGCCGCCGCAGCCGCTGCGAGCGCGGCTCTGCGGCGCGACGAGCGGGCGCTGCGCGCGGCGTGCGGGCGCGCGGAGGCGGAGGCGGAGGCGGCGGCGGCGCGCGCGGAGGCGGCGGCGGCGCGCGCGCACGAGCTGGAGGCGGCGCTGGCGGCGCGCGACGCGGCCGTGGCCGAGCTGAAGCGCGCCACGCGGCTCGCGGCCGAGGAGGGCGCGGCGCGGCTGCGCGCGCTGCAGGACAAGTACGCGGCGCTGCTGCGCGTGGTGCGCGCGGCGGAGGCGCGGCGCCTGGAGCGGCTGGCGGCCGAGCCCGCGCGGCCCGCGCGAGCCGCCGCCGCCGCCCGCGACGGCCAGCCGGAGTCCGGGCCCGAGGGCTCCACTGTGGCGGGCCGCAGCTAATTCCGAGACTCCACTGGGAGTGTCTCGGACGCAATCGTCGTTCGCGACTGGCTGCAGAAAGATTTCGGTGCGGAATGGCCACAGCGCTCCGCCGCGTGCGTCCGCTCACAGTCGCACTGGCGGCCGGTCGCAGTGCTCGGTGACAATGACTGATGGAATCGCCTTATGAACTATCGGAAGTGCCCCGTTCGTTGTATTCGAGTGTCGGCTCGTGGTCGCCGCCCCCGCTGGCGCTCTGAAGCCGCGCCGACTCGCTTGTAACGTTGAGCTTACTTACATAGACGCCGCCGATGTTATAATGTGACGCTTCATCGTATAGTTTATGTTAGGATCACATATTGTATGTAATCTATTAGGGGAAATAAAAGATGTTTTCTTTTCAAATTAGTCTTTATCATTAAAATCCACCATCGGATGTCGCATAATAATACGTCATACATAGTATATTTGGTACAAAATTCACAACAAAGTATAATATAAATAGTTAAAATATCAACAAACTCTTATTTACAATGTACAAAATATACAAATAGATACAAAAGAATCAACAACATAAGTCTACGATATGATATTTGGTGTGTGTGTTGGGCTGGCTGGGGCCGGCTGGGGCGGTGTGGGGCCGGCTGGGGCCGCTCACGGCAGCGGCTCGACGTAGTTGTCGGGCACGAGGCCGGTCTTGCCGTTGAGCGTGCCGCGCAGCCAGCCCGGCTCGCCCGACGCCGCCACGTTGGTGATGATCTGGTTCGGCTCGAAGGACAGCTCGCCGTCGCTCTCGCCCAGGCACGCGTACAGCGTCCGCACCCGCCTGGAAACGCACGACCACGCCGCATTATGATCCACCTCGATTCGTCTAATGGTGAGCCCAATGATATTTACTGAACACTGGTACCGCTCGTGATTCGGCTACGTACGATCAGTCTACTCTAGTCTCCGGATCTAGACTCACGTGTATCTGCAGTTGAAGGGTCGCGCGGCGGCGGCGGGCGCGGGGGCGGCGCCGGGCGCGGCGGGGGCGGGCGCGGCGAGGGCGGGGGCGGGGGCGGGCGGCGGCGACGCGCTGTGGCTGGACACGGACTCGGCCGAGCTGCTGCTGGAGCGGCCCGCGCCTGTCGCGACACGCGCACATTAGTATCGGCGGGATATTATTGTGTTGTTGATGCAAGTATGGAGTGGAAGACTGCGCGGCGGCTCACCTCGCAGGTGCGCGAGCGGCGGCGCGAAGTGCTGCAGCAGCTGGTGGTGGTGCGGCGAGTAGCGCGCGCCCACGCCCACCCGCTCGCACCCGCCCACTCCCACGCCCACGCCCACGCGCTCCACTACGCTCTGGAAAATAATACAAATTATGTTGGTGCATTCCTAATATTGAAATCGGTTACACAGAATTTATCGATTTAAACCTATGTGAATTGACTCTGTACAATTATTGTGTACAGGTAATACGCATTTTTTTTTATCTGTGATGTATTTAAATACATTGAAATGAAATATTTCTCCAAACGACGTTTAAAATAAATGATGTGGTATGCTTACAATATCATTTCTGGAGGAGACTGGAAGAGATGTCGGCGATGTTCTGTAACAAACGACCGTCTTAGTGAGTACGAATACGACATATAATTTATCTAACACGAGATGACCCGGTGAACTTAGTACCACCTAAAATAATGCTGCCTAATTTTAATGTACGCATGCTCCTATGAAAATAAACATATTTTATTTTAGTAAATAAATCTGATAGTCAACAAATCAACCCATAACCAACATACATACATATACTCACGCCTGTATCCCAAGGGGGTAGGCAGAGACTATATATTGCCACATGCTACGATTTTGACACCTCTTTTGCTTCAGCCACATTCATACATCTTCTCATACACTGGCGTCGGTTGAGGGTGCTACGGACTTGACCTTTCTGGAAGAGACCATTAATCTGGTCGTCAAAAGTTCTCCTTGGGCGCACTCTTCCGATGCATCCACTCACTTCTCCGTATATCTCTTTCGTCAATTGACTTTCACTCATCCTCTCTACGTGACCAAACCATCTTAGCATGCTCTTTTCGATCTTAGTCACCACATCATCCTTCAGCTTGCATCTCTCTCTTATCACACTATTCCTTAGACGGTCAGCAATGGTGACACCACACAAGCTCGAAGCTTCCCTTATCAGGGTGCTATTTATATGATATTCAGCTGGTGCAGGGTTTCTTTTTCTTTGTAATTTCACCGAAACATATGGTTGAATTGAGTATAAATTTTTTTTAGAACACTTGTTGCTGCTGATACGAATAATGCCAATTTGTAATAGAGTTATGTCGTCCTTACTACTTTATCCAGCTTGAATTCATCAGCGAACATTTCACACTAATAATTAGTGTCCGACCGAAACAGGATTTTCTGCCGAAACCGAAACCGAATCTTCGGCATCTGTTTTAGGTTCGGCCGAAACCGAAACCGAAACCGAACCTTTTTCAGACAAGATAAAAATGTTTTGTTTACTGAAATTTGGCTTATTTTATACCCTTATATTGACAGTTAGAAATCTTAGAATGTGTTAAATGTAATAAAAAACAATAATTGAAGTATGTGAAAATATAATTATTAATAATAATATAATATTTTTTTTTTTTTTAAATATTACTGCTCTGATTAAAATACACACAAAATAACAATCATGTTAACACTTCTTGAACCAAAAATTTGTCAATAATCAACACTTACATTATAAAAAAGGACCTCATTAATTGAGTATTTCGATTGCGTTTATAATCACAACATGTTTAAGACTAAATTTAACATTAATTGAGATCATTTTAAATTTTAATTGCAGTTGGTAATTTAGGGCTTTTGTGGGATTTTCATATTTTTTATAATTTAGGGTAGCAATCGTAATTGTAATATATTAAACCCCCGATTTCATTTACTACTTAAGTAGATAGGTATGTCACGTTTAGATAGATTCTCAAAAATATACGGACAACAGCAAATTATATTACCAATAAAAAATGATGTATCTAAAGGTCACACACAGCTAAATCATAGCTGGTAGTTGTTTGGGTAATTTAAAACCTCATCCAACAACAATAACCTAAAACGAATGTGCCGTAACATAAGTAATAAATAAATGATGAATGTGTGAATCAAATATAATATAATATAACCACTTTCTTTTACATACTTAATTTTCATAATTCATAAATCCGAGTGAATAACTCCACGGAAAGAACTTCAATGCTTAATAAAGGCCAATAAAGCGAGAAATAACACTAAACTCACAAAACAATCACGCCGGACCGGCCGGCGATGGCGGATGCAACGCGAGACACGAACTCTCCCGAAATCAACCGAGTGACGCGCGATAATTCACGAACGCAGAGTTTCGGCGCGGCCGAAAGGTTCGGTGGGTTTTCTGCCGAAACCGAAACTGGTGCCGAAACTAGATTTTTGAGCCGAATCTGGCCGAAACCGAAACCGAACCTTCGGTCGGACACTACTAATAATATAATAATAATAATATAATAAAGAGAGAAGATTTGTATGTTTGTATGGATGCTTGAAATGAGTAAACTCAAAAACTACTGGACCGATTTCAAAAATTCTTTCACCATTAGAATGCTACATTATCCCTGAGTAACATAGGCTATATTTATTACTAGAAAAAATTTGGGATCCCTTCTAAAACTTCAATAATGTAACCCAAGGTGTAAACAAATTTGCCATAAGATGTCTTTCATCGCATACGCTGCGGAAACTATTGATGATAGATTAAAAAAAAAATCTACAATATTAAAGAACATATCAATATCTACAAAAAATTTCGCGATACCATATGTCCAACTATTGTAGTTACGTTACTATAACTAGTTTTTTACATTTTATAAGTTGATAGAAATGCCGACCAAAATCAGACCATGTTATCCATACCTTAGTATTAATCCTTATCCAAATAAATCATTTCGTATTAGAGACTATTTTAAAACCTGTAGATTACTTTTTGAATTATTTAAATCGGACATTCCATTCAAAAGAATATTACGAATTTAAAAAATAGGGGATGAAATTTTGTATGTAAGTTCGTCATTTTTGAAGTTAGGATGATGAAAATTCGTGTGGAGGGATCCGGTATCAGAAATCCGATTTTTTTTAATTTAAATTTTACGCGGACGAAGTCGCGGGGAAAAGCTATTATCAAATAAAAGTCATTGATAAATCATTATAAAATAATGCAGGCCTAAGGTGCCCTGGGGTACTTCAGGCGATACTATTTTAGGGAAAATAGATACGAACTTGAGATCGATTCCGAAGATATGATCCGATCCGCACGACTCTGTGGTTATCAGATTTGCAGCTATGCGGGATGATTAAAAATACACTATCGGTTTGTGAAATTACAAATCCAATTCAATTTTAGCAAAAATATCAATCAGACAACCGTTTTATAATAACTTTAATAGACTCTCTCAAGGAATTCAATTGTAAAACCAAATACAAATCAGTTATTTACGACGTGCGTTTAAAAAATATCAATAGGTATTATAATTATGGTTATCACGATTATAATTGAAATAGCACACGTGTTCAATTTTGTCCATTAAACGCGAGTCTAGCGACTCAGTACAGTAGGTATACCTTAATAAATCTCTTTCGAATTCTACCCCGACATCAAACAACCACACCAACTTGAGAGTAAATAAATATCGCGCAAGTCGCAACAGTCTCGAAAGTATTACCAACAATATCAATAGATGAATGAATTGCAAAATATACCAACCCGGCAATCACGAATCCCGAGAGGCAGATAATCATTTTACACAAAAACTTGGTATTATTTGAATTTAATCACTCGGTAACTGCTCGACACTGAGGCACAACACAAGTCGACGTCGACGGAGACGGCGGCGGCGGCGCGGGCGGTCGCGACACGGACACGGCCGATGCGCGAATGTGTCGCGAGAGGGATGCGCGCCGCCTATATACCGCGCGAGGCCCGAGCGCGCACCTGCCGCCGCGGCCGCTGCGCCCGCGCAGGTTCGCCACACGAACGAGATTTAGCGTTCCATTAACGAGATAAAAAGAAACTAATTTACGAGATTTTCACATTACAGTAAAAAATGCTTTTCCTGAATTTATTAAAATGTTAATCAGTAATGGTCTATTTGCCGTCTTTTAAAAATAAAGAAAATTAGGTGGCTAACATTATCATTACCTATTTCCAACATTGCAATATTTTGACTGATGACAAATGTAAAGATCTACAAGAAAAATATTATTGTTCAAGAATCCATCAAATAAATATCATTTAGGTTGTTATTTCGTTTATGTGTTCCTAATAAATAGTTTATCATCAGGAACATGTATGGGCTTGAAGTAGATAGGATAGTGGCGGGGCGGGCGGGCGGCGCGGGCGGCGCGGCGCCAGGTGTGCATTCCGCGCACGCGCAGCTGCCGCTCGGTCCGCATTCTTATCTCTCACATAAGGCTTCGGACAGGCCTCGCTCCCCGGCACGGCATGGGCACCGCTCTTTACACCAAAAGGCCTCAAGTGTTCAGAACAAAGCCCGCCGTCTACCTGCCCAGCCTCTCCTCATGCCACCTGCGTAGGGTCGGCGCATAAATCCGTAATGTTCGCCTTCCCCTTCGCTCCGTACTGTTTTTTGTTCAGACAATTAAGTGATAGATTCGATTTAAAAAATTGGCAAGATTTTCAACGCGCAACCATTGCATTTGATCAGCAAGTTATTCGGGTCAGCCGAACATAGACGGACAAGCCATCCTTCCAATTCGGGCAATACATTACATAATCATATTCCTCGAATGGAGAATACAATTTTATTGTTTGTGGTCGTTTACATTATTTACGTTTACAATCCCATATTGGAATTGCATATTAAAATTATATAAAAATTGTAATAATATCGTTGCGGTTGAGTTGCGGGGGCCACACGTGTTAATTACAAAATATTATACTGACATAAGGTAAGTGCTAGTAACGCCTAAGTGATGACCGCGACCACTGCCAAGAGTGTTATGACGGACAAGAAGAAGGTAAGTGAAATATTACATTATAAAGTAAAGTATTATTTATCTTTTCGGAAAACCAACAACTACAACAAGATAATATGCTTAGGGCCCGTTCCTTACGGTATAGATCATAGATAGACAGTTTACTTCGCCTTTGATATGGATGGATACCGAAAGCCAATTACAGGTATTCACGTATAATATAGCAACAGAATAGGTATGCTAAACAGCAGCGCAAGTCGTAATAGCACTAAATACACGATAGGTTTGCTTGCAAGTACTGCTAAATGTCTTTAAAATGTAAGTTAATTCAATGTATAATAATGGAGGTACATCAGAAAACCTTATTGTATTGTTTTTTTTTGTTGTAAAGAAATAAAAATGAAATGAAGACGAGTTGTAGACAAGAAGACTTGCAGGATGCGCGGCGCGGTGCACGACTGCAGGCGCTCGCTCGCAGCTGTCGGTACGCATCTGCCGCCGCTCGCTAGGCTTCGCCCAATACGCACGATACGCGCACGACACGCACAATACGCTTCAAGACGACCACAATAGACCGTCTTAGAAAAAAATGCGTTATGTTTGAAATGGTTATTTTCAACAGATTTTGATCTCAATTCCTCGCATCTATTCATTTTGAGTTATCCGATCTGATGCGCTCCAGGGCCTCCAGGCCGGGGTTTAAAGATATTTAGGTTATTATTTATATTCGATAAGGATTACAATGACAGTGGTAATGTTTCTGATATTTCCAAAGATCTAACCGTCTACATTTAAATTCGCGTTTGGGTCCGTTATGTAGTCCACGTTCAATAGGTTAACGCAGCGGCGAACAACGTTTGGGTGAGCGGTGCACAATCCACCACAACACAACACAACACATCACACCGCACCGCACGGAACAGGCACAGGTGATGATCGAGGCCGCGCCGGGGCGGGGGGCGGGGGCGCGGGTTGAACCAGTGTCAGGATAATAAGCGGAGGTTTTGTTTTTTCGCTCGGTTTTTTATGTGCGAGCAGCTGTCGCGCGCGACGCGGCGCGGCGCGACGCAGCCTCCGGTCATTATCTCCGCGGGCGGCGCCTTGTCCGCCGCACGGCGCTGTACATAACTACATACGTATGTCGAAGACACGTTTTTAAGGTCGACCGGTTGATTGAATTTGTGTACTCGAACTTAATTTTGCGGTTTCTTTACCGTTTTTTAAGGTTCAATACCTCGAAAGGCAAACCTGGAGCCTTTACTCGTGCGGACCTTCATTACGCTAACTCAACTCACGCCTAAAATATTATTTTCCGTCGTCAAAAGAATATAATAGTACCGATCGATAGAATTCATAAAAAAATCTCAGACTCAACCATGGACAGTTGGACTTTACCGAGTTTACTTACGTAGCTATATCAATTATACTTCCCTGTTGTGTAACATAAGATTAGTACGATCAGTCCTACATAGTGCAATTTCCAGGAATAATATCGCCAAATAACAGAAAATAATAATCCGCCGGAAGCGGCTCGCTCCCCGCGCATAGTGTCTGCGGCACGTGCACGTGGTGCCGCTGCCGCGCCGGGGCTCCGGGCTCCGGGCCCGACTGCGAGGTTCCTATCGGCCGCGGCCCGAGGATTTCATTCATCACTACAGTGTCTACAGTACATTAGTTCAAAGGGCTCTTAGAAAATAGAATACAAAAACCCGGACAAGTGCGAATAGGACTCGCGCCCGCGTACAAGCTTATTAGGAGTTGAATTTTCAAAACGTCATACAATCTTTTACACCCTTGGTTGAGATTTCAAAAACTCTGAAAATTTGATTTTTATTTGTATGAGTCGCCTAAAAACGGAATTTAATATCTTTGGCTTCAGAGATATTACATACAAACCCATACAAACTTTCACCCCTTTATTTAACCCCCTTAGGGGGGAATTTTCCAAAATATTTGCTTAGCTCTTCTTCTACGCTATGCTACTTACTACTGTAACAATTTCATGTTTCGGAAACCAGTGGTTTGGGCTGTGCACGCCTTGACAGACGGACAAAAAAGTGATAAGGATTCCCTTTTTACCCGACTACGGCGGAGGGTTATGATTTTGACCGGTATGTATGTATGTATGTATGTGCATCTGTTCCCACCTAACTTCCAAACGACTTGTCGTAATTTGACAAATGAGGTATCGTTAGAAGCGGCTTAATGGCGCGCTGGTTATAGGCTATGTGACCTCACATAAAATTGCATATGGCGCCCTCTAGAGGACATAATGTCATGAACTAAAAAAAAAACATTTTATAATGTAACCGTGTGGGGTATCAAATGAAAGAGCTTGATGAGCACATTTCAAAAATATATATATTGTTACCTTTAACTCCAAAATAATTAAATAAAAAGTAAGTTTAAAAACTAAAACCCGACTACTGAAAAATCGCGCTCTAAAAAGTATGAAACAAGAAAATATTATCATCTAGAGGATAGCCGTGGTCCGTGTTCATATGCCATTTGGCCTTAAAGGATCTACACGGACCACGGCTATCCTCTAGATGATAATATTTTCTTGTTTCATACTTTTTAGAGCGCGATTTTTCAGTAGTCGGGTTTTAGTTTTTAATTACTTTTGAGGTACGGAAGTTTACGGAACCCTAAAAAGTGAAACAAAAATATCCAGCGCGCTCCAAACTAGACCGACCGAAGGTCTGTAATGTGTATATTGGACCTCGATAGTATACTCGTACATAGTTGTTATGACAAGTTATTAGTTTAGTTAGTGTTGATCTAAGTAGGAAAGTACAGAGTAGTCAAAAGAATTTGCAACTAATGAAGGAAAATTAAATATGTATTGATCTATGAGTCAGTAGTTGAACATCGTCGTATTTGTAAGCATGGAGCTCTTGTGGGCGCGTACATATTGTATAGTAGTGTCTGTAGCATAATCAATAATTATTCTTGAGAAAAGAAGGCGTTATAGATGGGGAGCCGTAGAAGGGTTTTCTGTATTTACTCCAGCGCGTCAGATTAAGATAAGGGAGATACCTTACATATTGATAAGAACCTCCAATCAGTATGAGTCCTTAATATTGGTGGGTACGATCGGGGAAACCAAAAAAAAATAGACCTTAAAATACTCGAACTCGTCAGATTAAGATAAGGGGGATTAATTACTAGCTAAGAAGTGTCAAAACTGTAAACTTTGCTAATTTGATCGTCAGTCTAAGAAATGGGAGCATCTGGAAGTTTCACTGAATACCCCCTCTGAAAAACTGACGCGCTCGAGTTTTTTTTTTTTTTTTCAATTTATCTTGTTGGAGCATGAAAAATATCAATATCTGACACGCTTGAGTATTTCATTGCTTTATTTTTACAATTTTGAAATTATCATATAGACGCTTCCCCCACCACTGAAAGTGGAAACATCTAGAACCTATATACCTACCTAACCTAACCTATTCTTCCTATCATCTAATCTAACGAACCTAATAGGTTTGGGCGACGCTGGAGTAAAGCCACAGTTTGTATCATGGGCTTACGACATAAACAAATATGATATAATTATTGTTTCTCCACAGCAACGATAACGGGTAAACAATGCAAGCCATTATGTCGGGTGAGTTTATGACAAAATAAATACAGATAATAGAACGATAATGTTTGACTGGTGGCATCATCAGAGTTAAATCAATGTAGTGAACTAAGTCAATAAATGATGATTGATTTCTTCTAAACATTTCATTCCTACATTATACATTTAAATCAAACCCAGTTTAATGGACATAGACTAAAACAAGGCAAAAGGTTACCTTGATCTTAATATTGTTTTATCCTAACTGATTTTAAGGGATTGCTACCACCCCAAAGAATAGACTTTAAATAAATGGGTCCCGTACGCAGTACGCACGCACACGTGGGCCGCGCCGCGCCGCATCCGACCGCGCAGCGCGCACCTGCCGCGAGCCGCGCCATCTGCTGCTCAATACCTTCTTACGAGCCAGCTGCTCTCTTCCATACATCAATTAAAAGCCAATCCTACCTGTCCGGAGTATCTTTCAAATGCATACATAGGTATTCGTTGTTTGAATGTTGCTGTATGTATACAGTTTGTACACTTGCGTAAGTTGCACTTGTAGGTAGGGTGGAGTACGCGAAAGACTGCTAATTGTTATAGTAGTTATATTTATCGTTAAAGTGAACCGTGAAGTGGCGAATCTTCCTTTGGTAGGTGCTCGTATTGATGTTATTGACGTATCTACTCGTTGTAAAATGGCTAAGACGCAGTATTTAAGGCGGACGCAGCGCAGTATTTTGCTGCATGAGCAAAATTTAAAATGTTATGTTATGTCCGATCGAGATATAGTATCCCATGGGGGTAGCCAGAGACTATTGATTGCCACATGCTAAGATTTTGACACACCTCTTTTTTATTTTTCTCTTTTTTTTATTCTTTTCTCTTTTGCTATGTATAAAAAAAACAAAGTGAAGCTGTTACCAAAAGATGGAGAAAGATACCTAAAAATAATTGTTAGGGCATCGACACAAACGCTTTTCGTAAAAAAGTGGGCGGAGTCAGTGTGCGCGAGCGACCAATCCAGACGGACAGAATTTTATCGAGAGAAACAAGCGCCTTAATATATTCTTCTTAATAAAAAAATAAATAAACAAAAAGACAAGCGCGAGTTGCACTCGCACCCTCAGGGTTCCGTACAAACTAATGAGTAGTGTTATAAAAAATGCAGAAAATTATATTTTTTATTTGTAATCAGTAGCCTTAATACAAATTTTCATGTCTCTAGCTTCAGAAAAAATGGGACCCTCATACAAACTTTCATCCCTTATTTTATCGCCTTAGGCGCCGGCTAGACGTTCAGTAAATACTGTGGTCCGTCACTATTTATCAAAAACCGTGGTCCAAACTGATCGTGTAGGTTAGTGTACTGATGGATGTCAGTATTTACAACGAATTTCAATTTAGACATGGGAGAAATGTGTCTTCTGAAAGAAAAGAATGATTGTATCTTCTGATCACTGAGCTATGTATCACTCATTTAGTTCACTATATCAGTAGATGACGAATGAACATCCATATCCATATTATCATTCTGAACTAGATAGATGAGAATGACATAATTTGTACTCAATCACTCTGGAATCTGGATCGCATTTTTATTGCGCTAATAGAAGATTTTAAATGTTAATCGGTTGAGCCGCACTGAAACGCCCATGAAAACTAAAACTGCATCATTACTATTCCTGGATTCCTGGCTACGAATATTGTTTTTTCAAAAATCCAATGATGCAGTTTTAGTTTTCATCAAAATCCGCCCCTAAACTCCTTTTAGTACTTTTCGCTATTCCTCATAGTTTCGGATTTGGCCATCCACGCACACTTGAAAAATTCACCCTGTATAATGCGGCTGAACGTCTAGCCGTCGCCTTAGGGGTGGAATTCTTTCTTTGGTCTACTATCTATTTGATAAATATGAAGAGCTATATTTATGTGGATAATTTGGAGTATGCATGAGTATGAGGGAGTATTTTAGCTTACCTGACGAGTCCGTTGTGCGGCGGCGGCGCGGGCGGCGGCGGGGCGGCGGCGGCGGGCGGGGGGGGCGGCTGCCCGTCGAACACCTCGGGGAAGTGGTCGAGCAGCGTCTCCACCACCACGTTGTAGAACTTGAGGTCGAGGATGGAGGCGACCGTCTCGAGCTCGGGCCGCAGCAGCGTGGGCGCGAAGCACACGGCCAGGTTGGGCGTGGTCATGAGGTTGCGGTCGCTGCGCGCGGCCACGTTGCGCAGGTGCTGCACCACCAGGCGCAGCATGTCGCGGTTGCGCGGCGGCAGCGCGCGCACCAGCGCCGCCACGCCCGCCACGCGCTCGCCGCGCCGCTCGCACTTGGCCACGGCCACGAAGCGCGCGTGCAGCGCGTGCGTCAGCAGCGGCTCGGGCAGCGCGCGCAGGTAGCTCTTGAGCGCCGACGTCAGCGTCCGCGTCTCCCACTCGAGCGGGTCGGCGAGGTGCGCGCGCGGCGCCGCCACCAGCCGCGCCACCTTGGACGCCACGCCCGCCACGCGGTACAGGCCCTGCTCCTCCAGGCCGCGCGCCTCGATGGCGGCCACCAGGCGCTGCACGAACGCGAAGCCGGCCTCGTCCAGCTGGCAGCCCGCCGCGCCGTCGGGCGGGAGCGGCGCGCCGCGCGCGGCCGGCGCGCCGCCCGCGCGCGGCGGCTGGTCGACGGCGCGCAGCCAGGCGGCGCGGTCCGCGTCGCCGAGCGCCTGCAGCGTGAGCGGCGGCCGCTCGCGCTCGGCCGGCACGGCCTCCCAGCAGAAGCGGCGCTCGGCCGGCTCGGCGCAGGGCCGCGCGCCGCACACGCACACGCTCTCCGCGCTCGACGCCTGCCGCACCGCACCCATCATTACATCAATGGTGTTTACCTTATTACTTATATTGTGCTGTGCGCTGTCTTAACAGACGGACAGATAAAATCAGACAGACGGACGACAAAGTAAGGGCTCCATTTTTGTCTTTTGATGTACGGAACCCCAAAATGATTGGTGTCAAAAAATACGTATGCATTATAGTACATTACTGCCACGGTCTGTAATGAGTGTATTGCTGGCTGCGGTGTTGACGGCCGAGAGCGCAGCGCAGCGCAGCTCCAGGCCTCCCCAGCGCGGTCAGCATTGCAGCCCTCGTTCAGTCGAGGCCTTTATAGCGCGGCCAGCAAGGGCTGCAATGATGACCAAGCTTGAAGGCCGAGAGCGTAACTAGCTTGAGGCCATCATAGTATGGCCAGCGGTACAGTCATTGCAGACTCAGGCTTGTATAGTGCTTTACTCAAAAATGACATGACATGACAATATGATCATGATGTCATATTCCTGTTTGTGCCGGGGCGCGGTAAACCAGCGCGGGGGGGGGGGGGGGCAGAGTGAGGAGCAGGACCTCCCGGCGCCCGGCTCCTCACTCGACACGACGGAAATGTTTTTGGTGGCCACCAATCAGATTATTCTCAGTTTAAACACAGGACTGTGATGGATTTAGCGGCCACCAAAGTTTTTGCTGGCCGCTAAAGCACGACAATTATGAAATCTCATACTACTTCGCTGGAGCCTTCATTGCAGCGCAGCAACATCGACTTTGCTTTCTAGCAATGGTGTCATTGTGGTTGTGCAATGTTGTCATTATTTTGCAAACCTTCAGATTTTTTAGTAAACATAATTAGTTTGTCGGAAGTAAACTACACTGGACCGCAAAGAAAAAGGGTCGGTTAGAAAATCTTTAATAATACCTTCAATATCATTTTATTTATTTTACATTTATCATAAATAAAAAGATTCATTTAATTTTTTAGGGTTTCTTACCCAAAGGTTGCCAACTGGACCATATTACTAAGCCTACGCTGTCCGTCTGTCCGTTCGTCCGTCCGTCTGTCAGCGGGCTGTATCTCACTACCCGTAATAGGTAGAAAGTTAAAATTTTCCCAGAATGTGTATTTCTGTTGCCGCTACAACAACAAATAGTAAAAATTCAATTAAATTCAAAAATAAAGATTTTATATTTTGACGTTTATATTCTACGGTGGTACGAAACCCATTATGTGCGAGTCCGACACGCACTTGGCTGGTTTTTTTTATTTTCATTTAAGCACATTAAAATATTCTTTAATTTAGTGTTTATTTCATTAAGCTAGGTCAGGTACTTTTGAAGATATTGAACCGACCCCTTTTCTTTGCGGTCCAGTGTATTTTCAAACTCAGTGTATCAAATAGCGTCGAATCCAAAGTAGGGCATCCACCAGGATGCGACTCTTGACCATTCTTCTTTCTTACTATTAATCTATTCAAATAATAATTGTCAATACTCCTGCGAGTGTTTAGCAGTGCCAGTGGTGTGGTGTGTGGAGCGGAGCAGTACTTACAGTTTTGACATTGATCTGGTTGTACGGCGTGAGGGAGAGCATCTGCGAGCTCTTCTCGTAGGTGCAGTAGTGCTTGTTCCACGTGGTGGTGCCGAACGCCTCTGCGCACAACGCAACCATTTTTATTATACATACTGTGCCTATTTTGTTTTTGAACGATTTTAGCAACAAGCGTGGCAGTCGATTCGATGGAGCCGCGCCAGTAGGTGTAGTACGTGTAGTAGGTGTAGTAGATGTAGTACGTGTAGTAGATGTAGTACGTGTAGTAGGTGTAGTACGTTTAGTAGGTGTAGTACATTGAGTAGATGTAGTACGTGTAGTAGGTGTAGTACGAGTAGTAGATGTAATACGTGTAGTACGTGTAGTAGATGTAGTACGTGTAGTAGATGTAGTACGTGTAGTAGATGTAGTACGTGTAGTAGATGTAGTACGTGTAGTACGTGTAGTAGGTGTAGTACGTGTAGTAGGTGTAGTACGCGTAGTAGATGTAGTACTTGTAGTAGATGTAGTACGTGTAGTAGGTGTAGTACGTGTAGTAGGTGTAATACGTGTAGTAGGTGTAGTACGTGTAGTAGATGTAGTACGTGTAGTAGATGTAGTACGTGTAGTAGGTGTAGTACGTGTAGTAGGTGTAGTACGTCTAGTAGGTGTACTCACTCTTCTCCATGAGGAACAGGTAGCCGGCGCGCGGCGCGCCGCCGCCCTCGTCGGCGCCCTCCTCCTCCTTGCTCTGCAACACGAGCCCGCTCAGCACGGGCCGCGCCCCGCCCGCCCCCCCGAGGTACCGACCTCGCGGTGAGCGGACCGAGCGGGCCCGACTCGCATGCGGGACACGGGACACGGGTCACGGACACCCCGGGGACATGCTTTGGACTTCCACACCCGGGGCCGATATAACTCGCGACTCTTTCATAGCGGCCTCGCGACGCTGCGTCAGCGTCACGGGCTTTCGTCGAAGTACCTACGTCGCGTGCTCCACGGCATATCGCATTTTAAACGCGGTAGGTACATTACGGACCTGTCGCGGCGCGTATTTCCAAACTATAATTTATGTCAACACTCGTGACGTCACAGATCGCAATGACGTCGGGAATACTTTGGAGTAAACTATCATATACTCAACATGTGTGACGTCAATGACCGCGCTGGCATTGTATATATTTTAGAGTGCAGAGCTTCCACATTGGGCACTCTAATATGTACGATAATCACCCAACGTTGGTGTCAGTGATTAATTTGAATTCAGAGCTTCGCGCTTACGCACTTCAAATCTGGATCTAGATCTCAATGAATAAGGATGGACTATGGCACGCGTGAACCAGCGAAGCGAACTCGGGAACTCGGCACTCGACTTGACTGAGTCAGGTTCGAAGCGGAGCGAGCGAGCTGAGCCCCCATCATTCCCTTCTTGTTAGATTACTGGTGACATTGAATGCAGAAATAGGAGCAGGCCCGCCAAGCGGGGCTCAGTTGACCTTGTCACGGAGTAATAAGGCTGACAAGTGAATGTCCCTACCTAATCATTCTGTGTTGAGATAAGTTATAATTTAGAAATATGTATAGCAAGCCGAGTTGTTGACTCCAAAACATAACCGAATTGAGTGTTGAGGTCGGGAATATTTTGGAATGCCACACTTGTTGTTGTAGGCTTACTCCAACCTATAACCGATCTCAACTCTATGGAGGGCTGCCATAAGTAATAATTTGGAAATACGCGTCGCGGTCATTGTGTTAGCGCGGCACTCGATACAGGGCCGGGGCTGTACCGGTGCTCCGGTGGGGCGACTACGACGCGAGGGCGATTTATAAACTATTTTTCTCTTATGCGATACGGCCACCGCTATATGTTTATAGTGGTTTGTTTTAACAGAATCGCCGTCGTATCGCATTCGCCTGGCCGCCGCCGGCCGGCGCGGCATGCTCCTGCCCGCGCGGCACTCACCAGCTGGCGCACCTCCATCATCTTCTTCATGAGCGACTCGGTCTGTTTGCTCATCTCGTCGAAGTTGCTCCGCGTCTGCAACGCGCCGCCGCCGGTTAGTACACCGCACGCACACACGCGCACCGCACGCACGCAACGCACACACGCTAACATGCCACTCGTAAGTATTCGCCACGCCACGCCACACACTCGCACACACGTGAGTACATGCACAATGAACGCCGCGCCGGGACCGCTGGCTGGGTGACGCAGCGGCGACTGCTTTTGTATCTACTCGAGAGAATGCCTAACACTTGACAGGATCGAATTCTTTAATATCGTGTTTACCGTTTCCGACTTGCATATATTATTAGATTCGTAAAATATTATACAGTCTGTTTCGAAGACAATCTCTCAAATAAATGCATGATTTTTAGAAGCCACTGCAAATTGCACGATTTCCAGCCGAGTCCCGTGTTACGGCGCTGGCAGATGTCGATTGCACGCGGACTGGGAAGCGGTCTGATTATATTAGTGATGTGGTGAGGGTGAGAGGAGCGCTACGCTAGGAACGCGGCACCTACAGTGCGGGCTACGGGGGCGAGCGCGGCGCCGGCGGCGGCGGGGCGGCCGCCCTCTGCCGCCGTACACACAACACTTTATACGGATTTGTCCCACTGATGACTCGTCTCCATTCAGCCGCCCGAGTGCGCCGTTGACCAAGTCTATCGAGTAACACGAAGTATAGTGAGAGATATGGCGCAAAAAGAGAACGGGCGAATGTATAGGGATCGGGACGAGGGTCCCACGGTGGAGACTATTCATAAATAATATAGAGGCAGTCGGCCACGGTGTCGTGTCGCGTTGTAGGTACGCACCCGCTGTATCCTGAGCTGCAGGTCTCGCACGCGCGGCTCGGCGTCGGCGTGCACGTCGTGCGCCGTGTGGTGGAAGGTCCACCAGCCGAACACGAAGCCGAGCAGCGTCTCCACCAGCTCGAACTTCTTGCGCTCCTGCACCGCCTGCAGCTGGAACACGTACTCCAGCGACGCCTGGCAGAAGTCGCGCTCCGCCATGTCCATCGCCGCATCCGCCTGCACGCACACACACACACATACTACATACCGCACAACACGCGACACCACGCGACGCGACAATACGGAACGGAACGGAACGGGTGACACGGTGAACGGGTAGATTGAATGGGTCACACACACACACACACACACAGTAATGTGCTCGTAAATAAGTATGTACAGTACAGAGCTGTAGGTGTCGCGCTGCCGACGTTGTTTGTTTGACATTGATAAAGTGATAACTCGACGCACATACTGGATTTGAACAGCACTAGCACAGCCGGCCGTGACAAGACAAAACGTAAATCGATTTTGTCTCATTCTCTCCTATGCATCAAGTAAGAGAGAGCGCGACTCGGTGCGACATAATTCTGCGTGACTAAAGTTTTATTATGGCGCGTGTGCTAGCTCTGAGGGCCTACTCTGTTTCAAACGAAAACGAAATTCGCGTATTTCCTACTACGTTTCTCATTGATTCCGACATTTCTTACGAACGAAATTGTTTGACGTCTTCGTCGTCGTCGAATCTAAACGTCAAACAATTTTCGTTCGTAAGAAAAGTCGGAATCAATGAGAAACGTAATAGGAAATACGCGAATTTCGTCCGAACTTTCGTTTTCGTTTGAAACAAAGTAGGCCCTCTGCTACGAGACACGAAGCTGGCTCGTTTTTCATGAGGCCTACGTGCATACATACATATCCAGTAACGAGTTGTAGTGAATGGGTTAATAACATTTATAACTAAAATGCTTTTTTTAGGGTTCCGTACCCAAAGGGTGCCGACGGAATTTCAGCTCGTCCATCAAGGGCTGCAATGCTGACCGCGCTGTGGTGGCCTGGAGATGCGCTATGCTGCGCTTTCGGCCATCAACACCGCGGCCAGCAATACACTCATTACAGACCGCGGCAGTAATGTACTATACTGTAGTAGTTTATTTGATCGAATTTGGTGTGGCAAAGCATTTGTAAAAGGAGATGAAGAAAAAATTAATATCTACAACGACATTTCATTTGAATAGCGCCGTGGACGACTGGCCTTACACGTCACTTGCAATAAATTGCATAAGCCGCAACAGCTTTGCATCACTAGTGTGCATAACCGTCACGCGCGCCGCGATCACACGAGGGACTCTTGGGCCGGTCCGTCAGACGCGACGCGGACGCAGCGCAGCGCAGCGCAGCGCAGCCCGCACTCCATAGCCGGGGACACATTCATACGGTGCATACAGCGCTGAGTGCCATGACACGCTCCGGAATACGGCGAGGGCGCGGGCGCGCTCGGCGCTGCGCTCACCGTATGGACCGTATTGCGAAGGCTAGCGAATCCGCCGCGGCGACAATCCATTCACTACAATGATTGGGACTAGGGCATCGGAAGCGGTTCTTTTCGTCTTCTGTTTTTCTTTTAGGAACGGCCAGCACCGGGAATGCCTGGCTCTGGTCGTTCATAGCAGTACCGGTTCCGGTGCCCTAATCGAGGCAATACAAATGATCTTCGTAACACACACCTCTTGGAATACATTTTCCGGTTTCTTGGTAGACAGAGACAAGGTTCGCTCTTGGCTTTGACAGAATTTCGCAGTTTTCTTGTCGAATTTCTTCTTCCCCTCCTGCGAACATAAGAGCCGCGTCAACTACGAGCACCTTTTTATATAAGGTTAAGTTACAGTATTGATTAATAAATGCATCGCAAAGTTGAGATTGATATTAAGATGCAGTCTTGACGTTTAATGTATGGAACATCTGTCAATAACAGCATCTTAAGATCGATCTCAACTTTGAGATGCATTTATTAATACGAGCCTAAGGACCGTAAGATCAATTGTTGCCAAAACCACGGGAGAGAGTTTAAACTCCCGTCTTCCATACACAATCAATACTGTAAACTCTCCTTAACCTTATACATAAAAAGTAATAGATATCGTTAATTGCCCAAGTAGGTGCCTTAGTAGTTTGAAACGTCGTCGTCATTATCTCTAACTTTTTGTACGGCGCGTCAAAGTTAAGCAGCTCTCAAATTTGATTTGCGTTCGAGATATCGGCGGTACCTACCGTATAAATCGGAACTACATGTAACAAGACATTACACAGGAGTCGTGGTAAAAGGAACTAGTTTCGGTTCCGTGACGTGGCACCGGCTGCCGGCTGCCGCACGCGGTGTGGTGTATGACAGAGTGACATCACAAGGCAAGGCGGCGCGGACACAGCCAGCCGAGCGCGCTGTGTCACGTCATATACAATGTAGGTACTATACATGTGTACCTATGTAGGTCCTACATACATGAGTACATCGTGCGGTCACCTTGCTACGCGCCCGCCATCCATGACGACCACGTTAGCAAGGCGGGCACTGCCGTGCGTATATGTCTCTGGTTAGTAAGTATTTCAAAGACATGTTACCATCTAGCAAGGCTTGGGTTTTATACTGTTAGATTTTGTTCGGTAGTAGGTCTACTAGCCCTCTGACTAGTAGAGCTACTACCGAACAAACGGACGGACGTCTAGAGCTATGAGTTGTAGAGACAATCCGTTATGGGTGGGTGCAGCACATCCGATCCTACTGTAGCGCTTACGATGTGACCCAGCTGCCTGTACGTCAACCTTTTATTATAGTGCATATATTACATGGCACTCTTAGATTATCTGACATAGGGCGATAAGACCAATTGTAGTTTAAACCACGGGAGAGGGTTTAATCCCGTCTTCCATATAATATCATTACATTATTTTAAATTTTATACAAGTACCTACATTGTTTTAATTATTATTATTTTTTTAATTTTAGCTTTAGTTTTTTGTTTTCTTTTTAGATTTAATTTTAATTTTAGTCTTAATTTTAACTTTATTTGTTTCTTTTTCATGCAGTCTCACGTCGGCGAACGTTGTACACGCCTGTCATTGGTATACCTATCAGACCAGTTTATTTTTAATTATTGTTGTACCCGTGTATTAATAGGTATACTGTTGGTGTGTCGTTTTTGAATAAATAAATAAATATCGACGCAGTTTAAACTCTCCGCGATCTATCACCTACCATTGATGTTACGGCGCATAGCCTCTTCATTTGCAACAACCGACTTTGCGAAAAGTCCGAGTGTGGCTATAACGCAACTGTTTCGAGCGTGATGATTCAATTAGTAAAATGTCGCGGTCGGTCGCCGCCGGACATAATGCCGCGGTTCAAGGGCAGCTAATGCAAAGCGCGCGCCGCACGATCTACGCTGCGACAATCACACTGCCCTGGATTTGACCATTTTCAACTGCGCGTGAACATAGAATAATTTCACTTCGTTCATACTATCCCAGCCCTATATTTGAAGGTGTAGGTTGCCCACGGAATTATACATTATTTTGTGGTGTTATACGCGTGATGCGCTTATAAAATGATTATACCTTGACAGCTCCGATGTGCTCCTTCCGGAAGCGCTCCAGCGGCTGTATGATCTGCTCGTGCGCTCGCCCCAACTGCAACACAACCCAACTCATTCTACCTTTCATTACAAACATTTCGCTCACCGGAAAGCTCTCGTTCAATATTAGGTCTTTATCTGCATCAAACTAATAAACCCAATGAAATAAGACTCGTCACCATTATTATAAATGAATTTGCAGGCCCTGAGCTACGCCGAGATCAGTGAATTATCTCACAATACATATTGCCAAATATGCGGAGTCGGTGAGTCAGGCCAGACAGGCTATTGTTTAGTGCTGCAGACTTCCTATCTAGTTCTACCGACCGCAAGCGCAACGTTACCGCGCGTGCCAATTGACACTCGGTAACATGCCCTCATTTAAATGAATGACTATAGTGTACCTATGTGCTTTTGATGACCACTCATCCATATAAGCAGATTAAAAAGAGCTCGTCTTGCTCTTTGATCATGCATACGTAATTTGTATTGGTCAGATTATGCGATGATAATTATAATATTCTAGCTGTATTAGAATATTGAATCCTATAGATATTCAGCGGAAACTAAATGTATAGTATTTTGGCCAGACGATTAATTATGTATGCTGGTATGCCATCTAATCCCCAACTGGCTCGTGTGATCACGCCGCGCAGAGCCCTCGCTCCCGCGCGCGCGGCTGGGGTAGACGTAAGAGTTGAGAACCGAACATACTGGGTGAAATCGAAATCGTGGGCAATATTTTAAACGGTGATTCTACACACGATTCAGAATATTTAGGAAATATTAATCAACAAATAAATTGATAAAAAAAAATTGCCCAGGTAAGGTATAACAGTTAAACGGTCTGCTTATTTGCTTACCCGAGCAATATTTTTTATCAATAGTTTTTTTCTTTTTTTATTTATTTTCCCAAAATATTCTCAATCATAATGTAGAGTCATAGTTTAAAATATTGCCCACGATTTCGATTTCACCCAGTATATGTAGGAATGCGATAGATGGTATAACAAGATAACACTTAATGTAAAGTAACAGGCAGCTTATTGGAAACAGGCGCAACACAGTTATCAGTGAGTACGTGCGGTATCTGCACGCGCGTCAACGCACTCTCCTCGGGCCGCGTCGTGAATCACGTTTAATAGATTGTATGTACATTAATTGACCTACGGCAGGGGCGGGGGCGGGGGCGGGGGCGCCGCGCGTGTCTCCGGCTCATTGCGATTCCGGCGGCGCGCGCGGCGCAGTTACGGCGGCTTACACAATGCGGCACACGTGTCATAATGTCAACACCCTCGTTAGCATTCATCCCGCGAGTACGAGCTCGGAGCGCGCCAGTAAAAGTGCTCTCTCATTAATGGAATCGAAAGTGATTTCATGAAGGTCGAATCGTCCCGGCACTTGTTTATAAACACGACCGGTCGTGATCGTGAGGCACCGTTACGGGACGGCAGCGCGGACGCGGGGCGCGGGGCGCGGCGCGCGGCCGGCGGCGGCGCGCCAAATAATGTCATAGATAGTCGATGGTCATCAATAGAATTCGATATCGGCATCGGCATACTTGTTTAGTTTAGCTCGAACTCTTGACGAAGGTCGTATTCGATAGTCGTGATTTGACGTTTCTTCGTGGACCCTACATTCGTTTCGTGGACCCTACTCCGAAAGAATGAACATTCGAACGCTCTAATCGCAGCCCCCGTCGATTACGAGCCCGCACACACAGACACACCTACGCCGCCGGCGCCGGCCGGGGCATGTACTACTGATACAGGGCCCCACTCACCGCTCTCCTCGACTCAGATGCCGAGGAGACCGTCACACGCACACTCTGCCCACCAACCACCGCCAGAGCATACGCTCTAACCTACCGCAGATGGTCCCTGACGCCTCGTAAGGGGTTGCCAGTGAGGAGTTGATATTCTCAGTGAGGTCGCGTAGTGATCCGGTGGTAATTTTGCCCCGTTCTCCCAAAGAGACAGCAGCCCCAAACGTCCGGCCCCACGTGCCCACGGCCGGGTGCCACCGTACACGGTCACGTCAAGCGAGTATGATAGGTTCTCACTTTACATTCTTCCAAAGGAGATATAGGTTTCATGAATTAAAAAGGGAGGTACATAGTTTGAGGCGTGACGTGGTCACGTCTCGTCCGTCACTCACCATGCGGTCGCGCTCGTCCTCGATGGTGCGGATGAGGTGCGCGAAGTGGTGCAGCGAGCGGCCGATGACGCGCTCGTCCTCCGTGGTGGAGGCGCCGATGCACGCGAACTCGAACTGCTCCATGCTGGACGCCAGCGCCAGCTGCGCCGCGCCGAGACCTGCACCAATTGTTTTTTAATCGCCAAACTAACACACGAACTGTAAGGTCCCAAACCAAACTAAAAAACGCTTATAATACAAATTACGAAAAGGCCGTAACCGAAATGCGTCTCTATGGCGGGAATCGAACCGGCACCCACCGGATACAATGATAATGGCGTAGGTACATTACATACTATTCATAACAATTTACTTATACATCTATTGAACGAGACAGAATCTGACCATCACGATAGTGAATCGCCCTTGTATCCGAGATTAAGAAACGCGACGATAAGAGTCTGTGGAAGTTAGCCAAACGACGAAGCACAAATCATTATCAGACATGCACCTTATCAACTGCGATAGACGATACTAGAGAAGGAAACTTTTACAGGCGAGCGCTACATGTCAAGTAGTGTGCAGGATTGAGCGCAGGATTGCAACCCGTCCGGGTTTCCCCGGATTGGTCCCAGAGGGCCTACTCTGTTTCAAACGATAACGAAATTTCGGACGAATTTCGCGTATTTCCTACTACGTTTCTCATTGATTCCGACATTTCTTACGAACGAAAATTGTTTGACGTTTAGATTCGATGACGACGAAGACGTCAAACAATTTTCGTTCGTAAGAAATGTCGGAATCAATGAGAAACGTAGTAGGAAATACGCGAATTTCCTCCGAAATTTCGTTTTCGTTTGAAACAGAGTAGGCCCTCAGGTTATACAGGTTGGTTCGTTCGGTTGGCGTCCGGGCGGGGATCTGTTTTGCCGTTTTGCGTGATTGAGTAACGATTTGTTTGTGTATTAATAAATTGTCATCGCAGTCAGGGGACCTCTTTGATTAAAATAATATGTTCCACAGAACGGTCCCCTAACAGCAATGACAATTTAATAATACAAGTTGGTTTTTACTTTTCTAGTTCATTTATTGGCAGGGGAGTCGTGTTTTTTAATTATTATTTTTTTAACCTTTCATTGGTCTGGTCATAGAATTATAACGCTGGTCTGGTAGGCTACGCCCCGATTTAAAATCGATCCTATAGGCATTCTAATAGTCTAGAGTTCTAGAGGTAAGTTTACAGATGATGCGAGCAGATTCAAGATACACTAATTATGAAAGTCATTGACACACATACCAGTGCCAATGGAGCGACACACGCAGTGTTTCACCGTCACCCGCACATACGATGCTGCAGTACAGTACAGTGCAGCCACATTGCGTGCGCGCCGTGTCGTGCCGTGCACCTACTACTCGCCCGACACAATACTACACTAGCTTTGACTCTAATCACAATACTTGCATCTTCTTCCTAGCCTTATCCCATTATGAGGGGCGGCTTTCAGTCTACCCTGATTTGGCTGATCACCGATATTTATACGGAGCGATTGCCATCTGCACTCCGAGACCCAACTAGTGGGACTATCGGCAACCTAAGGGTAAGACCATTTTTGTCAGACTTTTTCAGGCTTCTGACTGCCTGTAACGACTGTCAAAGATCTTCAAATGACACCCGGGACCGCCAGCTTAACGTGCCCTCCAGAGCACGGATCACAATACTTGCATGGAAGGATTCAAAATTACATTGTAACCAATTTCATTCCCTGATATTTTAGGGAGAGGCACAGGTATTGAGTAATATTCAGAATTTTACAACTGGATTACTTAAGACTGTATAGGCACCTAATGAGGCATGTTTGAAGGCTATCTCCTCTTAGACGAGTGGGGTAAATAAATTGAAAAAAATATCACCGTATTTATTGAACCGTCATCTTTAAAAAATAAGCAGGAAAAAAGTGCTACATGTTCTATTTCTATGTGACTACAAATATCAAAGTGAAGCTGTTTTCGTCTTAAAATGTCTATCTCCTTCTAAACGGCTTGGAATTGTTAATTATTTTTTTCACCAATAGATGGAGAAAGATAATACCTAAAAAAATAAGTTCGATTTTGGTTAGGCAATAGTTTTTCACGTCACAATTAATGATTTTCGATATTTTCGCAACAAAAGTGGGCGGGATTTGTGCGCTCTTGACCAATCCAGACGGCCAAAACGCGCGGCCGGCCGCGCGTTTTGGCCGTCTGGATTGGTCAAGCGGGCAAGCGGTCAAGCGGGGCCTTAAGGTGATAACGATTGGAGGCTACGCTATGTCCTCTTTGATGAATTGAATGAGTAAACAACTTAAAATTCATATCTACAAATACTAATATAAAAGAGGGAAATCCTGCCTGACTGACTGACTCATCAACGCTGAGCCGAAACTACTGAAGTTAGAGACATGAAATTTAAACAGTAGATATATTTTGTGGCAAGCAATAAGAAGTGATTTTTGAAAATTCAACCCCTAAGGGGGTTAAATAGGGGATGGAAGTTTGTATGGAAGTTCGTCATTTTTGAAGTTGGAATTATGAAAATTGGTGTTAAGGTGCATTTTTAAAAATAAAATAAAAATTTTGCGTTTTTGAAAATTATACCGTTTACCCGATATGGGATACGGGATATGGGATACGGGATATAGGATACTAGATACGGGATACTGGATATGGGGATAGGGATACGGGATATGAGATACGGTAGATGGGATCAGGGATATGAGATACGGGAACCAGCATATCCAGGACACGGGATCTGGGCTCCGGCACACGGGATCCAGAAAACGGGATCTGGGATCCGAATTTTTTCAATTTTTTATTCTGCGCGGACGAAGTCGCGGGCAAAAGCTAGTTTAGGATAAAATTGGTACAGGAAAACTTTATAATAGAACAAGAATAAATAATTAGGTGAAGTTGTAGGTAGGTAGTTAGGTACCTACTCATTCACATAGGTTACATTGAGAAATAGTATGTGTGTATTTTGGTCACGGATGTCGTATAGCCGGGTGCCTCTGCTGGTCTGACATTTTCATTACAGCATACATGTGACATTTAATAAGCCTTGAACTGACCAATCCAAATTCCGCGTCTTCCCCAATACCGAGCAAACTTTTGACAATGGCATTCATTCAAAATAAATATACATGTTTGGGCATTTTTTAATACATATTTTGACCGGGAAGAGTAGAGAGGCGGAATTGTATTATCAAGACCTCCTCAGGATTTCTTAGGTTAAATTTGGTGAATAGATTATTCATCCCAATAATAATATTATAAATGTGAAAGTTTGGATGGATGTTTGTTACTCAATCACGCCAGAATGGCTGAACGGATCTGGATCAAATTTGGAACACAGATAGTTTATAAGCTGGATTAACACATAGGATACTTTTTATCCTGGAAATATGTCAGGTTCCTTTGGGATTTTAAAGTTAACGCGGACGAAGTCGCGGGAAGAAGCTAGTTTTAAATAATCAGAATATGGTTACATCATTTTTAATATTTTGATGGGAAAGGGGACAGTGGGGTCCGGGATGTTTTAATAAGTCATCCATATCTTGAGATTGGACATGATTGTGCATTTGAAAAAATCAACATTCATTTAACATTTATTAGTTGTTTGATGGGAAGGAAAACTAGAAGCAGAAGGTGCCTCCCTAAGTTTTATTCTGCCATTGATAAAGTTGCATCCCTTGAGTATTTCAAAACATATCTTTTAAATATAAATTCTGGGTGGACGAAGTCGCCAACAAAAGCTAGTAGGTAATAATTAATACATAATGTAATTTCTTTAGAGAAAACAAGTATGTGTACACTTTTGTACTATTATCTTCTATGTTTACAATGTAATGTAATGTATGTCTGTTGTGAAGTGTGAAGACAACACTTGATTCTACATGTTTATATTATAAATGGGACACTGGACACACTAGACAAGGGCACAATTCAGCCCTTATCAGCTGCACCCACACACCAGCGGAGTGACTGTGTACACACACACTAGCTACAAGGTAATACTATAGTGGGAATATTTCTTTCAATCTTTTTTTTTAGATCTTGCTGCTATTGTCTTAGGAGAGCTATTCTATTCTAATTATTTTGAAGTTGGTGTGTATTGCGCGACAGTGACGCGTCGCCAGCGCCAGGGACGGCCGCGGCACACGTAGGTATTGTCGCGACGTCGGCCGTGCGCACGACGCCGGAGCTACCTTTGTGCGGCGCGTGAGTAATAGAGAGCGACCTTGACGCCTACGACGGCCGAGAACGCGCGGTGAAGGGAGGACTCACGTTTGGCAGCCTGCACGACATCCTTGACTTCCTTGATTAGCCGCTTGATTTGCTGGCTGGTGCGCTCCAGCTCCTTCTCGTGCCTCTGCAGGTTCTCCCGGAAGTGCGGGCTGTCCGCGAGGCACTCGGTGAACTCGAGCGGCTGCAGGCCCACGCCCATGGTCAGGACACCCACTCGCGCTGCTTACTCGCTAACTCGACACCATGCACTTTCACCGAGCGCGCGTCGGCGCTACCATCGCGACACTCTGCCTAACACTCGCGCCCACAGACGGAATTTCACGAGATGAGGACGAATTGTGCACTCTTATCAAATACCACAATATTGAGCAATATGGATATAAATGACGATGTTTCGCTTCAACCAAAATCTAATTGCCTGCGTAGCTGTCAAACAAACCACAGATTCGCAGCCTCGCACGGTTGCCAAGATTTTTTTTCCTTTTACCCCAAGATTGGTCTCAATTTACCCTAGATTTTTCATTATTTTGAAAAATACCCTAAATAAATAAACAAACCAACAAGAATCAGGGAGGAGAGACATGCAGTGGGATCGTAGTTTGTTTATGACCATAAAAAAAGCTAAAATAATCATAACTATAGGTATCAAAGTATAACTAGTAAGCATACAGGGTGAATTTTTCAAGTGTGCTTTCATGGCCAAATCCGAAACTATGAGGAATAGCGAAAAGTACTCAAAGGAGACTTGGGCCTGATTTTGATGAAAACTAAAACTGCATCATTGGATTTTTGAAATATCAATAATCCTAGCCAGGAATCGAATCAGTTGATTTTGAAAAAAACAACAACTGTATTATTACACCATTAAATTTTGATAGTGTCGCTGATAAGGAACAAATCCTGGGAAGTAAAAAGAGTTTGCACTGAAAGTGATGGATTTTTTAGCTCTATAAATTTGCATTCTCAACTACAGAAACCCGGTAATTTCGTACCTGAAACAATACCCTAAGAAATCTCATACCCTAAAAAATAATGTTTACTCTTCATCTAGGGCAAATTGCTCTAAGTTGGCAACCCTGCAGATTTTTGTTTCGTGGTGCGTTCCATTCACTGTTAATTTTGTCATTTTCGTTCATAAATGTCGTTCCACTCGAACCAACTTGTACTGAAAGCCTAGAGAAAGCATAAATAGAGATGACCCGGTAATAATAATACCGTGCTTGAGCGAGACATGTTTACGCCCGATATCCTAAGAGTGAAAGAGATAGACGTGCTATCTTTCGTCATTTTCTGTGTATCGCCTTATGTTTGTTGGGCACATCAAAATTAGTCCAGGATGAGCTAAACAAAGCATCACCCAACCAAATTTAGTAGTATATATCAGATCACGTTCCATAGACATTAGGGGTAAGCGTAATTTAGCAGGATTATACATATTTTGTGTCCCTGACGGGTGCACGCGCTTGTCAAATCTACAGGTACATTCTTTATCTAAGACTGAAAGTGATCATTATTAAAAATTATTATCATTTTTAAGTTTTTGTGAACGAAAATAACAAAAATTACGGTGAATGGAACGCAGCATAAATACATAGTGCTGCCAGATGACCGTCTCGCTTTCCCCCAAACTGAACCCAAAATCCTCCCAAATACTTGGTGTAAAAAAAAAATACTCCCACAATCCCAATGGGAAAAGAAATTATATTATTTTGAAGTCGGTATACAAATACTAGCAATGTGTGGTTATTGAGGGACTAGCAGTCCCGTTGGCCTCTCCAACTAAGCTACATAGCTGTTTGTACCTAATTATCTTTAAAAAGAATCCATTTGCAATGCGAATGGTCAATCCGCGTCCAAGCTCATCATGCACGGGCTGGCTCGACCGGGGTAGTACCACCCTCTCACAGAAGATCGGCGTAAAGCAGCTATTACAGCTGCGTTTCGTACGATGAGTGAGAGAGCCGTAAGCCCACCCCCCCTCCCCTCCCTCCATCCCACTCCCCTTCAGGTCGGCAATGTGCGAGCAATACCTTTGGTATTGTAAGCATCTATAGGCTACGGTAACTGCTTAACATCAGGCGGGCCGTACGCTTTTTTGCCACCGCAGTCCTATAAAAAAAAAAAAAAAAAAATCATAGGAGAAAGTACTTTCCTCAACTGCGTTAAGAAAATATGCCACAGACGAATTATTCTTAAATGCCAATTTGCTTACATGTCCTCACATCTTTTCCCCTCCACAAATGTTGTCTACCTAATTTACCCCCAATTTTGGGGGTTTCTCATACTCTGACATCATTGTAGAACAATATACTGTAGGTACTGAGGCACAGATTATAATAATATGTGGCATGTGCCTTTTTTTGCACGTGATAGTTCGGTCTAGTGATGTGCCGAGTACGCTATTTTTGGTACTCGAGTATTCTGGTACTCGTTAAAAAAAGAATCGAGTAAGTACTCGAGTCGGAGGACTCGGACAGGTACTCGAATACTTGTATGAGTACTCGAGTACTTAATAGGACTCGAGTACTTTTGTATTATGTCATTTTTACCCACTCAAACGTCCGAGTTTGACATCTAATCTAATTAGTGCGTTGTATTGTACGTGAAAATTCGCGAAAATGCCGAAAACTTAGGCGAGCGCCCCGATTTAAACGTATTTTCAAAAAAACTAAACTTTTACAGATAATAAAAAAAAGCCTATATAAAGTCTATGTATTAATAATTACCTGTTTTTCCAATTATTTTTTCGCTGTAGTCAGGTAAAAATAGACTTTAAGTTTGTAGTTATAATGTCGCGATTTGAGTACTCAGATTATAGGATTCGAAAACCATGAAGTACTCGGAACCCGTACTCGAGTACCCGGTACTCGAATCCTATAATCTGAGTACTCGAGTACTTACTAAGTACTCGAGTAAGACTGTACTCGGCACATCTCTAGTTCGGTCAAATTCATGGATCAAATAGACCAAAAAATAGGAGTGAAAGTGCAATAATTCGCACACAGCTGAAAATTGTTATGATTGTTCAAAACACTATCATAAATGAAATCTAAAAAGTCCTCATCGATCTGATACCTGGAAAAAAAATACTAGGGGTCAAAGTTCACAAAAACGGGTTTTTCGCGATTTTCAGCAAATCGGTAAGTTTTATCTAAAATTAGTTCAGACAAAAATTGTAGATCTGATAATTATCTATACAAAACGTCTAAATACTTACAAGTTTATACGTTATAAGTTTTTAGTTTGCAGCAATTTGCAACCAAAAATTAAATGTTTGTTTTGCATGGGTAGGGTGCCCATGTAAAATTATGCCAATAAATTATATATTATGAAATGTGCTCATCGAGGCCTTCAATTTGATACCCATAAAACATTTTTTTTCATCGCCATTTTGACTTTTTCAAAAATAATATACCTACCCGGAACTTCGAACATTTCATGACCCAGAATCAGTGACGTGCCTTTAGGAAGACACCGCACGTCATCAAAGAGGATGTAAAGAAAGAGACGGAACCTCCATACAACGCTTTTCGAGCTAACCGATGCATTATTTCGACACACAAAAAAATATCAGCTGTCAAAATGACATATCGAATAGTGCGGAGCCTTATGGTAGAAATATAATATCGATATCGATAAAATAGTGCTGCGCATACTGAAATATTACCGATATCGATGAATAGTAGTGATCCGTATTCAATACATAGGTATGTATATATTATAATAAAAGACAAGGGTTAAAAATCATTTAATATTTATTAAACGAGTCATTTATTTTAATACAAGAGAATCTATCCGTAAAGGTTCGTTTAAATTGTAGCTTAATGTTAATACATAATATATGTTGTGTTAATCCTCACAATGGACAACCGCTGGTGATACCTACAAACATGAAATTTAAACAGTAGGTAGGTAGGTACCTTTTACAGCGTAGAAGAGCATAGGAAGGATTTTGGAAAATTCCACCCCTAAGGGGATAAAATAAGGGGTGGAAGTTTGTATGGGTGTCCTAATTTGTACGGTATTTGTATTAAACTAATTTCTTATACACTTTCAGCACCGGTGATTGAATTTTGACAAAAATGACAGCACTTTTTCTCAAAGAATTGAGTGTGCACTTAGTTCTCGCCAGCCTTTCCACTAATTTTTTCTTTCTTGGCGTTAAAGATTCTGAAACACAACATATTATAAAATATAACACTCTTTCACACTAGGTTTCCAGGTAGGCATTTTTAATATTATTTCGGACTTTTAAAACACCCTCTGTAACTGAAAACTAACCAACGCAACTTTTACAAAAGCATTTGAAATGAAATAAAAATTAAATATTCATCACGACTTTTATCCCCATTCGAGGGTAGTCGGAGGCTTGAGTGGCCAACACCACCACATTGTGGAGGTATTAAGCCAACTCAAAGCCCACTTTTAACCAAATAGTCAGAACCCAACGTGACAGGTGGTGAACCTTGTCGCCGTGTATACAGGACCTAATCCCAAGGGATAGGTAGGTTTCCTCACGATGTTTTCCCTCACTGTAAGCAACTCTAAATTATGCACATAGATGAAAATTCAACCGTTGGTGCATGCCCCACCGGGTATCGAACCTGGGACCTTCTGATTACTAGCCCAACCTGTTCGCCCCTAGGCTACAGCCGCAGTACACAAAGCATTTATAGGAACAAAATGCGATTTGTATTTCATAAATTTCTATAAATTTAAGGGGGATTTTTTTTACCTTCTTCATTTTCTATTATCCTTCTCTTAACACCTTTGGCTCTGACTTGTATCATTTCAGGTAACTCTGAAATAAATAAAAGATATATTAATAGAAGCCAATGTTACTCGGGATAATGTAAGGATTCTAACGATACCCCTTACATCCCCCTGTACATGCATTTATAAGTTATAGTATGTTAGAGGATCTCCCATACATACATACATTCATATTTTGGGCTGTTGTGTAATAATAATTTATATCGTCTGAGTAACAATGCTATACAGTATGAGTCCAATGAGTATTACACCACACCAGAGTTGACAACTAAATAGGTGTTAGTTTTATAGATTTCGAGGTGAATTAATTAATGATGGGCTTCTAGCTGTCTCTCTCAACGTACGAAACGCAGCTGTAATAGCTACTTTACGACGATCTTCTGTGAGAGGGTGGTAATAACCCGGTTGAGCCAGCCCATATATGAGCTGCAGTCAATTGACTACATTAACACAAGCATAAGACTCCTATGATTATACATGCTACAAGGTCTTGAAGAAAAATTTGCCTTCTTTAGTAGTGTCCCTAATTAGCTGAACACAACTGTATATCTATACATTTAAAATAAGTAATCACTCTCTCATACCTGTAGAAACAGACGCAACTGCCTCATTTCTGGAGTGACTTGTGGGCTCGTGTCCTTGACCCGCTTTACTGGTCGATGGAACAATATTGTCAGGTACGGAAACTGAAATCATTATGATAATATTTCAGCATTTATTACGGGTTAGAAAAATACATTTTTTTTTTTAAACTAACTAGTTGTTAGTTTCAAAGATAGATAAAAAGTTAAAGTTTTATTCTACATATAAACACATAAGTCTGTACATTCGAAATATTTGGAAAAAATATAGTGGGGGGGACTTAGATTGACCAGCAGAATTCATTTTTATCATTTTTAGAATTTTTGTCTGTGGGTATGTTTGTATGTTTGTATGTTTGCTCAGATTTTCGAAAGAGCACAACTTCGAATCCACCGGATGGATTTCAATGAAATTTAGCATGGATATGACTAATAGTCTAACTTAACATCTAGGATACTTTTTTTTTCGAAAATGTTTAGGGTTGCCACAGAAAATTCAAAAAACTACTTAAAAATTCTAAATGTTTGAAAGAGCACAACTTTGAATCCACCGGATTAATTTCAATGAAATTTGGCATGGATATGACTAATAGTCTAACTTAACATCTAGCATTTTTTTTTTTCGGTAAAGTTTAGGGTTGCCACAAAACATTCAAAAACTACCTAAATATTCGAACACGTACAACTTCGAATCCAGTGGATTGATTTCAATGAAATTTGGCATGGATATGACTAATAGTCCAACTTAACATCTAGGATATTTTTTTATAAAATATTAGATTGTAAATTTTTATGACCACACGGAAATTCTAGCCAACAATAAGTTTTAGTTATTGAAATACGTCTATTTAGAGCGGAGCCCTACGGAGCCCCACGTTGTGTGTGATCCGACACTATTTGGAATACATAATCTTAATTTTAATAATAATAATAAATATTTTATTGCTGCGTTCTACCATCTTAAGTTTCGTTTTTCTTAACTAGATGTCGCTATACTTAAAATCAGACAATACCTGCCTTGCACCACATGTCAAAATTTAATATCTTCCTTGCTTCAAGAAATTTAGTTTTTTTATTCCTAATTACGTATAAAAAATATTAAGCGGGTCTTTGTATCACGCGGAATCTTAGACGTTAACTCTGGAATTCATCTCCACAGTACTAATGCCGTAGGGAAGCTACCTACCTAAGAAGTAAGTCTAGAGGACCTGCTGATTTTGAATTAAGTAGTAATAGAAACACAGACATTGAACTCTGAACTCCAACCCCTCAGGAATGATGCTACTGGGTAACTGCCTGCTTAAACCATAAATCTGGAGGACCTGCTAACTTTGAATTAGCAATGTGGGTATCAAGTAAAAACTTCTTAGGCGAGGTCGCGTTTCCGATCCGGCGCTAGAATTTAAGGAAAACATGTAAAATGACTACTTGTAAGTGCCCTCCTAGGCCTAAACATAATAAACGCTTTGACTATTGACTTAGACGATAAACTCCGGACTCTAACTTTTTAAGCACGATGTTGCGCAGTGACTCTTACCTAAGCCGTGAGTCTGGAGCACTCACTCATTTTAAATAAGGAACATGGGTATCAAGTACAAACTTAAACATTGAGCTCTGGAGTCCAACCGCTCAGTCGTGATACTGTGAGTAACTACAGATATAGATAGACGGATACAGATAGACTGGTACAGACAGAGATACTCACCGAACAGATAGATTACAGACAGACCGATTCAGACAGACAGATACTTACAGCTAAACTGATACACACAGACAAATAAAGTCAAACTTTTGTTATACAACTAAGGCGCCAGGCAAGCGTACGGCCCACCTGTTGTTAAGCAGTTACCGTTCCCAATAGATGCTTGCAACCAAAGGCATCGGTAGCACGTTTCCAACCTGAAGGGGAGTGGGGTTAGTGGGAGGGGACGGGGAGGTGGCTGGGTTGTACTATATTATATGATCATAATAATTGCGACGCACGCGCGCACATATCTTTCAGAGTATTTTATATATCACCATCGTTGTTATATAAGTTCATATAAAACAAAATCGTTCGTATTATTTCAAACAACACATTCGATGTATAATTTCACAAAACTCATAACGACAACACTTTATAATATATAAAATACTCACATGAATGGTGCGCGCGCGCACGCCGCCGCGCCACACGCTCGCGTTCAACCGCGTCGTGTGACAGCGAGGAGTGACCTGTTGGTAATATAATTTTGTCTATCGTCTAATCTGTATTACGTCAGTCTGCATCAGTCTGAGTTCGTCTGTCCGTGGCTGTCTATCTGTACCAGTCTATACCAGTAAGGTGGTAGAGTCTGACCAGTAAGGTGGAGATCGGCATTCAAGTAGCTAATTTACCTTCGTTTCGTATGATGAGGGAGAGAGCCGGAAGCGCAACCCAGCCACCTCCCCGTCCCCTCCCACTAACCCCACTCCCCTTCAGGTTGGAAACGTGCTACCGATGCCTTTGGTTGCAAGCATCTATTGGGAACGGTAACTGCTTAACAACAGGTGGGCCGTACGCTTGCCTGGCGCCTTAGTTCTATAACAAAAGTTTGACTTTATTTGTTTGTGTGTATCAGTTTAGCTGTAAGTATCTGTCTGTCTGAATCGGTCTGTCTGTAATCTATCGGTAGGTGAGTATCTCTGTCTGTACCAGTCTATCTGTATCCGTCTATCTATATCTGTAGTTACTCACAGTATCACGACTGAGCGGTTGGACTCCAGAGCTCAATGTTTAAGTTTGTACTTGATACCCATGTCCCTTATTTAAAATGAGTGAGTGCTCCAGACTCACGGCTTAGGTAAGAGTCACTGCGCAACATCGTGCTTAAAAAGTTAGAGTCCGGAGTTTATCGTCTAAGTCAATAGTCAAAGCGTTTATTATGTTTAGGCCTAGGAGGGCACTTACAAGTAGTCATTTTACATGTTTTCCCTAAATTCTAGCGCCGGATCGGAAACGCGACCTCGCCTGAGAAGTTTCAATTCTAAGTTCTAATTCAAAGTTAGCAGGTCCTCCAGATTTATGGTTTAAGCAGGCAGTTACCCAGCAGCATCATTCCTGAGGGGTTGGAGTTCAGAGTTCAATGTCTGTGTTTCTATTACTACTTAATTCAAAATCAGCAGGTCCTCTAGACTTACTTCTTAGGTAGGTAGCTTCCCTACGGCATTAGTACTGTGGAGATGAATTCCAGAGTTAACGTCTAAGATTCCGCGTGATACAAAGACCCGCTTAATATTTTTTATACGTAATTAGGAATAAAAAAACTAAATTTCTTGAAGCAAGGAAGATATTAAATTTTGACATGTGGTGCAAGGCAGGTATTGTCTGATTTTAAGTATAGCGACATCTAGTTAAGAAAAACGAAACTTAAGATGGTAGAACGCAGCAATAAAATATTTATTATTATTATTAAAATTAAGATTATGTATTCCAAATAGTGTCGGATCACACACAACGTGGGGCTCCGTAGGGCTCCGCTCTAAATAGACGTATTTCAATAACTAAAACTTATTGTTGGCTAGAATTTCCGTGTGGTCATAAAAATTTACAATCCAATATTTTATAAAAAAATATCCTAGATGTTAAGTTGGACTATTAGTCATATCCATGCCAAATTTCATTGAAATCAATCCACTGGATTCGAAGTTGTGCGTGTTCGAATATTTAGGTAGTTTTTGAATGTTTTGTGGCAACCCTAAACTTTACCGAAAAAAAAAAATATGCTAGATGTTAAGTTAGACTATTAGTCATATCCATGCCAAATTTCATTGAAATTAATCCGGTGGATTCAAAGTTGTGCTCTTTCAAACATTTAGAATTTTTAAGTAGTTTTTTGAATTTTCTGTGGCAACCCTAAACATTTTCGAAAAAAAAAGTATCCTAGATGTTAAGTTAGACTATTAGTCATATCCATGCTAAATTTCATTGAAATCCATCCGGTGGATTCGAAGTTGTGCTCTTTCGAAAATCTGAGCAAACATACAAACATACAAACATACAAACATACCCACAGACAAAAATTCTAAAAATGATAAAAATGAATTCTGCTGGTCAATCTAAGTCCCCCCCCACTATTTTTTTTCCAAATATTTCGAATGTAAAATTGGTCGTGTCTGTACATTCGAAATATTTGGAAAAAAAATAGTGGGGGGGACTTAGATTGACCAGCAGAATTCATTTTTATCATTTTTAGAATTTTTGTCTGTGGGTATGTTTGTATGTTTGTATGTTTGTATGTTTGCTCAGATTTTCGAAAGAGCACAACTTCGAATCCACCGAATGGATTTCAATGAAATTTAGCATGGATATGACTAATAGTCTAACTTAACATCTAGGATACTTTTTTTTTCGAAAATGTTTAGGGTTGCCACAGAAAATTCAAAAAACTACTTAAAAATTCTAAATGTTTGAAAGAGCACAACTTTGAATCCACCGGATTAATTTCAATGAAATTTGGCAAGGATATGACTAATAGTCTAACTTAACATCTAGCATATTTTTTTTTTCGGTAAAGTTTAGGGTTGCCACCAAACATTCAAAAACTACCTAAATATTCGAACACGCACAACTTCGAATCCAGTGGATTGATTTCAATGAAATTTGGCATGGATATGACTAATAGTCCAACTTAACATCTAGGATATTTTTTTATAAAATATTAGATTGTAAATTTTTATGACCACACGGACATTCTAGCCAACAATAAGTTTTAGTTATTGAAATACGTCTATTTAGAGCGGAGCCCTACGGAGCCCTACGTTGTGTGTGATCCGACACTATTTGGAATACATAATCTTAATTTTAATAATAATAATAAATATTTTATTGCTGCGTTCTACCATCTTAAGTTTCGTTTTTCTTAACTAGATGTCGCTATACTTAAAATCAGACAATACCTGCCTTGCACCACATGCCAAAATTTAATATCTTCCTTGCTTCAAGAAATTTAGTTTTTTTATTCCTAATTACGTATAAAAAATATTAAGCGGGTCTTTGTATCACGCGGAATCTTAGACGTTAACTCTGGAATTCATCTCCACAGTACTAATGCCGTAGGGAAGCTACCTACCTAAGAAGTAAGTCTAGAGGACCTGCTGATTTTGAATTAAGTAGTAATAGAAACACAGACATTGAACTCTGAACTCCAACCCCTCAGGAATGATGCTGCTGGGTAACTGCCTGCTTAAACCATAAATCTGGAGGACCTGCTAACTTTGAATTAGCAATGTGGGTATCAAGTAGAAACTTCTCAGGCGAGGTCGCATTTCCGATCCGGCGCTAGAATTTAAGGAAAACATGTAAAATGACTACTTGTAAGTGCCCTCCTAGGCCTAAACATAATAAACGCTTTGACTATTGACTTAGACGATAAACTCCGGACTCTAACTTTTTAAGCACGATGTTGCGCAGTGACTCTTACCTAAGCCGTGAGTCTGGAGCACTCACTCATTTTAAATAAGGGACATGGGTATCAAGTACAAACTTAAACATTGAGCTCTGGAGTCCAACCGCTCAGTCGTGATACTGTGAGTAACTACAGATATAGATAGACGGATACAGATAGACTGGTACAGACAGAGATACTCACCTACCGATAGATTACAGACAGACCGATTCAGACAGACAGATACTTACAGCTAAACTGATACACACAGACAAATAAAGTCAAACTTTTGTTATACAACTAAGGCGCCAGGCAAGCGTACGGCCCACCTGTTGTTAAGCAGTTACCGTTCCCAATAGATGCTTGCAACCAAAGGCATCGGTAGCACGTTTCCAACCTGAAGGGGAGTGGCTGGCGCATATAGTCAAAGCGTTTATTATGTTTAGGCCTAGGAGGGCACTTACAAGTAGTCATTTTACATGTTTTCCTTAAATTCTAGCGCCGGATCGGAAACGCGACCTCGCCTGAGAAGTTTCTACTTGATACCCACATTGCTAATTCAAAGTTAGCAGGTCCTCCAGATTTATGGTTTAAGCAGGCAGTTACCCAGCAGCATCATTCCTGAGGGGTTGGAGTTCAGAGTTCAATGTCTGTGTTTCTATTACTACTTAATTCAAAATCAGCAGGTCCTCTAGACTTACTTCTTAGGTAGGTAGCTTCCCTACGGCATTAGTACTGTGGAGATGAATTCCAGAGTTAACGTCTAAGATTCCGCGTGATACAAAGACCCGCTTAATATTTTTTATACGTAATTAGGAATAAAAAAACTAAATTTCTTGAAGCAAGGAAGATATTAAATTTTGACATGTGGTGCAAGGCAGGTATTGTCTGATTTTAAGTATAGCGACACACAATGTATGGAAACCAGATAACTGATATTACTACATATACTACATATATATCTGTACTATACATATAATAAGAATGTAAAATTGGTCGCGTCTGTACATTCGAAATATTTGGAAAAAAAATAGTGGGGGGGACTTAGATTGACCAGCAGAATTCATTTTTATCATTTTTAGAATTTTTGTCTGTGGGTATGTTTGTATGTTTGTATGTTTGTATGTTTGTATGTTTGTATGTTTGCTCAGATTTTCGAAAGAGCACAACTTCGAATCCACCGGATGGATTTCAATGAAATTTAGCATGGATATGACTAATAGTCTAACTTAACATCTAGGATACTTTTTTTTTCGAAAATGTTTAGGGTTGCCACAGAAAATTCAAAAAACTACTTAAAAATTCTAAATGTTTGAAAGAGCACAACTTTGAATCCACCGGATTAATTTCAATGAAATTTGGCATGGATATGACTAATAGTCTAACTTAACATCTAGCATTTTTTTTTTTTGGTAAAGTTTAGGGTTGCCACAAAACATTCAAAAACTACCTAAATATTCGAACACGCACAACTTCGAATCCAGTGGATTGATTTCAATGAAATTTGGCATGGATATGACTAATAGTCCAACTTAACATCTAGGATATTTTTTTATAAAATATTAGATTGTAAATTTTTATGACCACACGGAAATTCTAGCCGACAATAAGTTTTCGTTATTGAAATACGTCTATTTAGAGCGGAGCCCTACGGAGCCCTACGTTGTGTGTGATCCGACACTATTTGGAATACATAATCTTAATTTTAATAATAATAATAAATATTTTATTGCTGCGTCCTACCATCTTAAGTTTCGTTTTTCTTAACTAGATGTCGCTATACTTAAAATCAGACAATACCTGCCTTGCACCACATGTCAAAATTTAATATCTTCCTTGCTTCAAGAAATTTAGTTTTTTTATTCCTAATTACGTATAAAAAATATTAAGCGGGTCTTTGTATCACGCGGAATCTTAGGCGTTAACTCTGGAATTCATCTCCACAGTACTAATGCCGTAGGGAAGCTACCTACCTAAGAAGTAAGTCTAGAGGACCTGCTGATTTTGAATTAAGTAGTAATAGAAACACAGACATTGAACATTGAACTCTGAACTCCAACCCCTCAGGAATGATGCTGCTGGGTAACTGCCTGCTTAAACCATAAATCTGGAGGACCTGCTAACTTTGAATTAGCAATGTGGGTATCAAGTAGAAACTTCTCAGGCGAGGTCGCGTTTCCGATCCGGCGCTAGAATTTAAGGAAAACATGTAAAATGACTACTTGTAAGTGCCCTCCTAGGCCTAAACATAATAAACGCTTTGACTATTGACTTAGACGATAAACTCCGGACTCTAACTTTTTAAGCACGATGTTGCGCAGTGACTCTTACCTAAGCCGTGAGTCTGGAGCACTCACTCATTTTAAATAAGGGACATGGGTATCAAGTACAAACTTAAACATTGAGCTCTGGAGTCCAACCGCTCAGTCGTGATACTGTGAGTAACTACAGATATAGATAGACGGATACGGATATATACGGATATATACGGATACGGGGAGGTGGCTGGGTTGCGCTTCCGGCTCTCTCCCTCATCATACGAAACGAAGGTAAATTAGCTACTTGAATGCCGATCTCCACCTTACTGGTCAGACTCTACCACCTTACTGGTATAGACTGGTACAGATAGACAGCCACGGACAGACGAACTCAGACTGATGCAGACTGACGTAATACAGATTAGACGATAGACAAAATTATATTTAAGGGCTTCACCGACTGGACGCGGACGGAGATTATGTATTCCAAATAGTGTCGGATCACACACAACGTAGGGCTCCGTAGGGCTCCGCTCTAAATAGACGTATTTCAATAACTAAAACTTATTGTTGGCTAGAATTTCCGTGTGGTCATAAAAATTTACAATCTAATATTTTATAAAAAAATATCCTAGATGTTAAGTTGGACTATTAGTCATATCCATGCCAAATTTCATTGAAATCAATCCACTGGATTCGAAGTTGTGCGTGTTCGAATAGTTAGGTAGTTTTTGAATGTTTTGTGGCAACCCTAAACTTTACCGAAAAAAAAAATATGCTAGATGTTAAGTTAGACTATTAGTCATATCCATGCCAAATTTCATTGAAATTAATCCGGTGGATTCAAAGTTGTGCTCTTTCAAACATTTAGAATTTTTAAGTAGTTTTTTGAATTTTCTGTGGCAACCCTAAACATTTTCGAAAAAAAAAGTATCCTAGATGTTAAGTTAGACTATTAGTCATATCCATGCTTCTTACCTTCGTTTCGTATGATGAGGGAGAGAGCCGGAAGCTATAGCTGTAATAAGAATGTAAAATTGGTCGCGTCTGTACATTCGAAATATTTGGAAAAAAAATAGTGGGGGGGACTTAGATGGACCAGCAGAATTCATTTTTATCATTTTTAGAATTTTTGTCTGTGGGTATGTTTGTATGTTTGTATGTTTGTATGTTTGTATGTTTGCTCAGATTTTCGAAAGAGCACAACTTCGAATCCACCGGATGGATTTCAATGAAATTTGGCATGGATATGACTAATAGTCTAACTTAACATCTAGGATACTTTTTTTTTCGAAAATGTTTAGGGTTGCCACAGAAAATTCAAAAAACTACTTAAAAATTCTAAATGTTTGAAAGAGCACAACTTTGAATCCACCGGATTAATTTCAATGAAATTTGGCATGGATATGACTTATAGTCTAACTTAACATCTAGCATTTTTTTTTTTTCGGTAAAGTTTAGGGTTGCCACAAAACATTCAAAAACTACCTAAATATTCGAACACGCACAACTTCGAATCCAATGGATTGATTTCAATGAAATTTGGCATGGATATGACTAATAGTCCAACTTAACATCTAGAATATTTTTTTCTAAAATATTAGATTGTAAATTTTTAGGACCACACAGAAATTCTAGCCAAAAATAAGTTTTAGTTATTGAAATACGTCTATTCAGAGCGGAGCCCTACGGAGCCCTACGTTATGTGTGATCCGACACTATTTGGAATATATAATCTTAATTTTAATAATAATAATAAATATTTTATTGCTGCGTTCTACCATCTTAAGTTTCGTTTTTCTTAACTAGATGTCGCTATACTTAAAATCAGACAATACCTGCCTTGCACCACATGTCAAAATTTAATATCTTCCTTGCTTCAAGAAATTTAGTTTTTTATTCCTAATTACGTATAAAAAACATTAAGCGGGTCTTTGTATCACGCGGAATCTTAGACGTTAACTCTGGAATTCATCTCCACATTCAAGCACGATGTTGCGAAGTGACTCTTACCTAAGCCGTGAGTCTGGAGCACTCACTCATTTTAAAGAAGGAACATGGGTATCAAGTACAAACTTAAACATTGAGCTCTGGAGTCCAACCGCTCAGTCGTGATACTGTGAGTAACTACAGATATAGATAGACGGATACAGATAGACTGGTACAGACAGAGATACTTATCTACCGATAGATTACAGACAGACCGATTCAGAAAGACAGATACTTACAGCTAAACTGATACACACAGATAAATAAAGTCAAACTTTTGTTATACAACTAAGGCGCCAGGCAAGCGTACGGCCCACCTGTTGTTAAGCAGTTACCGTACCCTATAGATGCTTGCAACCAAAGGCATCGGTAGCACGTTTCCAACCTGAAGGGGAGTGGGGTTAGTGGGAGGGGACGGGGAGGTGGCTGGGTTGCGCTTCCGGCTCTCTCCCTCATCATACGAAACGAAGGTAAATTAGCTACTTGAATGCCGTTCTCCACCTTACTGGTCAGACTCTACCACCTTACTGGTATAGACTGGTACAGATAGACAGCCACGGACGGACGAACTCAGACTGATGCAGACTGACGTAATACAGATTAGACGATAGACAAAATTATATTTAAGGGCTTATAAAGCAGCCCTTAAATATAATTTTTTCTATCGTCTAATCTGTATTACGTCAGTCTGCATCAGTCTGAGTTCGTCTGTCCGGGCTATACCAGTAAGGTGGTAGAGTCTGACCAGTAAGGTGGAGATCGGCATTCAAGTAGCTAATTTACCTTCGTTTCGTATGATGAGGGAGAGAGCCGGAAGCGCAACCCAGCCACCTCCCCGTCCCCTCCCACTAACCCCACTCCCCTTCAGGTTGGAAACGTGCTACCGATGCCTTTGGTTGCAAGCATCTATAGGGTACGGTAACTGCTTAACAACAGATGGGCCGTACGCTTGCCTGGCGCCTTAGTTGTATAACAAAAGTTTGACTTTATTTGTCTGTGTGTATCAGTTTAGCTGTAAGTATCTGTCTGTCTGAATCAGTCTGTAATCTATCGGTAGGTGAGTATCTCTGTCTGTACCAGTCTATCTGTATCCGTCTATCTATATCTGTAGTTACTCACAGTATCACGACTGAGCGGTTGGACTCCAGAGCTCAATGTTTAAGTTTGTACTTGATACCCATGTTCCTTATTTAAAATGATTGAGTGCCCCAGACTCACGGCTTAGGTAAGAGTCCAGAGTTTATCGTCTAAGTCAATAGTCAAAGCGTTTATTTTGTTTAGGCCTAGGAGGGCACTTATAAGTAGTCATTTTACTTGTTTTCCTTAAATTCTAGCGCGACCTCGCCTGACCTCGACCTCGCCTGAGAAGTTTCTACTTGATACCCACATTGCTAATTCAAAGTTAGCAGGTCCTCCAGATTTATGGTTTAAGCAGGCAGTTACCCAGCAGCATCATTCCTGAGGGGTTGGAGTTCAGAGTTCAATGTCTGTGTTTCTATTACTACTTAATTCAAAATCAGCAGGTCCTCTAGACTTACTTCTTAGGTAGGTAGCTTCCCTACGGCATTAGTACTGTGGAGATGAATTCCAGAGTTAACGTCTAAGATTCCGCGTGATACAAAGACCCGCTTAATATTTTTTATACGTAATTAGGAATAAAAAAAAATAAATTTCTTGAAGCAAGGAAGATATTAAATTTTGACATGTGGTGCAAGGCAGGTATTGTCTGATTTTAAGTATAGCGACATCTAGTTAAGAAAAACGAAACTTAAGATGGTAGAACGCAGCAATAAAATATTTATTATTATTATTAAAATTAAGATTATGTATTCCAAATAGTGTCGGATCACACACAACGTAGGGCTCCGTAGGGCTCCGTTCTAAATAGACGTATTTCAATAACTAAAACTTATTGTTGGCTAGAATTTCCGTGTGGTCATAAAAATTTACAATCTAATATTTTATAAAAAAATATCCTAGATGTTAAGTTGGACTATTAGTAGTGTTGCAAAAGACTCGAGTTCTTTTAGCCCTCTCAAAGAGGCTCGAGCTTTTCTATGGGGCTCGTCGAAGAAAAACGACTCCGAATGTTTCAAGGCTAAAAAAGGACTCGAGTTTTAAATAAACCTCGAGCCCTTTTTGGGCTCGGAGTTCTTTTAGAGCTCCGCTGTTGTGAGCTTTCTAAGTCTTCGCAAGTATAAGAAGGAGTCGCCTTATAGCTGACTATTCCTGGCTAGTCTTTTGTATTCCTGACTAGTCTTGACTTTTTTGACTATCCTGACTATTCTTGACTATTCTTGACTATTCTTGACTATTCTTGACTATTCTTGACTATTCTTGACTATTCTTGACTATTCTTGACTATTCTTGACTATTCTTAACTATTCTCGACTATTCTCGACTATTCTTGACTATTCTTGACCATTGTTGACTACTTTTGACTATTATTGACCATTGTTGACTATTTTGGACCATTGTTGACTCTTTTTAGCCATTATTGACTACTTTGACCATTGTTGACTATTTTGACAATTGTTGACAATTTTTAACTATTTTTGACCATTGTTGACCATTGCTGACTATTTCTGACCATTGTTGACTATTTTTGACCATTGTTGACTATTTTTGACTTATTGACTATTGTTGACCATTTTTTACTATTTTGACCATTGTTGACTATTTTTGACCTTTGTTGACTATTTTTGACTGTTTTTGACTATTTTTGAAATTTTTTGATTATTTTTGACTATTTTTGACCTTTGTTGACTATTTTTGATTTTTTTGACTATTGTTGACAATTTTGACCATTGATGACTATTTCTTGACTATTTCTGACTATTTCTGACTATTTTTGACTTATTTTGACTTATTTTTGACTATTTTTGATTTGTTTTGACAATTTTGGTTTATTTTTGACTTATTGACTATTGTTGACCATTTTTTACTATTTTTGACCATTGTTGACTATTTTTGACCTTTGTTGACTATTTTTGACCTTTGTTGACCATTGTTGACTATTTTTGACCATTGTTGACTATTTTAACTATTTTTGACTTATTGACTATTGTTGACCATTTTTTACTATCTTTGACCATTGTTGACTATTTTTAACCTTTGTTGACTATTTTAGATTATTTTTGACTATTTTTGACTTATTGACTATTGTTGACCATTTTTTACTATTTTTGACCATTGTTGACTATTTTTACCTTTGTTGACTATTTTTGACAATTTTTGATTATTTTTGACAATTTTTGACAATTTTTGACTATTTTTGACCTTTGTTGACTATTTTTGATTTTTTTGACTATTTTTGACTTATTGACTGTTGTTGACCATTTTTACTATTTTTGACTTTTTTTGATTATTTTTGACAATTTTGGTTTATTTTTGACTTATTGACTATTGTTGACCATTTTTTACTATTTTGGACCATTGTTGACTATTTTTGACCTTTGTTGACCATTGTTGACTATTTTTGACCATTGTTGACTATTTTTAACTATTTTTGTCAATTTTTGTCTATTTTTGACTATTTTTGACAATTTTTGACAATTTTTGACTATTTTTGACTATTTTTGACTATTTTTGACTTATTTTTTACTATTTTTGATTATTTTTGACAATTTTGGACTATGTTTGACTATTTTTGACTTATTGACTATTGTTGACCATTTTTTACTATTTTTGACCATTGTTGACTATTTTAAACCTTTGTTGACTATTTTTAACCTTTGTTGACTATATTTGATTATTTTTGACTATTTTTGACTATTTTTGACTTATTGACTATTGTTGACCATTTTTTACTATTTTAGACTATTTTTGACTTATTGACTATTGTTGACCATTTTTTACAATTTTGGACCATTGTTGACTATTTTTGACTACTTTTGACTATTGTAGACCATTTTTTACTATTTTTGACCATTGTTGACTATTTTCGACCTTTGTTGACTATTTTTGACAATTTTTGATTATTTTTGCCTATTTTTGACTATTTTGACTTATTATCTATTGTTGACCATTTTTTACAATTTTGGACCATTGTTGACTATTTTTGACTACTTTTGACTATTGTAGACCATTTTTTACTATTTTTGACCATTGTTGACTATTTTTGACTACTTTTGACTATTTTTGACATGTATTGAATATTTTTGACTATTTTGACGTATTTTTGATTATTTTGACTATTGTAGACCATTTTTTACTATTTTTGACCATTTTTGACTATTTTAGACTCTTTTTGACTATTATTGAGTATTTTTGACTATTTTTGACCATTAAGACTATTTTCGACTATTTTTGACTATATTTGACTATTTTTGACTATTGCTGACTATTTTGGACCATTGTTGACTTTTTTGACCATTGTTGACCATTTTTAACTATTTTTGACCATTGTTGACTATTTTTGAATATTTTTTACTATTATTGAGTATTTTTGACTATTTTTGACCATTAAGACTATTTTCGACTATTTTCGACTATTTTTGACTATATTTGACTATTTTTGACTATTGCTGACTATTTTGGACCATTGTTGACTATTTTGACCATTGTTGACCATTTTTAACTATTTTTGACCATTGTTGACTATTTTTGAATATTTTTTACTAATATTGACTATTTTTGACAATTGTTGACTATTTTCGAAAATTTTGACTATTCTTGACTATTTCGACCATAGTTGATACACTAGCAGCTTTGAGCTGATGCGTGATAGTTTGTTCACAATGGTCAAAAATAGTCAGGAATGGTCCAAAATACTCAAAAATATTCATTTTTTTTTTTAAATAAAATAATCAAAACAGTAAAAAAATTGTCAACAATTTGTCAAAAATCGACAAAAATAGTAAAAATAGTCAACAATGGCCAAATATAGTCAACAATGGTTAAAAATAGTCAACAATGGTCAAAAATAGTCAACAATGGTCAAAAATGGTCAAAATTGGTCAAAATACGTCAAGAATATTCAACAATGGTCCAAAATAGTCAACAATGGTCAAAAAATTCAACAATAGCTAAAAATTGTCAAAAATAGTCGAAATAGTCAACAATGGTTAAATATAATCATAAATAGTCAAATATAGTCAAACACTGTCAAAATCAGTCAAAAACAGTCAAAAACAATCAAAAACAGTCAAAATTAGACAAACATATTCAAATACAGTCAAAAATAGTGGAAATAGTCAACAATGGTCAAAAATAGTCAAAAACAGTCAAAAATGGTTAGAAATAGTAAAAAATAATCAAAAATATTCAAATATAGTCAAAAATAGTTAAAAACAGTCAAAAATAGTCGAAATAGTCAACAATGGTCAAAAATAGTCAAAAACAGTCAAAAATTGTCAAAAATAATAAAAAATAGACAAATACATTCAAATATAGTCAAAAAAGTCAAAAATAATCAAAATAGACAAATATGTTCAAATGTAGTCAAAAATAGTCAAAAACAGTCAAAAACAGTCAAAAAAAGTCAAAAACAATCAAAAACAGTCAAAATTAGACAAACATATTCAAATATAGTCAAATACAGTCAAAAATAGTGGAAATAGTCAACAATGGTCAGAAATAGTCAAAAACAGTCAAAAATATTCAAATATAGTTAAAAATAGTCAAAAATAGTCGAAATAGTCAACAATAGTCAAAAATAGTCAAAAACAGTCAAAAATTGTCAAAAATAATAAAAAATAGACAAATATATTCAAATATAGTCAAAAAAGTCAAAAATAATCAAAATAGACAAATATATTCAAATGTAGTCAAAAATAGTATAAAATAGTCGAAATAGTCAGCAACAGACAAAAATAGAAAAAAAAAGTCAAAAATTGTCATAATACGTCAAAAATAGACAACAATAGCTAAAAATAGTCAACTATGGTCAACAATAGCTAAATATAGTCAAGAATGGTCAAAAATTGTCAAAAATGGTCAAAAATAGTCGAAATAGTCAACAATGGTCTAAAATAATCATAAATAGTCAAATATAGTAAAACACAGTCAAAAACAGTCAAAAACAGTAAAAAAACAGTCAAAAATAGACAAACATATTCAAATATAGTAAAAAACACTCAAAAATAGTGGAAATAGTCAGCAATGGTCAAAAATAGTCAAAAACAGTCAAGAATGGTCAGAAATAGTAAAAAATAATCAAAAATATTCAAATATAGTCAAAAATAGTCGAAATAGTCAACAATAGTCAAAAACAGTCAAAAATAGTAAAAAATAATCAAAAATAGACAAATATATTCAAATATAGTCAAAAATAGACAAATATATTCAAATGTAGTCAAAAATAGTATAAAATAGTCGAAATAGTTAGCAATGGTCAAAAATAGAAAAAAATAGTCAAAATAGTCAAGAATGGTCTAGTAGTAGAATAGTGGTCAACAATAGTTGAGAATAGTCGTGCTTATTCAACTAAAGTCAAGAATGGTTACAAAGGGCTAAAATAAAAAAGGGCTCCAAGCCTTTTTAGAAAGAGCTTCAAAATAAAGGCTTTATTTCCGAGAGCCTCCTCTTCGCCTCGAAGACTCGGGGCTGAATTAGTTCTTTAGCCTTCGAGGTTTCTTAAAAAGGCTCGAGCCCTAAAAATGAGGCTAAAGAACTCGAGTCTTTTGCAACACAAACTATTAGTCATATCCATTCCAAATTTCATTGAAATCAATCCACTGGATTCGAAGTTGTGCGTGTTCGAATATTTAGGTAGTTTTTGAATGTTTTATGGCAACCCTAAACTTTACCGAAAAAAAAAATATGCTAGATGTTAAGTTAGACTATTAGTCATATCCATGCCAAATTTCATTGAAATTAATCCGGTGGATTCAAAGTTGTGCTCTTTCAAACATTTAGAATTTTTAAGTAGTTTTTTGAATTTTTTGTGGCAACCCTAAACATTTTCGAAAAAAAAAGTATCCTAGATGTTAAGTTAGACTATTAGTCATATCCATGCAAAATTTCATTGAAATCCATCCGGTGGATTCGAAGTTGTGCTCTTTCGAAAATCTGAGCAAACATACAAACATACAAACATACAAACATACCCACAGACAAAAATTCTAAAAATGATAAAAATGAATTCTGCTGGTCAATCTAAGTCCCCCCCACTATTTTTTTTCCAAATATTTCGAATGTACAGACGCGACCAATTTTACATTCTTATTATATGTATAGATAAACACATACATTTAAAATAAGTAATCACTCTCTCATACCTGTAGAAACAAACGCAACTGCCTCATTTCTTGAGTGACTTGTGGGCTTGTGTCCTTGGCATGCTTTGCTGGTCGATGGAACAATATTCTCAGGTTCGGAAACTGAAATCATTATGATAAATTTAATCGGTACAATATTTTATAATAAGTAAATAGGTATAAAAATAAAATCATTATAACAGTGGGTTTGCAATACATTATTTTTTTAGTACATAAGTAGTTAATATACCTTGAGGATTTTTGAATATATGTAGAGGAAATTGCAACATCTGGGCATCACTCAAAGGAGACTGCATCAGATTTAGGCTGGGCACCGCACACTTCTTCAGCTTATTCCCTTTCTTGTTCATGTGTTTATTTTTGAAATGTTTACCACATATATGTTTGATAGTATTCAATTTTTCTATAGGCAAATAAAGAAGATCTTCTTTACCAGTAACTTGAACCCATTTTTTACAACTGAAATAAAGACAAACCAATTTAGTTATGTGTAATATCTTTAAGTACTTACATTTGTAAGGGCCTGTTTCGGAATCGGCGAATAAAATTTATCCAACAAATAAATTATAATGTCTGCCAGTTTTCAAATAGAGTATCGGTCAACATTTCAAATTTGTTCGAGTCTACGAGTTTTTTTGTTTGGCATCTTGCACTTTTGTGGATATTTTATATCTCCTAAGTTCTTAAATAACACACAAAACTAAGGTAACAGAGTCACTTTCTCCTAAATAACGAGTCCTGTCTCAAAATTATGTACACAGTTACACAGTATATGGGAGTCTCTTTCTCTAGATGGAATAGGAGTCCTGTCTCACAAATACACTCAGCGGAGGAGTAAATACTCAATTTCGACGCCAGTAACAAAGAAATACATAATAAAAAGCACTAATTCACAACACATTGAAATTTTTAAAATCAACATGCCGAAACCAACAAAACTTCGAAATCCAACGTCGCATCAGTGTGACCATATATATTATTAAAAACTACTGTAATATTTAGTTACATGACAAAAACTACTGAAAAAGTAATTTTAAACTCATAATTACTCAAAAATAGAGTATTACAGTAAAAAAACTTTCAAAGAAAAAAGATTCAATACAAAATCACGTGTTTTAAAATTATCTAATTTCGCCTACCTAGCCAATACTAAATATACTGGCAACACTCTGTGTATTGGTAGCGAAATGCATTTGTCGCAGTACAAAATTGCTGGCCTTCGAACTGTCCCCCCACTGCACGTCATATGAAATAAAGCTCCTTGAATGCGGCAATCTCAATATTGTAATGTGTGTAACTAATTGCGTCAACGCACACAAGCATGAGTAAATAGTGTGGTCAACTTCTAAACTTTTACCCCATGAATCAAAGACTACCAAACTTAAGTGGAGATGGGCAGGCCATAGAATAGAATGGATCCTGACAAGTGGGCTAAAATTTCAAGCGAGTGGGTTCCGGAAGATGGAAGACGGCGTTGCGGCAGGCCTAGAAAGAGATGGTGCGATGATCTTGACGCCTTAGAGAAGGACTGACAAAGAGTCGTTGAGGACAGAGATAGGTGGAGGAGGATGGGAGAGACCTATGCCCAGCAGTGGGGTGAAATAGGTAAATAAAAAATGGGAAACGTTTTTTTATACAGTCTACAAGTAAGTAGATACTTAGTTGCTGTCTTGATGTAAGTAGCTTATAAAATACATAATGTAAGTGAACAGTCAAATAAATGTCAAATGGTGCATGAATGTATATGAAGGTAGAGATAAAAATGTACGCCCCTCCACTAAACCTGATTATTTAAATGTGGGAAAATAAATATTTTCATATACATTCATTCACCATTTGACATTAATTTGACTGTTCACTTATGTATTTTATAAGCTACTTACTAGTAGACTGTATAAAAAAAAGTTTCCCATTTTTTATTTACCTATTTCGTCCCACTGCTGGGCATAGGTCTCTCTCATCCTCCTCCACCTATCTCTGTCCTCAACGACCCCTTCACCCGCGCAAATTGTCACACGTTGTTTCTTAGGTAAATCCATCGACGTAATACCATTGAACATGACTGTGGACTACAAACTTTATTTTCCATTCATTTAATCAAAAATAATCCTTATGTGATGGACTTAACGCCCACGATGCACGCATTATAAAAACCGGTCCGAGCCAGATACCTATAACTGCGCCTTCTTTCCCTTTCTAATAGTACAACCTTTCATCCCTTGTGTTGCCAGTTAATATTTATTCGATCACCTTAAACTTGGTACATTTTCATGTTAAGAATAATAAACAATAAAGTCGATTAATGAAATACCTATGGTAAAGTATAAGAATATCCTAAGATTAAAATTTCAAATATAAATAAATATCTGGAAATAAGTACTTACCTTCTTTAATAATTCGCTTGTAATTGTCAGTTCCGTGATGTCTATAGGAATCGTAGCAGAAATAAAATTAAAAACTTGAAACACAGAACGTCAATTTGCGTGACACACGACATTTTCAGCTAATTTTAAATCTAGAGGATTGTGCTGAATTTTCTCATAAAAATGGGTAGAATATGCGTAATGGAAGGGTGTAAAAGCGAATATTATCCGAATTAAGGATTATCTTAACATAGGTAAGTGGGTAACTATGTTTCCCACGTTAAGTACATTTTAGATGTTCGGGTGACACAAATTTCTCTAGTAAAAAGGACTATAATATAAATCTTATTATGTGTCTGTGTTAACTGAGGAATATCGTCCACGGGAACTGTTTGCAGCGATAAAGTCGCGCTTTTCGTTGCCGCACGACTACATCGCTACTTTTTGAAGTCGGTCGCATTCGCAGCGCGCGACAGACCACACGCTGGTAAAACGCGACGCTCACGCCGCGTTGTCACGGCTCGCCGGGCTCGCACACGGCGTTCGCGTCGTTCACACGCTCGAGGAACGCGCACGTCTAGGGCCAGATTAACCATTTCAGGCAATGTAATTCTCGGGGCCCCTTTCCTTTACCCTTTTGTTACTTTTTAATAGTACATTACTGCCACGGTCTGTAATGAGTGTGTTGCTGGGCGCGTTGTTGATGGCCGAAAGCGCGGCGCAGCGCAGCTCCAGGCCTCCACAGCGCGGTCAGCATTGCAACCCTTGATGGACAATATAAAATAAAGGCCGAGACCGATGGTTTGTCGATTGAAATTGTTTGCAATTGGGACGACTTTTGACTTTACACTTCCCGATTACTCCTAAGCAATAAAAAACAAAAAAACAATTTTATCTTTTACAGATCCCAGGCGTGTAAATTGGTTACAACAAATACCTATTGGCTACAGAAAAATTACCCAAAATTCCGTCATATACAGCAAGCATTTTAAGCCGACAGATTATGTCCCTAATTTAACACAACGAGTTTTAAAGGAAAATGCCCTGCCCTCACTGTTCCTTTTCGTTAGCACAAAGGACAATGGGCAAAAATGGTCCAAATGTCCACCACTTCCGAGACCTACGTCACTCGATAGACCACTACATACTGAGTAACTTTTGCAAAGCCAGTTCAACAAAATAGGCTGTCAGTAAAAAAAAAATTGTAGTTTAAAAAAATATTTTAATTTTTTTATTTCACACTTATGCTGCGTTCCATTCACCGTAATTTTTGTTATTTTCGTCCACAAAAAGTGTTAAAAACGATAATAATGATAACTTTCAGTACAAGTTGGTGCGAGTGGAACGTGATTTGTGGACAAAAATAACGAAAATAACAAAATTAACAGTGATTGGAACGCACCACCAGTGTTATGTCTTATACATTTTTTTCGAAAGGCAACAATATAAATACACTTTCTAACATTAAATAAAAATAAAATAAGCTATCAGAAAGCAAAAAATGCCGTGAAACATATTTTATTATTATTTTTGTTACCTGATGATAAGTGAAAAAGTAAGGTAACGCATAGAAGGTACCTGCTTATTTATTTTATAGAAGCGTTTGTTGTTCACTTTTCATCAGGTAACAAAAATAATAATAAAAACTTTTCACGGCATTTTTTGCTTTCTGACAGCTTATTTTATTTTTATTTAATGTTAGTAAGGGTATTTATATTGTTGCCTTTCGAAAAAAATGTATAAACATAATACTAATGGTGAAATCATATTTTTTTTAAACTACCCGTATTTTTTTCTTACAGCTTATTTTGTTGAACTGTCTTTGTAAAAGTTACTCAGTATTTAGTGGTCTATCGGGTTACGTAGGTCTCGTCAGTGGTGGATATTTGGACCAAGTCCCATACAGTTTTGCCCATTGTCCTTTAATTTTGTCTTATGGTCTAATTAGTTAGATATTCTTAGGGTACCGTACCTAATAAGGAAAAAAACTAAACCCTAATATGATAACTTTGTTGTCCGTCTATCTGTCTCTATGTCCGTCTGTCACAACTTGCACAGCCCAAATCAAACATAACATGTTAACAGTAGTAGGTACCTTTTATAGCATAGAAAAAGAGTAAGTATAGGAAAGATAAGTATTGGAAAAACCATAGATATGGAGAGCCTAGACAACGTCCAAGCGTGTGAAGTGTCATGTTACTTTATATTACAAAGTGGCAAAATCTACGATCTTAAATACTATTTTGTAACTTCATTTAGGTTGCCAAGATACAGACAGGCACTCGTGTGGTTTGGCCACCGCAGACTAATTTATTGTACCTACTCATGTTCTTAAGAAAATAAACATCCCTTTCCTTATTTTATTATTTTCCTATCATAACAATCTCGGAACAAAAGCACGTTTTCACTAGATGTCCATGGGGACGTTCTCAAAATTTCAAAATATTATGGTCACTCTTGTTGGCAAAGGAAACAACGTTCAGTATGGTATCTCGCTGTCGGCTTCACTTTTGCTGCCAAGTCCGCATTCCAGGTGTTAGAGACTTAAAACTTCCTTGGGTAAATCTAATAAGACGTTGACATTGGCAGAATCACATTGGGTCCGAATGGAAAGAGGCCATTAATTAAAAAATAAAAGTTTTTAAAAAAGAACAACTCTTCCCTCTATGTTCTCTGTGATACTTACCACAAAAAGAAATATGTTGGGTTCCTTTGACTGAATCACTCGTTACCAAGGAATTTTTAATGCTCGTTACTAACCAGCTGAACCAAGCGATCGAAAATATTTATACCAAGCGATTATTTTTTTATGGTAGGGTGGATACATCATCTTCAGCATTTAGTAAGGTGCCTTGCAAGATATCTATTTATGACTTACGACCATGGATGTATTAGCTCAGGATGCGCTTCGCATGATCTTCCCCTCTAGCTTTTTTCTATAGGTACAGGACCAACAATCTCTGACACGTATATAAAAACTGTTTTCGAAATCGATTTGATCAGAGTAAGTATCGTTTTCGCGGTGTAAGGTGCTCCGTGAAAAATGCCGAATTGTCCCATTAAACGTGTGCAAAGAAATTACAAAAAATAGTAATATACAAAAAGATGGGGTAACATTTCATATGTAAGTATTTTTGATGTAATTAATGCAATTTTTCTATTAAATTCATTAAAATATTAAATGTCATAAGAATCGAAAACATTATCGATACAATTAATCGAGTACGAATTAATCGAATAGTCTACTGTGACCATAGACGAATCTTTTCTACCCTGGCAACTGTATTTTTTATTTGTCAAATAATTGTCAAGTATTTGAACTTTGTAAACAAACGGATAAATACTGAATTACGCGGTGATAAACCAGTCGCAGAACGTTAAAAACGATTTACAATGAATAAATCATTAGTAATTCAACAAGAGAGGTGATTCACAAAGTTTACAGGCGGTGTCTCGCGGAATTTGAGGTGCAAAATATTTTGTCAGAACTCGACCATGTTTACCAAAGAACCGCTGATATTATAGGTATATAAGCAGTTTATTTTACAGTTTTTAAGTTAAATAATGTGTTTATTGTATACAAAGGCAGGCTCAAAGCTTCAGTTTACAGGTTTTTCAGTAAATATACATTGATCGCTTAGAGGTACATTCGATTTGATATGATCGAACTTGATACTTGGGCACTTTGATTATATATGGTCTAGATATAGGGTTCGAGCGCCTAAACGCCAAAAAAAATATCAGCCAACTGTTGGCTCATAAACTCATTTCGCCCGCTCAGTAGCGACACTGACATTGTGCGGTGAACACCGTTTTTTTGCCGTAGAAAAATGACAATATGTGCAATAAAAGTATGCAGAAATTACAGGGGATGAATAAAAACAATAAAAAAAAATACCTATCATCGGTAAGTAAACTCGAAAGAATTATTTGGTGAAGACAATTAGATCTTTGAAGTGTAATTTTATTCAAAAATATAACGGCCATTTGACGCCATGTTGACAAGGTTGCCTGATAATTGAATTTAAAATTCCCATGTGAGCGTTTGCTATTTTGTTGGGGAATTATAAATCCAGGGAATTTGACTTCTAATTTTATAACTAAGCCACAGAAAAATAAGAAAGCTTCTAATAAACTAATTCGTCTTATTTACAACACTACCTAAATAAGAACATCAAATAAAGAACACCAATTATTATTACTTGTCCTTTTGACTGATAAGTCGCCATCAAATTTACTAACTCAGCCACCGATTTTACAACTCATCAACATTTTTGCGTTTTGAAGCTTCAACATGTTCTTCAAAAAATGTAGTTCAAGCTAAACTAGGAAACATCAAATAGACGGGCGCCTGTCTAAATTTGAACCAATCAGAGAGCTCAATTCAATTCGTGCGTGCTCGGGTCTTCGGGGCATTTGACTTGTCTGGGTTAGGTTCAAAGGGAGTGTTTTATAGGCCAAAAATGCTATAAAAAAGAAGTCGGTTTCATTACATGCCTTTTTTAAACGACTTCAAAAAAGGAGGAGGACTCTGAGTGCTTCTGTCGTTACACCGTCCTCTCCAGGACTCCTATCATAAGGTAGGTATCATCATTTCTTTTTAAAAACCTTTTGTACTTCAAGGTTTGTTATGGAAGGAATGGTGTCACTACAGTTCTACTCTGTTTTAGTGTTATCTTTTGAACTAGAATATTAAGAATATTACAAATAAATAACCTTAACCTAACAGTAATGTTTTTATTACAAATATATTTCACCTAGTAATCCAAATGCACAAACTCCTAATAGGTAGGTATGTGAATAATAAAAATCATAATTAAATGAATTTATATTTTAATTAGACACCTCGAAATCAAAACATATTTTTTCCCTACTTTTATGGGAAATATTCAAAAGCTGGTATCACTCAGCACGTATCAACAGTGACGCAGCTCGCTTGACAAACAATAGTCTACGAATACTAGTGTGCGTGACACGCACACATCGCTTTCAAATCTGGCCTGTTTTTTTCGTTGCAATTGCAGCGCAAAACTCGGTCTAGACAAGTAATTAGTCTAAGCTTGGGCATTATTTTTATGTGTTGCTTTCATCTCGACCAATACATAAACTAAGGTTGCTTTATTTTTCTATGTTTGCTTGTCAGTTAACATCGTTACTTAATTACTAAATAAACAAATAATCTTAAAGCATTAAAGAAATTATCTTTTATTGAATTATTTTATTTTTCAGGTAAGAATAGTCGAAAATTGCTCTTTACGATGACATTAATCGATTAATAATAAATCTTCAAGATGACAGCAATGCTGTGGAGACTGATGATGATGAGTTGATGTGGCAGCGGCAGGCCCACGCCAATATATGGATTTATCAGGAGTGGAATATTTAGACCAAGATTAAAATAAAAAAATAATTAAAAAACGCAGTAGCTATGATATGTTTGTTTTATTTTCCTAAAATACAAAAAAAAATAACTAACTCATGTTGAAACAAAAACACCCACTATCGAAACAATTCAGATAAATACGATCTCGATAAATTCTTGATCTTGATAAACGGAATCGAACCTGACACTGCTCCGGGTCCATATGACCCAGAAGCAGGCAGCGTCTGCTACAGAGGCGATGAATCACATATGGCATAAATATATGTATAACAAATATTATCTTATTGACCAACATCAAAGAAAACTTAAAAGTGCTTGCGCTTGCATTATGAATAATAAATAATATGGAAAATAATAAATCAAGTATCAAAATTATTCAGTCGTATTAGTCAATGTTGCAAGAATTAATCTCGACATATATACTTTTTGATTTGAACAGTGTTGTAGTAGTGTTTATTTATGATTGCAGACCGGTATCGATAAAAATATAATATATATAGTGTATAACTAGCTGTGCCCGCGACTCCGTCCGCGTCCAGTCGGTGAAACCCTTAAATATAATTTTGTCTATCGTCTAATCTGTATTACGTCAGTCTGCATCAGTCTGAGTTCGTCCGTCCGTGGCTGTCTATCTGTACCAGTCTATACCAGTAAGGTGGTAGAGTCTGACCAGTAAGGTGGAGATCGGCATTCAAGTAGCTAATTTACCTTCGTTTCGTATGATGAGGGAGAGAGCCGGAAGCGCAACCCAGCCACCTCCCCGTCCCCTCCCACTAACCCCACTCCCCTTCAAGTTGGAAACGTGCTACCGATGCCTTTGGTTGCAAGCATCTATAGGGTACGGTAACTGCTTAACAACAGGTGGGCCGTACGCTTGCCTGGCGCCTTAGTTGTATAACAAAAGTTTGACTTTATTTGTCTGTGTGTATCAGTTTAGCTGTAAGTATCTGTCTGTCTGAATCGGTCTGTCTGTAATCTATCGGTAGGTGAGTATCTCTGTCTGTACCAGTCTATCTGTATTCGTCTATCTATATCTGTAGTTACTCACAGTATCACGACTGAGCGGTTGGACTCCAGAGCTCAATGTTTAAGTTTGTACTTGATACCCATGTTCCTTATTTAAAATGAGTGAGTGCTCCAGACTCACGGCTTAGGTAAGAGTCACTTCGCAACATCGTGCTTAAAAAGTTAGAGTCCGGAGTTTATCGTCTAAGTCAATAGTCAAAGCGTTTATTTTGTTTAGGCCTAGGAGGGCACTTATAAGTAGTCATTTTACATGTTTTCCTTAAATTCTAGCGCCGGATCGGTAACGCGACCTCGCCTGAGAAGTTTCTACTTGATACCCACATTGCTAATTCAAAGTTAGCAGGTCCACCAGATTTATGTTTTAAGCAGGCAGTTACCCAGCAGCATCATTCCTGAGGGGTTGGAGTTCAGAGTTCAATGTCTATGTTTCTATTACTACTTAATTCAAAATCAGCAGGTCCTCTAGACTTACTTCTTAGGTAGGTAGCTTCCCTACGGCATTAGTACTGTGGAGATGAATTCCAGAGTTAACGTCTCAGATTCCTCGTGATACAAAGACCCGCTTAATGTTTTTTATACGTAATTAGGAATAAAAAAACTAAATTTCTTGAAGCAAGGAAGATATTAAATTTTGACATGTGGTGCAAGGCAGGTATTGTCTGATTTTAAGTATAGCGACATCTAGTTAAGAAAAACGAAACTTAAGATTGTAGAAAGCAGCAATAAAATATTTATTATTATTATTAAAATTAAGATTATCTATTCCAAATAGTGCCGGATCACACACAACGTAGGGCTCCGTAGGGCTCCGCTCTAAATAGACGTATTTCAATAACTAAAACCTATTTTTTGCTAGAATTTCTGTGTGGTCATAAAAATTTACAACCTAATTTTAGAAAAAAATATCCTAGATGTTAAGTTGGACTATTAGTCATATCCATGCCAAATTTCATTGAAATCAATCCATTTTGGATTCGATGTTGTGCGTGTTCGAATATTTAGGTAGTTTTTGAATGTTTTGTGGCAACCCTAAACTTTACCGAAAAAAAAAATATGCTAGATGTTAAGTTAGACTATTAGTCATATCCATGCCAAATTTCATTGAAATTAATCCGGTGGATTCAAAGTTGTGCTCTTTCAAACATTTAGAATTTTTAAGTAGTTTTTTGAATTTTCTGTGGCAACCCTAAACATTTTCGAAAAAAAAAGTATCCTAGATGTTAAGTTAGACTATTAGTCATATCCATGCCAAATTTCATTGACATCCATCCGGTGGATTCGAAGTTGTGCTCTTTCGAAAATCTGAGCAAACATACAAACATACAAACATACAAACATACACACAGACTAAAATTCTAAAAATGATAAAAATGAATTCTGCTGGTCCATCTAAGTCCCCCCCACTATTTTTTTTCCAAATATTTCGAATGTACAGACGCGACCAATTTTACATTCTTATTATATGTATAGATAAACCTTGGGAGAGGCCTATGTCCAACAGTGGACGTCTTTTGGCTGAAATGATGATGATGATGACATTAGTATAATAATACCTATTACGTTTATACGTACCTACCTAACAAAAGATATCAGCCAGGCCAGTGGCAGCAGATGGCGCTGGTCGAGTGGGAGTGGGGGGGGATGAAACAGCTTATTTGGGAACATTAGGTACTTATTTTTTAGATAATCTCATTTTCAAGGAACTGAATTGGGATGTACCCGGAATCATCTTGTTTCCGTTGAATATTTACGCCTCGTGAGTTACTCATTATTTCTTGTTCAGCTGTTTCAGTAGAGATAATTCAGTAGATTATAATGACAGCTATAAATGTAATAATGAGTATATGAAACTATCGATATAGCTAATTAGAAATATCGATAGTGGTATTCACCCTATTACACCGATGGTCCTACGGTAGTAAAATTTTGTATGTTGACGTATTAGATCTTTTAGTGTGCGTAAAATATACTAGTGTTGCACATTTCTTTACGTGTGCGTTTATAATGACACAAAATGTTTTGAGTAAGTGTGCGTCAATTTTAATGTAGTGGTTACCTCCCCTCCCCCAAGAATTGACAGAACATTTTGTTCGTTGAATTATGCGCGTACCGGGTCCCTAGTTAGATGGTCTAAGCTTACGACCTTGTATAAAAAATAATTATTTATTTGCAGAACAATAAAAATCGCAACCTTGGGGAAATTAAGTTTTATTACGCGGTATCACTGAACGGTGTAATTTATATTCTTTGACATTTTAATGGTTGGTGTTATTTTTCGTTGAAATTAGGATATTATGCAATACTTACTGATGGTATGTGATCCCAGTGTCTTTCTTATTGTTTGATTGATTGTTTCTGCATAATTTTACCGCGCAGCCCGGCATTTTACTATGTAAATATAATTAAAGAAAAATGTCAACACGGCAGATCAGTGTGACAGAGTGGTTGCTACGAGATTACGTCAAGTTGGACTCGTATGCTCATTTATATGAGCATTATTCGTTGCCGCATTTTACAACTACACCGAAGCCATCTAGTCGAGCGGCGCTCGACTAATATATAATCTAAGCCCAGAATGATGTAAGGATTCTAACGATACCCCATAAATCCAAATCTGTTCAGGGATTTAAAAGTTATCGTGGAATAAAGAATCTCACATACATGTTTGTGTGTGAGATTCCTTGTTCCACGATAACTTTTAAATCCTTGAACACATGCAAAACAAACATTAAATTTTTGGCTGCAAACTATTAATATAAAACTTGTATCGTGTAAACGTGTACTAATTATTTAGACATTTTGTATAGATAATTACCTATCTGATCAAAAATTTTTGTCTGAAGCAATTTAAGATGAAACTTAAGTTTTGCTGAAAAATCCGTTTTTGTGAAGTTTGGCCGCCCCTAGTATTTTTTTCCAGTTATCAGATCGATGAGGACTTTTTTAGATTTCATTTATGATAAGTGTTTTGAAGAATCCTACCAATTTTCAGCTGTGTGCAAATTATTGTACCCTCAGATGTCCAAATTGATCGGACTATGACGCATTTATAACATTCCCTCCTGCATCGCCAAAGAGAATGTAATTGAGCTATCGTATCGCAGTAGCTGTAGGTAGCAGGTGCTGTGCTTCGTACTGAAAACTTTAATTTTTCACTTGTTAATTAATTCCACGTTTTCACATATTACCTACCTGTGAATCATTTTCCCCTATTGGCCGTTTTCACATTACACGGCACGGCAGCGGCGACGGCTGTCACTGAGATATTTTCGGGGTTTTCATTGGTCAGTAACCAATAACAACTGGTCACTGACCAATGAAAACCCCGCAAATATCTCAGTGACAGCCGTCGCCGCTGCCGTGCCGTTTAATGTGAAAACGGCCATTCGGTACAGGCACAGAATAAAAAATAATGTGCACTGGAGGTAGCACAGCCGGCCGTGACCGTGACGTCACGGTCGGCCCCAAAACGCGACAAAAATCGATTTTGTCTTATTCGCTCTTATCTTCCATTAATTAAGAGAGAGCGACTCTCGGTACGACAACAAAAGACTTAGCTTAGCGTGGTACCTACTTTTACTATTGGTGCGTTCCATTCACTGATAATTTTGTTATTTTCGTCCACAAAAAGTGTTAAAAACGATAATAATGATCACTTTCAGTACAACTTGGTGCGAGTGGAACGAGATTTGTGATCGAAAATAACGAAATTAACAGTGAATGGAACGCACCATATGACGATAAAACTTGATCCGTAGTAGGTACAGACAGTACAGACAGCGACTCTGGCGCGGCGCCTACTAGAGAGGTATTCTCTTTGTTTAGAGCTAAAAACATAGCAGCCCTAGATTAGCAGTTTATTAGTTGAGTGGTTATTAATAAACAGGAATAGAGTACATAATTTTATTATTATAATGTCAACTATTGTTGAAACACGCCTTACGAGTCCGCCTTGCTGGCCTCGCCCGCGCCGGGACGCGTGCCCTCGGACGTGTCGTCGGAGTCCTCCGAGTCGGACTCCTCGTCGTCGTCGTCGTCGTCCTCCTCCTCGGAGTCGGTGTATGAATAGGAATAGTCGCCGCCATCAGCGGTGCCCTCGTAGCCTAAAAAAGTGTACAAATATGAAAAGATTCCTTCAGTGGGAAAACTTTTATCGTTATCCTCAGGTGGGAGGTTCCAGTGGACTAAATTGTAGATTGTAAATACCCGTGTCGGCGTACGCGGCGTCGTCGTCGTCGTCCGGCAGCGCCGCCCCCTGCCGCCCGTAGCGATGCGAGCGCGCTGTCGGAACACGAGTGCGGCCGGTTAGCGTATTTAAAAGTTGCCGGAAGCACTATTACACTCTGCTCCCAGCACAGATAGTTATTCAAATGACTTCGTAAAGCTCACATTAGATTACAGAAAACCGGCAAAGTGCGTGACGGACTCGCACATAAAGGCTTCCGTACCACCGTAGAGTAGATTGGCGTCAAAGAAATAAGTTAGAAGCAAAAAACGTCAAAAATATCAAGTTTCTTGGATGGGGACCCCTTTATTTTTAGTATTTGTTGTTTGTAGCGGCAACAGAAATACACATTCTGTGAAAATGTCAACTCTCTGCCTATTACGGTTCGTGAGATACAGCCCGCTGACAGACAGACAGACGGACGGACTTAGTAATGAGGTTCCGTTGGCACCCTTTGGGTACGGAACCCTGAAAAGAATGATCGGTCGGTATATGTATATGATGTATGTATATTTACTGGACATGCTGAGGTCGGCGGTGATGTGCGTGGGGTAGGCGCAGCGCGGGCAGGGCGGCGGCCCGCGGCGGTCGGGCTTGGCGCCGCGTCGCCGCACGTGCTCGTCGCAGAAGCACGTCTTGCAGCGCAGGCACGAGTACTGGCCCAGCCGGTTGCACGACTGGCCTGAGTACAACAATCACTGCTACTATTGTGATGCTACCGAGAGATAGATCGTCCATACACTTATTACATGTTAATCGAATCGATATCGATGTTATAGAACAAGATGTGATACGAACATTTGTAGGTCTCAGATTCGAGGACCTGGCAGGACGCTTGGTGCTCGAACTGGTCATCCTCGCAGAGGAAGCCCTGGCAGAAGCAACAGCGGAACACGCGCCCGCCGTGCTCCCACACACCTGCCGACATCGTATACCAATGTATTAATAAATAAATATGTTTTGGTTTGTATTATAGTGCAATGGACAGCTGGGCACCTCTCTCGCACTCCAGACAGACCGCGTCGGCCAGGGGGCAGGTGCACGCGTGCGCGTTCAGGCACTTGCGGCCGTGGCACACCCACGCCTCGCAGAAGTCGCAGATTGCACCCTGCAACATACACACGTCAAATACATACACTACAGTACAATACAATCAATTGTAAAGTATGATTTACATCGAGCGTAGCGAAAACGACTCTCGTCCGCCGCCATTGAATGCCGGTCATTACACGACTGCCCAAAAAAGGAGTGTATATTATTATGTTTTTAATGTAAAATTTTCCATGGCCCGCCATTGGAATACGCGCGGTGACGCCCGGACACGCGCGTCCACGCATGCATAAGTTCAAAGAGTATAGTAAGTAGTAAAGAGTGACATCTTGCGGCGTTTAGGCGCAGGACAATGAAAGCGCGAGCGCCTCTGTACTTCTTAACAAAAAACTAATGCTGTAGCTACCTACCTATATATAGGTAGGTATATATATATTACGTATACTTTTACGAATGCTGAACTACCTACAGTTTCTCAATTATTGAGCTATTTTTTTTCCAATTAAGCATATAGTGACAATGTTAGAATAATCTGACATTGAAACAATAACTTAACTAGAAAAAAAAAATAGCTCAATAATGAGAAACATTGTTAGTACAATAAAACAAAATATGGATGGATTGATGCGTACAACTCTTTATTAAATCATTTCAAAACATAACATTCAACAACACCAATTTCTGTAACCAAAAGCACAGCGATGCGGTATGGTACCCAAATTCCACACCCAACACAACACAAAGTAGCGTCTTTTTCGCAATATAACTACTGTCACTGGGAAGTTATCACAACAACAGAACGAAGCAACGACGACGACGACGTCTGCAGCAGAGAAGGCACTCAAAAATCAACAATTCTCACAATTAATAACAACCAAACAAAAGTTTCTACGCTGCGGGAAAAAAATAACCTAATCAGCCGACCGAACGTTTTTCTTGTAGTTGTAGGGATGCCCGCTCTTAATCGATTTTCCGGAAGATCGATTCACGGCCATACGATCCCCGATTTTTAAAATCAATTCAAGGGAATGCGATCGTCACTAAGATCTAATCATATGCCTATAAGATCGTTTGAAAAAAAACGTTTCAGCTAAAACTTAAACATCAACCGAAACGTATCATACGAACGTACGAACCGATCTTTGCATACCTATCGTATTGCCGGGAAGGGGACAAAATAACTACGACAAAGCAAGATTACCTACCTACACAATAAATGAGATTATACACTGATTTTTAATTTCATGGACTAAAATGACAGCTATAATTAATGTCAATTTATATTTAAATTAAATATATTTTTAAGAGTGATCTTGTTTATTTTATTCTTTGGTAAATAAAATTTAAATTTGAACCAGAATCATAAAAATAACATAATGATGGAACAGATAAAACACTATTTTATGTTTGACATAAAAAGCTGTCATTTTAGTCCACGAAATTAAAAATCAAGAGTATAGTTTCGAGTTACATCAAAAGCGATAATGTATGAAATATGAAGGTAGGTATGATAATATTTTGTTTATTTTATAAGGTATTTTAGTTTTCTCTGATATTTCGTTCTTTGATACCGTAATAGGCATAGGTAATATAATGTAAAAAAAATAGTTTTGCACGCATACTGTGCTTTTATTTATTTTAATGAAATTACGATACGATCTTCCCAGATCTTCAATGCAATACGATTAAATCGTGAATCAATTTAGGAGGTTACGATCCAGAATACCGATTCAAAGCAAAAATCGGGCATCCCTATTTTCTTCTCACAAGCTGTCATTGGTACATGTCAACATAAGGTCATAACTGTCACTTAGTGAGAATTTAAAAATAATATTAAATATAATTTACAAGAGCAATTATAAATGATTATTAATTAATTATGGAGTAATTTATTTATAAAATAAAATAAATATTTTAAAAATAATATAATATATTACGACTATTGAGTATAGAGACATCTACCGTACATTGTAGCAGTTTGGTTTCATGTTAAGTAGTTTAGGTGGCGTAACTGTCTTTTCCAATGAGCCTAATAGTCTATCTTTCACCCCCCTGCATAAGTTCCATGGAAATATAAACTTTAATCGCTTCTGTGAGGACATTTTAATTTCCCATAACTAATAATACTTGCGCGCCACCGCTAATGCGCCCCGCTCTATGTGAATCGTCCTTTACTCTAACAGTTGCCACGCCCACGCCCGCGCCAGCGCAGCACGTCTTGCGTCAGGCGACCGCGACCGCGACAATCGGATGATATTATATTTATGTTTGCTTGGACCTGCGTCTTTATCCATATTATTTTATTTCTCCGCTCATTAAAACAATTATTAAAACTATGAATTGCATACTACCTATATAACCTTCATGAGGCATACTACTGCAGCTTGACACAATCTTCACACCTTATGCAGGTCACCTGCAATACCTACCAATACCTACATTCACTCTAATCACATTATTATACTTAATTAATATTGTATGAGAATATCACTTTACCACCATCCCCATTCCTGTAGTGAAGACTCCAGGGTGTCTGACGACACAGTCCCCTGACTTCAGCATGCATTTCACCTTGCCGCAGTGTGCGCATGTCGGCAGGCGCTGGACCGCCTGGCAGAAGTAACAGAAAGCACGGTTCTTCTGCTTTCTGTAAGAATATAGCATCATCAATTATTTAAATATACAACTAGATGGGTCTGTGAACTTCATGCCACCTAAAATTGATTTTATTTTCACCAAGTCTACTAGGTTTTTCGAAGAAAAACTTTTTTAATGTAAATTACACAACCTCACAGAAAGAATAATAGGTATGCATAGGCCAGCTGAAAAAACTGTGGGTACGACACTATTGAAAGTAATCTAAAGTGACAAATATTCCCATACAAAATAACCAATTTCCATTTTTCTATCTTCTCAGCTGTTCCTTTGAGTTTTTGCAAATGCTCTTTTTCTAAACTCTCAAGTATTGAGGGCAACAAAACAAAAAAGTACAATCAAATAAAACTGGCCAATCCATCTTCAAGTTTTTGCAAGACACGGCAATTTTTATATATATATTTAATAGCTATACAATATAGATTGTACTCTAATTCCGTCTTGTATTTCTTTGTGCCCAGAAGTAGGATGTTATAAGGGCCTGTGAAACAAAACACTGACTTGGTGCAACTCCAACCACTGCACATAGATCTGGAGATCTAGAGTGAGATGGTGGCACAGGCTACAGGTGGCACGGGCGACTGGAGCCGGTGGATGATGATTGCCCTCCAAAATAAACGAACATTACCGTCACGATCCTGAGAATGCAGGAAACGACTGGATGGATGGATAAATGGATCTATGTGTTTCGGTCTCAGAAACCCTTCGGATACCATTCAAACACGGAAACAAAATTGAGCACAAACCGGTAAATGACGTGGCAAATTACTAGAGCTGCAGTAAATTAAGAGACATTCGCTAGTCGACTAGTAGACGTGTCTAGGGTTAGGGAAGAGTACTTGCTTGAGGCACTTGTCGCAGTCCATGGGCACGTTACAAGGATGCTGCGCCAGGTCCACATGCTCACGAGCGTTGCGGATCTCCTTCTGACGCAGTTTTTGTTTCTCCGCTTTTTTACGCTGTCCAGTCTTTTTCTTAGGCATTATTATCAGCAACAATATATTACTATTCACACACAAAAAATAAAAACGGGTCCTATTTGCACCTTTTTCGAATGCTTGTTTAATTGAAATAGGTAATCAGCCAGTGTTGCCAGATTACGATGTGAGTTTCCCCCCAAATTTCTTCAAAATCCCCCGAAAATTAGCTTTTTGAGAAAAAATCCCCCCAAACCAGTTTTTACTCATTTGAAATTTCAATTTGTATTTTTTTTAAACTCCATTTTTTTTTGACAAAAGCTAAAAAGGTACCTCTTTCAATAACTTCGTCACAAAACGATATCGAACTAATTGAATTAATATATAGATTTTTTTACTGAAAATAAGTAGGTATTGATGATTCTCCGTGTTTATCTTCCCCCCCGAAAATCCCCCCAAAGAATCCGTCCCCCCGAATGTCCCCCAAAGGCGGAAAAAGCCCCCGAATTTGCAGGGAATCCCTCGCACATGGCAACACTGTAAACAGCTGACAACACAGAATAAAATTACTGACAACTGACAAACACTGACAGACAGACATCCATAGCAGACATCAGTCAAACAGACCAGTGGCCCGGCGGGCTGCCAATTGTAGGACTTTTTGGCGGGAAGTGGAAAAGTCAAGTTGTCATTTATGATTTAATTTCCAAAACTTGTGTTTATTTGTATTTTTAACCCCCGACGAAAAACGAGGGGTGTTATAAGTTTGACGTGTGTATCTGTGTATCTGTGTGTCTGTCTGTGGCATCATAGCATCTGAACGGATGGACCGATTTGGATTTAGTTTTTTTAATGTGTAATGTTGGTGGAATATTAACCAAATGTTCAATGTGCGCGAGTGTAGGTAATTGGAACAAAAGTGGTGAAATATGATTTTCGGGTCGGGTTCCCCTAAGAAGTCTAGTAATTTGTCAGTAAAGTACATATCCGCCACTTTACTGATAGGGTTTGGGGGGGTAGAAATAAGGTAGATAGAAATTAGAATTAAGGTAGTTATAAGGTAGAAATAGGTAAAAATAAGAAGAATATACTGATTTTAGGCTCCAAAGTACTTGTACCCAGGGGCCGTAAAACAAACGTAAAAAAATAAAAATTCTTTGTTTGTGTTGTGAATTGTGATGACAGTACGTTTTGATTTGAAAACAAAACAAACATTTTGTTTTATCTTGGTGTTCGTGCGTGCTCCGCCTCGTACATCGTGTGGAGTGGAGGCAGCTCTTTGAGCTTAGCTTTTGGTGTGGAGGCGAGCAGCAACGACGTGCTGGCGCTCCCAGAGTCTTGGAAATCAAATTGTTCGCTCCCGCTGCCGCTCCTTACCCACGGGTTGTTTCCTCCCTGTCTCTCGTTCGTTGTCGTGCGCAGTTTGTTTTCGAATTTAGGAGGAAGTGGATCACGCAACACAATGATTTCCCCCGTTGACCTGGTGAGTACACAACTTCCACCTAATGTCTGTTCCTGTCATTTATATTATTTATATGATCTGTGAATGGGTTTCTCTGGTTTCTTCCGCTTGCTAGGAAATCTTTAATTGCTTAAAATACATTCTAAGATATATTAGTGTATATGTGCTAGCTACAATACTACTACTTCTATTATAAATATTAATTTAAAGTTTTTATGAGAAACCGTAAGTAATGATTATAAATATAATAATAATTTAGCCCTTTTAACGTCCCACTCCTGGGCACGGGCCGAAAAAATAACTGATTTGACAAATATTTCAAAATCACTCTTTTACAAGCCATTTCGATAACAAAGACTAACATCAACAAATCATGGCAACTTTCATACTAAGTTGTTGTTGTTGTTGCACTGCCACTGAAGAAGCTGTGACTTGTGAGTGCATTTCAATCCACATGATGATATCATATCTGTTCATATCAATGTGCAATATTCAATGTAGACCGACTGATCAATAGTACCTAAGATATGGATTTGTCATTGACAATGCAATCATTGCAGAGCAAATATTTACAAAGCACTCAACAGTATCGTGCGTATGTGAACTGGACGCCCGTCGCCCAATGACCACCCACGAGGTGCGACACTTGCAACAACTATGAGTTACTACTTTATAAATATATTATTTTTATACATATTATGAAAAAAAAACTGACTTCAAAAATCCCTGGAGCACTAAGCCTGAAATAATATTTCTATTACCACCTCTGCCTACTCCTTCAGTAAAATCAGGCGTGGTGTTGTGTTATCGAGTATTTGGAGTCAGTGCCAATGTTAGTATGCCAAGTCTACCTACTAAAAGACTTCCTGGGGCAATATTATCAGACTGTGTGGTATAGTCGCAGAGTAAAGACTAAAGAAAGAGGTACCCTTATTAGATATTTGTGGTCATTGTTTCATTTTACTATTTACCGGTAAATAGTTGAACTACTCGCTTCGTTTTATGTCGATGTTAGTACTAGGCCGACCACTCGGCCGACTTGCTTAGGGCCAGTCCCCTTAGTAACTGGTCCATGGGTATAGTAACAGCGGCTCTATACAAGCTCGAGACTCGTTGCCACTGGCCTGTCAGACAGTCCGCGTGAGCGCGGCGCGGTGGCGCGGCGGCCAGCCTCCAGCAGTGACGATGTGGTGCCGCATGAGTCATTGATCGTCCTCCTGTTACTTACATAGACAGCGAACAATTTGACGCTGTGTTCATAGAAGCGAATTGCTACTCGTATTCGTAAGCCTTGCACTATGTAACACGGCCACCGCGACCGCACCGGCTGCGGCTGGGCGGCCGGGCTAGCTCATGCGGGCCATGTGTTGTAGATGAAGCGCGTCGGCGTGGGCGGGCGGCTGGTGCCGTTCTTCAAGTGCGTGTGCGTGTACTTCGTGGCGCTGGGCGCGGGCGGCGCGGGGGAGGCGGGCGGCGCGCCCTCGCCGGCTGCGGTGGCCGCCAAGTGCGCGCCCGTGCTGTGCCTGCTGCTGGTCGTGCTGCTGCACCACGCGGGCCTGCCCTACCACAAGTCAGTACACACACACACACACACACACACTCAAATAGAACAATAGGTATGGATTTGTTACGCTATGGGGATAGGCCGTAACGATAATAGTAAGTCAACTAGGAAAAGTATTGGCCGCCAGTGCGCTATGCTGCCTTGCAATGCGCTGGCTGAACAGTTAAATAAGTTATATCGGAACCTACCTACTCATAGGTAGGTAGGTTCCGATATAACTTGTAAGTACCAAGGGGTAGCAAAAAAATCGGACTTGCCGTTCATAGGAGCGGAGTGAAGACTGCATCAAGTAGTTTAGATTTTCTAAGTGAATAAACAACTTTTGTACTATTTGGAAGTTAGTGACATTGAGCTATAGACATTTTGGTTTATAGGCATGGCACTTATGGCCGGCGCAGACTGGGGACGCAGGGCATGGCATTTTAATTTTTATCAATCGGAGCAAGAGAAAATGCTCCGATGTCGATCACCGATCATTAAAATAGGTATATACCTACCTTATTTCAATTGAATATAAGTATTGAATTCGATTGATAAAAATTAAAATGTCATGCCCTGCCGTCACCAGTCTGCGCCGGCCATAAGGCATGCTGCCTCTTATGGATATCGTTTTTTAGGTGAAGGCTAGACGTAAAGTATTTATTCCGTCAGTATTGTGACGTAGTTCGTACAGTGCGTGCAGTCAAATGAAACACGAAAGCTTGTATGGATATTACCTTAGCGCTTGGTTTAATCCGCAATCTCAGAAGACATGTCCACTCTATTGCTTTACCGTGGTCCAAACTGTCGTGTAGGCTAGTGTACTGATGAATGTCAGTATTTACAACAAGCTGTCATTCTGGAATTGAAATTCGTGGTAAATACTGTCATCCATCAGTACACTGGCCTACACAATCAGTTTGGACCACGGTTTTTGATAAATAATGACGGACCACAGTATTTACTGAACGTCTAGCCGTCGCCTCAGGCCTAGGCCGCACAGCGGTTATATCCGCGCTGTTAAAACCGCGTCTTATGGAATCATATGAACCGCAAGTGCGGATAGGTTCATATGATTCCATAGGACACAGATTTAACGCGGTTTTAACAGCGCGGATATAACCGCGGTGCGGCCTAGGCCTTAGGCATCACCCTCATAATCTAGTCTAGTTGGTAGTAGGTAACGCTATGTGACGGTCGAACCTACATAACATGTTATATTTTTGGGCACAGCTAGTTATAGATATTGTTCATAATAATTATAGAGGTATTGGCGTTCTTTTCTTTCTCAAGTTCATTACCACTATCTCATTTTATCTTGGAGCGTGAATTTGATTAGGTATCTGCGGCGCGGTGACGCGACGACGAGACGTAGTATTGTGGTGATACATCTTTGTTTGTTGTTATTTGCGGGCATTGATAACGCAACATAGTATCTACATGTCAACGTTTCCAAGACGAGAAATGCGCATTACATTGATTGGTATCTCATGCAATCCTTTCATTATTTTGACAATCCAACATCTAACGATAACTCCAATCCAACCGCCCAGTCACACTGCGACCAATATTCTGTGATCGATGCAGAATACGCGTCGAGTAAGGCCTAGGCCGCACCGCGGTTATATCCGCGCTGTTAAAACCGCGTTAAATCTGTGTCCTATGGAATCATATGAACCTACCCGCACTTGCGGTTCATGTAATTCCATAGGAGGCGGTTTTAACAGCGCGGATATAACCGCGGTGCGGCCTAGGCCTAAGTAGAGTCGCACCGGGCGGGGCGGGGCGGGGCGGTGGATGAGTGTCGTTGCACGGTCCCGGTGTCCCGGTGCAGGGGCTGGTACGCGCGGCGCGTGGCGTGCGGGCTGGCGCTGAGCGCGCTGGGCGACGCGCTGCTGCTGTGGCCGCAGCACTTCGTGGCCGGCATGGCCGCGTTCGCGAGCGCGCACCTCGCGTACATCGCCGCCTTCCGGTGGTCGGCGCTGGACCCGCCGCTGGGCGCGGCGCTGTACGCGGCCACGGCGCTGTACCTGACGCGCGTGGCGCCGCCCGCCGGGCTGCGCGCGCTCGTGCCGTGCTACGGCGCGCTGCTGGCCACCATGGCGTGGCGCGGCGCCGCGCGCGACCCGCGCCGCCCGCGCGCCGCCGCGCGGGCCGCGCGCGTCGGCTCGCTGCTCTTCCTGCTCTCCGACGCTATACTCGGCTACAGTCTCTTCGGCGCCGGCGCGGGAGACGGAGACGGAGGCGGGCCCCTGCCCTACGAGCAGGTGAGTTGGACCGGACCGACGCGGCGTCTCGCCGCGCCGCCCGCTCAGCTCGGCTCGCGGCTTGAAGTGTGGGTTGCCTGCTTGCAGGTGCTGGTGATGTCGACGTACTACCTGGGCCAGCTGGGCATCGCGCTGAGCGCGCTGCAGGCGGCGCCGGCGCCGGCCCACGACCCGCCCGCCGCTTAGTGCGTCTGGTCGACTGACGACTACTGTAACATTCTTCCTTTCTAGTCCTAAGCAGTATCCGTGGTGTAGTGTAGTGAACAGGATCTAGCTATTGGGTTTTAGTATCTGTAGATAGTATATTTTGTAAGCGTTTACACGAGGCGCGTCGCCTCCGCACAAATATTCAACGTGGTTGGATGCAATCTGTCTGTGATATGGAATCGATTACTACGTCTTCTAGTACACTTATATATACGTAGTACGTACACAATTATATATTCGTTCATCGTTTGGGGGAATTTATTTTAGTGAGATAAGTTGCATTATTTAATATTTGACGGTACATTCGGATCTGCTGTAATTTGTGCCAAACCGTTGCTTTGTTCGGTACGAACGCCCCGGCCCCCCGCCCCCCGCCCCCCGCCCGCGCTGCCCCGCCCGAGCCGGGCCGAGCTCTCCTCTGGACATCGGACGAGAGCTCTGCCAGCCAGGAGGTTCTAAATTTTATTTAATTTGTGATTGATTGTGAGCTCTGAGCACTGTCTGGATAAAGTAGTTAGTAGTAACATTAAACCGTTCGTTGACATTTTGTTACGCGGCGGATAGCTTCGCCTTGCCGGACATAAATTGCGATTAAATTGATATGTCATGTTTCCACGTCGGTTTCATGCAATCTTCAAATCAATCGAAGTATTCGGTAGTGATTAAGACTGATAATTAAGTATATATTCTTGTACTGTTTTGTGTGTTTTTGTACCGGCGGCGGCGGCGGCGGCTGCTCGCAGACGGCCACGATCGACATCCTACCCTACACATTCCAATTCATGCGTATTCCAGTATCATTTTAGGCGCCTCGCTTGTATTAGTTAATAAAAAACGTTTAATGAAGAGCAACTTGTCCGAATATTACACATTATTGCATTAAGCCGGAAACCTACCGCGGCGCACGGAAAGCCCACGCACGTGGTCAAGCTTCGCTTTGCAAGAATATGTATGCAATCGTGTCCACCGCGGCGCACGGAGAGGCTACGCACGAAATGACGTCATGCATTCATTTTCTTAAAACGCGAGGCGTGGCCCGTGTGCGTGGCCACTCCGTGCGCCGCGGTGGGTTCCCGGCTTTATTGCCACGTCCTCCACGCTCGAGTAGGTCGCTGCCCGTGGCCGCGCCGCCGCCGTCGTCAATGGCAGGCAGCACTAGTACTAGTAGCGCCGTAGCGTAGTGGCCTCACTACAGTGTATGTAATGTACGGTCAGCAACGAAAGTCGCTGAACATTCTCAGTTTTTCAAATAGCTTGCACACTATTGTTTTGCATCAAATCCATAATTTTTCTATATCGAAACAAAATGTAGACATGTTGCTAATGTTTGGTTTTATAAAGGTTTACCAACGTTTGTCGAATAAAGAGTATAGCCGATTTGAAAAATTCTGAATGTTCAGCGACTTTCGTTGCTGATTGTACACGGTGTACACTCTGCTATTTTATGTAACTGAGCCATTTACAATAATTGTTTCTAGATATGTATAATATGTAGGTATTTATACATGTAAGTGTAATCGCCGAATATAGTATAACTACTCGTAATTTATGAATCTCAAGTTTGATTGGCAACTTGATCGACACTAAATTAGGAAATTGGCCGTGATCAGGTCTCGTCCGTACTCACGACAATTTATTAAATAGTGGCGTGCCAGATGGTTGTTACAAGAAATGATTAATCGGTTATGTAATTTATTTCAAAAAATCTAATTATTAAATTCCTCTTCTACAGAGGAACCCAATAGGGTTAAGTAAATATACATGCGCGAGAACTGGAAGTCCCATTTGAATAAAATAACACAAAAAAAGCCACGGGAAAGCCTCGAGTTGATAAGTAATAAATTTTAAAAAAAAATATTAACCAGAAATTTCGTAATTAATTCTTGTAATAATCAAATAGACGTATCACAACGAAAATTGGTCAGATCGTGTGATCGCTCATGCTCATCCAATCGCCCGATTCTAGATGTATCGTCAATGCGGTCCACACCACACCACACGGTGCAATTTGATCGGGGCGGTTCGATCAAATCGTGTCGTCTGGAAGTGGAACAGGCTTCATTTGTGGCGACAAATTAATCTGACGCTGGAATATTTTGTACTTATGTATTATCGCCGTATAGTCTCCATATGTGTGTATACATTTTCGTAGAAGCATGTTAGATCTGTTATTATTATTATAAGATAATAAGCCAAAACGATGGCTTATGAGTAGGTGGTAGGTACCTACATCATTTGACGGTGTCAAAGATTTTTTTAATCAAACATATCTCCAAACATCGCTGCGGCGAACTAGCGCCGCGCCTTCCGCGCACGCGCACCACTATTTCTTGGAATGTGGACGAAGCAGACAGTGGAATGTTCTAAAGTAGCTACTATATTATATTGTATGAAGGGAGCGCGCGTGGCGCGTGCCGCGTGCCGCTGCGCTGCGCGTCCTAGTCCGGACCGCTCCGGAACGCGGCGCGCTGGCGCACTAGTATACAATACAGGCTGAATTTTTCAAATGGGCGTCTATGGCCAAATCCGAAAGTAAGTATGTATGAGAAATAGTGAAAAGTACTCAAAAGAGTCCCGGGCTCGATATTGATAGTATTATTTTTTTCTAAATCAACGGGTTCGATTCCTGGCTAGAAATACAGATTTTTAAAAATCCTATGCAAATAGAGTCCGAGCGAGATTCCTCTGAGTACTTTTCGCTATTCCTCATAGTTTCGGATGTGGCCATGTACGCACACTTGAAAAATCAGCCTAACTGTAGGTTGGACTATAGTATAGTTGAGGATATTTTTTATTGTAAACGAATATTTTATTAAACGTATATTATTGTAATAAGTTATACACAGCTATTATTATATGTGCATACCTATGATAATAAACGAGTGCGATGGAACTTGTGCATATTATTTCAGATTTTTCTAGAAGCCACCCACAATGAGCCGTGAGAACATAGAACACAATGAACTTATTTATAAAAATATTTATTAAAATATACTTATACAAACTTAATTATTACGATAACTTAACAACAAATTGTGTACAAGGCTTCGCGTGGCGTCGCCGGCTCGCCGACGCGGGAGCGAATACAACGTATCTGCGCTCTACATAGAGGCTATTTACAAGGTAGGCGTGAACGAGTCGAGTACCGAGTACCGCCGCGCGACCGCGACCTCGTGTTGGGCGTGTCGGCTGTCGCTCACCGACCACGCAATCATATTGCACTGAGTTCTCGTCACAAACTCTTGCTCAGTGAGCCGCTACTAGTCCATTTATAAGGCTACTACGAGACCATTCATAAGAAATTGGAAACGCGTTGTGTAAGGTAAGTGTTACACCGGAGCGGTCGCGGTTTGTCGTTGGAAACGCGTGGTAGTGGTGGTGATGATGCGGCGGCGGCGGGCGCTACTCGCGGCGCAGGTTGTCGAGGCGCGCCTGCAGCTCGGCGTCCGCGTCGCTGACGGGCGCGCCCCCGCCCCCCGCGCCCCCCGACCCGCCCGCCACCGCCGTGGGCGCGGCCGGCGTCTTCGCTGCAACCACAAACATAACACATCCTACTTATTATAAATGCAAAAGTGTGTGTGTGCAAATGTTTGTTACCGCGCATCTCCATAACTACTAAACCGATTTTAATGAAATTAAAAACGTAGATACTGTAAGCTCTGGAATAAGCCGCGGGGCACAGGTAGTTCATTCATATATTTTTACTTTATAATGTCAAAAATATTAAGAGAACATTCGTCAACGGCACTACTCAAAAGAAACTACGAACTTAAATTACTAGAGCTGCTAGAATGTAATAGCGCTAGCATTTCTATGGCGGGTCGTACACGACACCACTCAAAAGAAACTGCTTAGGAATTAATAGCACGCGACTCGATATGCTGGTCGCGGCTGCTTTCGGTGAACTTCTGCACCACATACTTGAGTGATTGTGTTTTGTTTTTTCTTGTATGAATGAAGCTTGGGGAGTTACTAATGGGTTGTGGGTAGCGCCGTGGACGAGTCACGCGCGACTAGCGTTACGGAGATAGTAATCTTAATGACTAACCAATTCCGTTTCTTTTGAGTAGCGCCGTGGACGAATGGCCTTATCCGACTAAATACAGGAGAAACGGTCGATTCGTTATTGTGACAGCAGTGTTACTAGATTGTATAATAAACACGTGGACTGACCGGAGACGGCGAGCGAGCCGGTGGCCTGCGGCAGCCCCGACAGCTGGTCGTTGAGCTGCAGGCCCAGCTCGTCCAGGATCTGAGACACCACCGCGTCGCTGCGGATCAAACACGACACGACTCATCGTAACATTTGTACGAGTCAACTGCTGGTAAATGGCGGGTGGCGCGTGACGTGACTCACCTCTCGTCCTCGTCGGCGTCGCCCTCCATGGCCTCGTCGATGGAGTCGTTCATCATCTCCTCCTTCATGTCCATTATCTCCGACTGCTTTTCAAACTCCTGGCAAACAATATTGACACAATGTCAAAGTCAAAGCGTTTATTTTGTTTAGGCCTAGGGGGGCACTTACAAATAGTAATTTTTCATTTTATCCTTAAATTTTACCGCCGGATCGGAAACGCAACCTCGACTGAGAAGATCCGGCAAGAAACACAGCGGGCTTGTCATTTTTATACATTGTTTTGTTTTTTAAATCGCCATTTACTTATTTTAATACAATGTATTTCGGTAAACAATATCAATAACAATTTGTTTACCTATTACATAATTATTGACTATCAATAAAGCTTACATTGGAAGAGTGCGTGTAGAAAGAGAACTTCAGAAAGAGTATGTTTGTGCAATTCATTGTCATATAATATCTATGTAACTTGCCGCCCCCCCCCCCCCCCCTGCGTTCCACCAGTACCTAGTATACATAGGTACTTACCTGTAGTATCTTCTGTATCTGCGGCATGTTGAGCTGCCGGTTCATGGTGGCCATGGCGCGCGTGACGCCGCGCATCGCCTGCGCCATCGTGTTCTGAGACTTGAGCGTCTGGATCTTGAGCGCCACGGCCTGGATGTTGGCCTTCATCAGCATGAACTTGCGCACGTACCGCCGCGTCCGGACCAAGTCTTTCGCCATTATTTTCACGGCATCCTGATGGAAGTGACATGTTTTACTGTTGGGATACTCTCTTTTTAATTTTTTAATTTTATTAATTTTTGCTTTAATTTATTTAACGTCGCTTGACACAGTGGTTCTTAGGCTACTCGGCTTATTGCAATGGGTAGGTAGCTGCAGGTTCGATCCCCATCAGAAGCAAATTCAGTGCCTAGGCACTGGGGGCGATCCTACTGACCACACATGGAGAGGCTAGACAACGCCAGTTCATTAGATGGGATACATATGAAAACCAAGCGTGCTTAGACACTTGATGATGACGTTTTAGTGATTTGCTCAACGTAAATTCTCTATCTATCTGTAGAAACTTTAAGATGGCCCTCATGTATTTTTTTCACTTTATTTTTAACTTGTTTTAGCTGTAGATTTCAAACAAAAAAATAAAAATTGATGGTATGACTTACCATCTGTCCCTCCTTGGCGAGTTTCTTGATGTCAGCAATGACCTTCTTCTCCTGCTGCTCCATCTTCATCCGCTCGCGGTCCAGGTCGCGCATGGCCTTGTTCAGCGCGCGCTGGTTCTTGCGCAGCATCTCGTCCGGCGTCATGCGGTGCCCGAACAGCCACTCCATCCTTACTGCCACTGAACACCTGCACACACCATTTCATCGCTTACTCCACTCATTCTGCATTATAATATTTATACCTACTTTCATCCATCAGACATTTTCCTTACCTGGTTAATTTTCTGGCTATGAATGATTAGCTTTGTTTATATTGCAAAGGCCAGGTAGGTTAGGGTACCTATTGGAAGTGATGATTCACCATCCCAATCCCAACTGAGGTCACTAGCTAATTCCACAAACCATAACAATCAGTCTTTACACTAAGCCTTAGAAATGTAGTAGTACAAAAACTACAAAATGAGGTACAGTAATTATTATTGTGGATTACAGTTGGGATAAATTACAGTACGAAAATTATTGTTTATTTTCACATAAAAAATAGATTTTGTTACACCAAGGCTGCGTTCCAGACCACAGATTAGATAGTTATATGTTTACTTCCAGACGACGTAATTTTTGTTATTTTCGTTCATAAATGTCATTCCAATTGAACACTTATTTAACAGTTTTTCTGAACGAAAATAACAAATATTACGCGAATGGAACGCGGCAAAAGGCTGTGTTGCTAGGATATTGCATTGATGATGTTCAGCAATCGGAACTATATATTCGAGAAACCGTATGGAATTTTATTACTATTTTTAAGTTTTTTAGAAAGATCGTATAACTCATCCAGATACTGTCTTCCTGAGTTATATGGTGTGCTGTCAAACAACATGATATGTTAGTTTTACTCGTGGTTTTACTTTCATATGTATTCTTTGTCTTTCTTGGATTTTTACGTTTTAATCCTTCACTTAAAATAACGAAGACTTCTTTTAAATTTACAATTGGTATCCCAAGATGAAGATACAGTCTGTGCTTAGTTTGAGAAACCCTGGTAGGTAATACTCCTGTTTTGGTTTAGTATATTAGGTACCTACATTTTATATAATTATATAGAGAAAGCTTAGACCATTTCGTTCGAGAGAATACGTAATTGGCGGGCCCGTTGGCGTGGTTGGCGTGATGGCGCCTTTCACGCTACAGGTCGTAGATTCGATTCCTACCCGGGACATGCATTTGTGTGCGTGAATATGTCTGTATGTCCCGAGTCTGGGTGTATATGTATATTAAGTATATATTTACAAATAAAAAAGTAGTATATGTAGTAATATCAGTTATCTGGTTTCCATAGTACAAGCTCTGCTTAGTTTGGGATCAGGTAGCCGTGTGTAAAAAATGTCCCAGGATATTATCATTATTATTATTAATTGTAACCGATCTCAGTATTTTTAATAAGCATTTTTTTTCAATTATTACATTGTCCTTGAACTTTGGGAGAATTATTTTCAACCAATTTTCGTATTTCTCAGCAAGATTATCATAAATAAATCTTTATGATAATCTTCCAATACTTTTTTGACTTCAAATATTAAAATAATCCGTCTTCTACGAATCGTAACGACAAGCCGCTTCCCTATTTCCGAAGGCCATTATTAGGGGTAGGCTTTCAGTCTACCCTGATCACCAATATTTACACGGAGCGATTGCCATCTTCCCTCTGAGACCCAACTAGTGGGACTGTCGGCAACCTAAGGGTAAGACCATTTTTGTCATATTTTTCAGGCTTCTGACTGCCTATAACGACTGTCAAAGATCACACCCGGGACCCCGGCACCCCAAAGGAAACCCTGGTCCGCCAGCTTAACGTGCCCACCGAAGCACGGAGAAGGTCAGATGTTCGAATTCGGACACACATCCAAGGCCTAACCGAGTCGAACGTGGCTTAACGCGCCGATGATGTGTCGGGCGTCTTACCAACTAGGCTACGACCTCCTGGATTGTATTACATATTACACCACTAAGGGGGAGGACATCGTGAAGTACGTGCGCCAGAAGATCAAGTACGTGCCGAGAGTGCAGCTGTTGGAGTCGCGCCGCAACGTCAACTTTAAGGCGTTTGTGGTGCGAATACCGACGTGTTTTCTGCACCTCGTCATGGAGGAGAACTTCTGGCCGAATGGAGTGGTGTTCCGGCGTTTCCGGGGACAAGTGCCACTGCCAGTGCCAAGTACAGTGACGTGTACTTAAGCTATAATTTAATTATAATATGTATGTTAGTCTTTAAGGTATTTATAATATGGGCCTTAGTTGCCTGAAATAAATGGTTTATTATTATTATTATTATTACGAAATAGGTATAGAAATTATGTACATAATGCCAAAAATCGGTAGATACAAATTAATATGGCAACATTATTTTCAAGTTTAAACTTTGACATTAGAGAAGAGACTGTCAATAGTGTCAATGTCAATTTAATTTACTGTTTACCATCGACGTAATACCATTGAACATGACTGTGGACTACAAACTTTATTTTCCATTCATTTAATCAAGAATAATCCTTATGTGACGGACTTAACGCCCACGATGCACGCATTATAAAAACCGGTCCGAGCCAGATACCTATAACTGCGCCTTCTTTCCCTTTCTAACAGTACAACCTTTCATCCCTTGTGTTGCCAGTTAATATTTATTCGATCACCTTAAACGGTACATTTTCATGTTAAGAATAATAAACAATAAAGTCGATTAATGAAATACCTATGGTAAAGTATAAGAATATCCTAAGATTAAATTTCAAATATAAATAAATATCTGGAAATAAGTACTTACCTTCTTTAATAATTCGCTTGTAATTGTCAGTTCCGCATGGTTCCGTGATGTCTATAGGAATCGTAGCAGAAATAAAATTAAAAACTTGAAACACAGAACGTCAATTTGCGTGACACACGACATTTTCAGCTAATTTTAAATCTAGAGGATTGTGCTGAATTTTCTCATAAAAATGGGTAGAATATGCGTAATGGAAGGGTGTAAAAGCGAATATTATCCGAATTAAGGATTATCTTAACATAGGTAAGTGGGTAACTATGTTTTCCACGTTAAGTACATTTTAGATGTTCGGGTGACATAAATTTCGCTAGTAAAAAGGACTATAATATAAATCTTATTATGTGTCTGTGTTAACTGAGGAATATCGTCCACGGGAACTGTTTGCAGCGATAAAGTCGCGCTTTTCGTTGCCGCACGACTACATCGCTACTTTTTGAAGTCGGTCGCATTTGCAACGCGCGACAGACCACACGCTGGTAAAACGCGACGCTCACGCCGCGTTGTCACGGCTCGCCGGGCTCGCACACGGCGTTCGCGTCGTTCACACGCTCGAGGAACGCGCACGTCTAGGGCCAGATTAACCCTTTCAGGCAATGTAATTCTCGGGGCCCCTTTTCTTTACCCTTTTGTTACTTTTTAATAGTACATTACTGCCACGGTCTGTAATGAGTGTGTTGCTGGGCGCGTTGTTGATGGCCGAAAGCGCGGCGCAGCGCAGCTCCAGGGCTCCACAGCGCGGTCAGCATTGCAACCCTTGATGGACAATATAAAATAAAGGCCGAGACCGATGGTTTGTCGATTGAAATTGTTTGAAATCTGGACGACTTTTGACTTTACACTTCCCGATTACTCCTAAGCAATAAAAAACAAAAAAACAATTTTGTCTTTTACAGATCCCAGGCGTGTAAATTGGTTACAACAAATACCTATTGGCTACAGAAAAATTACCCAAAATTCCGTCATATGCAGCAAGCATTTTAAGCCGACAGATTATGTCCCTAATTTAACACAAGGAGTTTTAAAAGAAAATGCCCTGCCCTCACTGTTCCTTTTCGTTAGCACAAAGGACAATGGGCAAAAATGGTCCAAATGTCCAACACTTCCGAGACCTACGTCACTCGATAGACCACTACATACTGAGTAACTTTTGCAAAGGCAGTTCAACAAAATAGGTTGTCAGTAAAAAATGAGTAGTTTAAAAGAATATTTTTATTTTTTTATTTCACACTTAGTGTTATGTCTTATACATTTTTTTCGAAAGGCAACAATATAAATACACTTTCTAACATTAAATAAAAATAAAAAAAGCTGTCAGAAAGCAAAAAATGCCGTGAAACATATTTTATTATTATTATTGTTACCTGATGATAAGTGAAAAAGTAAGGTAACGCATAGAAGGTACTTGCTTATTTATTTTATAGAAGCGCAACATCAGAAAATACGTAAGAATGCTGCTGTTGTTGTTGTTGTTCACTTTTCATCAGGTAACAAAAATAATAATAAAATATTTTTCACGGCATTTTTTGCTTTCTGACAGCTTATTTTATTTTTATTTAATGTTAGTAAGAGTATTTGTGTTGTTGCCTTTCGAAAAAAATGTATAAACATAATACTAAGGGTGAAATAAAAAAAAATAGTTTTTTAAACTACCCATATTTTTTTTACTGACAGCTTATTTTGTTGATCTGTCTTTGTAAAAGTTACTCAGTATTTAGTGGTCTATCGAGTTACGTCAGTGGTGTATATTTGGACCAAGTCCCATACAATTTTGCCCATTGTCCTTTAATTTTGTCTTATGGTCTAATTAGTTGGATATTCTTAGGGTACCGTACCTAATAAGGAAAAAAAACTAAACCCTAATATGATCACTTTGTTGTCCGTCTATCTGTCTCTATGTCCGTCTGTCACAACTTGCACAGCCCAAATCAAACATAACATGTTAACAGTAGTAGGTACCTTTTATAGCATAGAAAAAGAGTAAGTATAGGAAACATAAGTATAGGAAAAACCATAGATATGGAGAGCCTAGACAACGTCCAAGCGTGTGAAGTGTCATGTTACTTTATATTACAAAGTGGCAAAATCTACGATCTTAAATACTATTTTGTAACTTCATTTAGGTTGCCAAGATACAGACAGGCACTCGTGTGGTTGGCCACCGCAGACTAATTTATTGTACCTACTCATGTTCTTAAGAAAATAAACATCCCTTTCCTTATTTTATTATTTTCCTATCATAACAATCTCGGAACAAAAGCACGTTTTCACCAGATGTCCATGGGGACGTTCTCAAAATTTCAAAATATTATGGTCACTCTTGTTGGCAAAGGAAACAACGTTCAGTATGGTATCTCGCTGTCGGCTTCACTTTTGCTGCCAAGTCCGCATTCCAGGTGTTAAAGACTTAAAACTTCCTTGCTGTTTACTCTCTCCTCCGGGTTTAAAAAAAGAGACTTCACTTTAGTATTGTAAACTTCGTTTATTCTTTTCCATTTGAAAAATGAGTGATGATGAGATTACAATCATGGACATCGACGAAGCGGAACCGAAACCTTCAAAATCTGCCGGACCGAGTACCTCGAATAAACCTACATCTCATTTGCCCTGGATCGAAAAGTACCGACCGGTGGTGTTCACAGATATCGTGGGCAACGAGGACACGGTCTCGCGGCTGGCGGTGTTCGCGCGGACGGGCAACGCGCCCAATATCATAATAGCCGGGCCTCCGGGCGTGGGCAAGACCACCACGATACTGTGCCTGGCGCGGGCGCTGCTCGGCCCCGCGTTCAAGGATGCCGTGCTCGAGCTCAACGCGTCCAACGACCGCGGCATTGATATTGTGCGAAACAAGATCAAGATGTTTGCGCAACAAAAAGTAAATTAACTTCTTTACCACATTACTCAGCTCTGATCACTTGCCTTTACACAGTGACACAGTGAAATAGTCTTAGAGTAGGATGCTTTCTGTCTTTACCATTGTAAATTCAGTCCAAAAGAAGTTTCTACATCTTCTTTCTTTAAAATAATGGCCCACCCAGGTTAATAGGTTTTTCACCAGTGTCAAGTACCAAATAACATTAAAAAACAAAAATATGAATAGGTATATGCAAGTAATTGTTTGTAGGTGACCCTGCCAGCGGGCCGTCACAAGATAGTGATACTGGACGAGGCGGACAGCATGACGGAGGGGGCACAGCAGGCTCTGCGCCGCACCATGGAGCTGTACTCGCACACCACTCGGTTTGCGCTCGCCGCTAACAACAGCGAGAAGATCATCGAGCCCATACAGTCCCGCTGCGCTGTGCTGAGGTACTCCAGACTCACCGATGCACAGATACTTGCTAAGGTTTAATAGTTTGTTGTACTTACTGATCTATACATACAAATAAATAACATTGAAGTGTCTGTTTTTAAAGTCAAAATAACAGCTTTTTACTAAATGCGAAAGTATATTATACAGTACTTTTTTTTGTCAATTTTGTCTGGATGTTTGTTCCGGGTAATATCCGAAACAGCTGAACCAAATTTGACAGGGCTTTCGCTGGCAGATAGCTGATGTTATAGGGAGTAACTTTGGCTACTTTTATGTGAGGAAAATAAGTAGGGTTCCACGTAGAAAAATCTCATCAAATTACATGCGGACTAAATAAATGCAGGTAATTTTTTTTTTTTTTTCAAAAGTATGAGTACAAAGTCACGGACGCAGCTAGTTATAAATATTGTGTTTAATTAGTGACACATGACTGCATTGCTAGCTGTTCAGTATTCAACTGAGATATTCTATGAAGAGGTGTACCAAATGCCAATTTTCTATAAGAAGGTCAGGCTGCTTAAGCAGGCAGTCTTGAGTGTAACAAAAAATCTGTACAAAAGACAAGCCTACTGAGAATCTTATAAAATCTTCTGTCATGATTGCATTCTGATCCAGTTGTAGTGAAAATGTAAAATGACAGTATCCAAGTTTAGTAATACTAAACTATCCTGAGTTGTTTGGATCCAGGTGTTGGAGGTGTGTGAGCGGGAGGGCCTCTCGTACACGGAGGAGGGTGTGAGCGCGGTGGTGTTCACGGCGCAGGGCGACCTGCGCGCCGCGCTCAACAACCTGCAGTCCACGGCGCAGGGCTTCGCGCACGTCAGCCCTGACAACGTGTTCAAGGTGTGCGACGAGCCCCATCCCATGCTCGTGCGGGCCATGCTGGAGGCCTGCACACGGCAGGACATACACGAAGCATATAAAGTGAGTCCTATGCCAGCCATATTGATTGATACAAGCGCATCCGCCACGATACATGCATAAATTGTGTGGAAATAAAAACTTGAATTACTGTGATGCACATCAATTTCCTTTACCGCATTGTACATGTACACCGCTCATGTGAATAGTACTTCTAGAAAGGGTCTTTTCATTTCCACCTCGTTATGCCTGTTAGTTAGGTAGTCTGTCGCATAAATCTTCAAACTGTAAGTGTTAGTGTTACTATACCTATCAGCTAGTGACACTAGTCTGCCTATCCTCTGAGGTACCATTCTGTAGTGCCAGCTGCATATTGTATCGTAGGTTGGTTTTGACTTGGCGTGTCGTGTCGTGTCGTACGGCAGGTGATAGCGAAGCTGTGCAAGCTGGGGTACGCGGCGGAGGACATCGTGAGCAACATATTCCGCGTGTGCAAGACGCTGGACGCGGACGAGGCGCTGCGGCTGGCGTTCATCCGCGAGGTGGGGCTGACGCACATGCGCGTGGCGGACGGGCTGGGCTCGCCGCTGCAGCTGGCCGGCCTGCTGGCGCGCTGCTGCCGCGCCGCCGCGCCCGGCCCCGCACCCGCCGCCGACTGGTGAACACTGGTTGTGAATCGCGAGTGTTGGCAGGAGTTGCAGTGACTATTGTGTGTGCAAGGTGTAAAATACCAGAAAATTGTGATCTTGTTTGAAAATTAATTAATATTGATCAGCTGTAAATATAGTGTTTTAAATATGGTAATGTTTTAAATGTACATTTCGAGAACAGTTACATAGGCAATAAAAGTTTTTATTTTTAGTTACAGAATTTTTTAATATCAAACATTATACAGTCATGCTTATAGTTTTGCTTACGCTATGAAATAATCTTACAAAAATAAAAAGTGCATACAATCATATTGTTAGCATTGCTTAAGATAATGGAATGTTTTGGCTTCACCGCGTGATCTCCAGCAGTTTGTTGTGCTCCGTCATGAGGCTCTGCAAGACACCATTACAACTACATCAGATCAATCAAACTAACCTACGCACCGACCGACCGACCACCTTCTGTGGATACTTTACAATTATTTACAATGATTTTACAAAACATTTCTAGGAACAAAAGTGATTTGCAATGCCAGTGTATGTCCATCATAATACTTTTCTATAACAATGAGTCAATGGCTACCGGGGCACGCACTTGACCGCAGCTGCTCATACATAGACTGGCTTGACCGTAGTACCCACTTCTTATAGAAGATCGACGTAAGGTAGCTATTATTACATCTGCATTTCGTACGAGTGGGAGCCGTAATCCCAATCCCCTCCCTCCTTCCCCTTCCTCTGTCTTACTCCCCTTTAGGTCGGCAAAGTGCGAGTGATGCCTTTCGTATTGCAAGCATCTATAGGCTACGGTAACTGTTTAACATAAAGCGGGCCGTACACTTGCTTGCCACCTTAGTCACATAAAAAAACGCAATCATTTTGCAATAGTCTAAATGGATGTAGTCGTGGTGGTGCAAAGTGTCAGCATCCCATACAAAATGTAGAGTTTTGAACTCGATCGTGTATGACTCGGCGAAGAGTTGTGTGTGACGGAGCGCGCGACGGCGGCGGCGGCGCTAGCGGACGCTGCGCTAGCGGCTAGCGGTTAGCGGGTCGCGGCTAGCGGGACGCGGCTAGTGGATGACGCGCTGCTCTTCCACGGGCACGTCCTCGATCATCTTCTGGTGCTCCTCGCTCAGCGCCTGCCACACGCACACACGCACACACTCACACTACATACTATTACTAACAAACAACTACCTACGCAATGTCATCATACAAACAAACAAGGGTCTAACCAGTTGTGACAGCTTACGAACACCAGTCGTTGGTGTCTCGGCGCGAATCTACATGTGAACTGAAATTAACTCGCACCGCACCACCTTTTCGCTAGCAAATGTACGAAAAGGGACATCGAATATGGTTTGTGAGCTGTCAGAACTCGTCAGTACAATACGAGATCGATAGTTGCACCACCACCGACGGCGACTGCGGCCCCCATGCCGTTACAACGGGCGTGTTAACACATGCGCTCCTTCCACACAACTTGCAAGCCATGCACCGCCTCACATTATTCGACTTAAGAGTATATTAATATCCATGTCGTCGCCATTTGGTTTAATACGCTATTCAATTGGGCGGCTAGCCCGTTCATTAAACGCCGGCACTCAATAGAATGACTAAAGGACGCCTAGGCAAATTGTTGAATGCAACGTTTAATGAAGGGGCTGAACGTTGCTTAGCCGCTTGGGTGAATGACAATTGTGAATATTGTTAGGGTGACCATGACGTCTATGACAAAGTCGACGGAGCCCCGCTTCGCGGGGCTCCTATTTCTGCGTTCGGGGTCACCAGTAACCTGACACGAAGGAAATGATGGGGGCTTCATTTCCTTCGAACCTAACCCAGCCAAGTCGAGTGCCCCAAAGTCCCGAGCTCGCTTCGCTCGCTCACGCGTGCCATATGTAAAACGTTTTCATTCTAAACATTGTTTTACTAGTGATCCAGATGACAAAATGACATCCAGTAATCCTGCATAAGCGTCCGTATGCTTATAGAAAAATTCATGGTCACTCTAACCTGTCGAACATTGTTGATAACCTCAATTAGTTTAAAATTCGGTTCCGTCTCATTATTCGTAAAAAAATCAATTTTATGCTCATGTTAACTATTCAATTGAACTTTTTAACACACCATAATATCACTAAACACGGTAATTCGCCAAAAAAATAAAACAAATTTAATCAGCTGTTGTCAAATATGGACGCCATATTTGTTTACATGACTACTGGCGCTGCCGTGGCGAAAAAAGAAATTAAATTTCAATGACCCGGCGGCTTTTGTTTCAGCTTTCTCCAAAAGGCTGGCTTTCAACCAGCCAACTCGTTGGACGTTTAGCTAGATGTGTCCATTCAACGAACGGCCTAGGCGTCTAATTGAGTGCCGGCGTTTAATGAACGGCCGAGCCGCCTAATTGAATGGCGTATTAAACCAGTTGGCGGCGACATCCATATAAAATGACAATTGGCTCAATGCCTGAGATTGTGGACAACATCGACATGACCGACTACTACATAGAAGCCATTCTTAAAGTGATTGTCGGTGTTCAGCACTCACCTTGAAGTACTTGACGGTCTTGACGCGCAGCTCGAGCGTGGCGGCCTCGTCGCACACGAACAGCGTCTGCGGGTGCTGCTGGAACGCGGACACGGTCCACATGTGGTTCACGCCCTCCTCCACCGCCTTCGCCAGCGCCAGCGACTTGTGCACCCCCGTGATTAGAATCATCACCTGATCAACACATTCACCAACTATTATGGGTACGGTTATTACCAGTGTGATGGAGTACTGCAGATGTGAACGAAAAGATAAGAAAACGACTGTGATGTTCTCTCTACATACCTATGTTAACTTTGGACGGATATCAGACAGAAACTTATAACGGACAAGAAAATTTGACATAACGCGAAAATCTACCATATGAATTATAGTAGCGGCATTCTACGATGGCCGGTTTGACATGTGGGGGGGGGGGGGGGGGGGAGAAGAAAATGAACCTTATAAGACCTTCGGAATAAGACTGGCCGTTTAAAAAATAATAATTACAAAAAATGAAAAACGTAGTTACAGCTCAAAAAGTCAAACAGCTGACTCTGAAAATATGTTTTTGAATACAAAGATAAAATCTGCTGCAGAACGGACAGTAGTCAGAACCATGTCCATGGCCAGAATGATACATACCTTACTAACTATAGTCTGATTTTTAATTAGACGAAGTGGGCTGACAGATTCTTATGTCACTTTTCAATATAAATAGAACAAATAAGTTTCAAATTCATAGAGCAGTGACATTTTCAGCTGTCAGTTGGCTTCGTCTAATTAAAAATCAGACTATAGGCACCTTACTAACCGATGAGTTACAGTAATAATGAGCTATAATAATAGTTAGGTCAATGAGGTTTAATACATGTTTGAGTAATGTACGTATGATAATGATTAGTGTATACTGTATAGTAGTACGGGTCGGGTCGGGGTACCTCCTTGGCGTCCATGACGGTGCCGACGCCGACGGTGAGCGCCTGCCGCGGCACCTTGCTGATGTCGTTGCCGAAGAACCGCTTGTTGGCCTCGAGCGTGTCGTAGGCCAGCGTCTTGACGCGCGTGCGCGACACCAGCGACGAGCCCGGCTCGTTGAACGCGATGTGCCCGTCGGGGCCGATGCCTGCACAGTGCACCCACCGGACACCCATTTGACGCTTACGATTTACGATACAGCTATAGCGTATGGCCTATGGGATATTATCAACCCGCTGCTTTGTACGCTTACTTTTCGTCCCCTTACACATAAATATATACCGTCTGTACGAAGTCGGTAGGCAGAGGTTTTAACATTTTGCTGACGATGGTATAGAATCTAGTATAGACTACCTATCAGAGTTGGGCAAAATTTAATAGCAAATTGCATGTGGTGTCACAATTAACAATTAATTTTGATTTGTTTGACAATCGCAAACATTACCTGCAATTTGCAATTAATTAATCGCAATTAAATTTTGCCCAACTCTGCTACCTATATAGTATAGATCTTAAAGATTGTACTAGCGAACGGACCGTAGTATATAATATCGTTCAGCTGACTCCGCAAGAGAAGTCGTGAAGTGATGCGGCGCGAGTGTCGAGTGACTGACCTCCGACGAAGAGGTGCACGCCGCCGGCCTCGCGGATGAGGTCCTCGAAGCGGCGGCACTCGGCCACCAGGTCGGGCGCGTTGCCGTCCAGCACGTGCGCGCAGTCCGGGTCGATGTCCACGTGCTTGAAGAACTCGTTCCACATGTAGTAGTGGTACGACTCCGGGTGGTCGCGGGGCAGACCTGCGCGCAGTATTTTATAATAATAATAATATCCTGGGACATTTTCTACACACGGCTACCTGATCCCAAACTAAGCAGAGCTTGTACTATGGCAAACCAGATAACTGATGTGATGAAGTGAAAGGCGCCATCACACCAACCACGCCAACGGGCCCGTCAAATTTTGTTTTTAAATAACCTCTAAATCTGCAGGCCGCGCTTACATCCGCATCCTCCTTCGATCCAAGGGGGCAAACAGACCCAACTTTCTATTCTTTACGAGTCAGCGCGTGTGAACACTAGGTATCTACTGTCCGGCGCGAAGACTCACGACTCACCGACGTACTCATCCATATTGAAAGTGGTAACGTATTTGAAGGAGAGCTTCCCCTCCCTGTGGAAGTCGATGAGCCGGCGGTACATGCCGAGCGGCGTGCCGCCCGTGGGCAGGCCCAGCACGAAGCGGCGGCCGGGGCCGGGCGCGAACTGCGTGATGCGCTGCAGCACGAACCGCGCCGCCCAGTCCGCCACCACGCTCGCGTCCTCCAGGATTATCAGGCGCATGTTTGATTTGTTGCTGGAAATTATGTGCCAAATATCAGGGCTATGTTTTGGTTATCTATTCTGTGCTTTTGGATAAACGCGCGCGAGAAGAATTAAATAGACGTGTCTAAAACATACACATGCCGCGCGAGGCTGCTCACCCACATGCCTCGCGAAGCACGACGTTTGCCTCAGTCGCATGCCGCGCGAGACAAATGGCGAGGCAACTGACACTCTAGACAGAGAAAGGTATAGCCGAGCAATCAGTTTGACACGTTTGACATCGTTCTGTCTGATGACTATGCCAAACTAGGCGAGGCAAATGAAGGACGCGCATTTGCCTCGCGCGAGGCAAGTCAAACTTCGTGAGGCAATTTGCCTCGCGCGGCATGTGACACATCTGGACGTAGCTAATTACGAAACGGTCGGTCTGTCGTCCTCAGTGGAGCGTTGCAGCAAGTGAAATTGTATTGTATTGGCATATTATTGCGCCACTAGTTACAAGTATAGGTAGGTATGTGCAAGCAATAATTACAAAACACTTTACTGGTCGTCGGCACTTGCAGATAAAGTGTCGTCGTCCCAGATATTATACACAGCATAGGTATAAACCATTGATATCATTCGCGGTCCAGCAGGCTCGGCTGCGCGTAACGTCCGCGTGTCCGGTTATCAGGCGGCACTTTAGCGGGTGTGGTGACCGTTTAATAGATTTTATGTACCTATCATTTTTATTTATTGATACAATAAAAAATGCGAACTTTATGTTACCTATTAGTTATTTACAAAAAATTACATTATAAATACTTTCTGTGCATACTGCATATGTACATTCACACATTCTTTCAAAATTAAACGGTGGAAGCAGAGATGTTTCTTCGACTCGATTGACTGGTAACATGGAGGCATAGCGGTATTCTATCTAATAGTAGTAACCAAAGAAATAGGAATAAGTAGTAACATAATAAGTAAGTAGGTAACATGAGTGAGTAGGCACCTCGCAAGTAATTGGACCCAACACGCGCAGCACAATTATCACGGACGTGTGACGCGATTCGTACAAAAACATAAATATTGCGACGAACAGAACAATATCGACGGGCGGCATCGTTTTAGTGCAAGTTATTTGGTGTTTGGTGGTGTACCTAGTAGGTACGTATTGATTACATTAAACTAAATCTATGGGTACCTAAAGCTCTACAAATTACTTACGCACTACAATACGCTACGTATTTGTAAGGGCCTGACAGTAAGGGCAATTTGTACAGCGCCCTTAGGTTGTTACCAGACCAATCGATCGATCGTCGATCAATGGTAGAATGGAGTCGACGTCAATCAACATCGATCGACGCTCGATCGATCGGAGAGTCGACGTTTTATGGAACTGTATCCGTCGATCACTCAAAGCTATCACACCAATTGGTATAATAACACCCTTATATTGGCCACCTGGGGAATTTTTACGTAGACGTTAGCGACTAGCGTAGCGTAGCGGATTCCTAGCGAACGTACTCACTCATGGTAGGGCTACAGTTATACTTACCTACCTAGAGTATAGGCACGTAATAGATAAGTTAAAGTCGAAGTGATAGTTACAACTTACAAGTAGTACTATGTACCTACTTACAACGACAATTAGTACAGTGAATGAAAAGGTACTTGCTTGTTAACCCATCCCACTAATATTATAAATAGAAGTGGGTGCTTAAACGAAAAGCCGTTTGAAAAGTTCGCTTTTTTAAGTAAGCGCCTAAGCGCGCTTACAAATTTAAGAAGAGGGTTCGAAATTTGGTTGATTTTCTATTCTACTTTTTCTTTAAGTAATAATGTGGACTAGGAATCTTATATTTAGATGTATGATTTTTGACTATATTATCTTGAGTATCTTTAAATCCAAATCACGATTTGACGAAATTTCCTCGATAAAAAAAAATTATGAAATGAGCTCTAATTATTTACAATTTTCCTTGCTACCACGATGTTTTTACGATTTAGATCACGAAATTATTTCTAAAACATAGCAAATAATGATATCTAAACTACCCTTCAACCATATTTTAATTCATGAAGTAGTTTTTTTTTAATTCAAGAAAATGTGGTTTGGCGCTTACGTTGTTTATTTCCGAGCGCGCGCACAATATCGCCATCTCACATTTTAAGTACTTGAACTAACCATGTCTCTCTCTAACTTTGTATTGTCAGTGTCCGCTCGGACTTGTTCGACGTCGGACCTGTGAAGGATTTTTTAAAAAATATTACGAAAAAATATTACGGTCGTGCCACATTACAGGTACAGTACAGTATTTACAGTCCGCCGACGCCTATGATAAATAAATAAATATCCTTGGAAATTCTTTTACACATGACTACCTGATCCCAAACTAAGCAGAGCTTGTACTATGGAAACCAGATAACTGATATTACTACATATACTACTTTTTGTTTGTAAATACAAACGAAATATACACTTAATTACACCTAGACTCGGGACATGCGGACATGTTCATGCACACAACTGCATGTCCTGGGCAGGAATCGAACCTATGACCTGCACTGCAGCGTGATTTTCGTTTGCTTTTCCTTGTCTTGTGTAATTTCTTTTCATCTCTTGTCATTTTGTGTCATCTCTTGTCATTTTGTGTCATCTCTTGTCATTTTGTGTCATCTCTTGTCATTTCATAGTTATTCGTGTCATTTCTGTAAAAACTCCCTATTTCGCTTACTGTTATATACTTGCAGCATGGTCTTGGGCCGACAGTGGGAATACATTGCTTGTCAAAACAATGGAGTCGCTTTATTGCGTTTGTTGTAGGTATGGATGGGCAAGTAATAAATATATCATACATCAATAAATTATCGTAAAAAATAACATTACAGATATGGATAGGAAAATGTTTGTCCGTCCTATTCAATCTATTATATTATAAACGAAAGTAACTCTGTCTGTTACCTTTTCACGGCTAAACCGCTGAACCAATGTTGATGAATTTTGGTATGGAGATAGACTGGGTCTTGGCGGAGAACATAGGCTACTTTTTAGGGTTCCAAAGGGTGCTAACGGGACCCTATTACTAGGCCTACGCTGTCCGTCTGTCTGTCTGTCCGTCTGTCAGCGCGGGCTGTATCTCACGAACCGTAACAGGTAGAGAGTTGAAATTTTCACTGAATGTGTATTTCTGTTGCCGGTGCAGAACAAATACTAAAAATATAATAACGTTTAAAAATAAATATCAAGTCTCAAACTTGATATTTTTGATGTGTTTATTCTACGGTGGTACGGAACCCTTTATGTGCGAGTCCGACGCCTTCAGATCTTATGAATGTTTTCTTGAAATAAATATAGTGTATTTTAAGTAATTAACTGGCCAACCCTCAGGTCCTACCTACCATGTTAGGATCTTTTTCGTTCTAGCGGGTGTAAACCGTGATTTAACGAGTTAATGTGATAATTTTTGTATTTTTTAAATTATTCAATTCAATGTTTTTGTTTCAGACATAGTCCAATATTGATTATTAAAATTATTATAATTTCATAATAAATATAAAACAATAAATAAAAGTAAAATTAAATTTAAAAAAAAAAAATATATTTATTTTTAAACCGACTTCAAAAAGGAGGAGGTTTCTCAATTCGACCGTATATTTTTTTTTTTTATGTGTGTTCGCGGATAACTTCGTTGTTTATGAACCGATTTTGATGATTCTTTTTTTGTTGGTAAGGAGATATCCCAGCGGTGGTACCATGATAAGGAAACCAGGATCTGATGATGGCATCCCAGAGAAATCGAGGGGAACCTTCGAAAATCGTAGGAGCGACTAGTGCGTTTGTAATTTTTTTCATTAAGTATTTTAAAGCACTACTATTTTATGAAGGTCTGGAGTCGATCTGATGATGGAGCCGAAAGACAGTCGAGGGAACTCCTCAACGATTTACAACAATTACCTGGTGTTTGGGCTTGATTAATTTGTATTGATGAGAGCTTTACACCTAGATGGGTTGTGACTGTCATTAAGGGTCTGATGATGGAGTCAAAAGACAGCCGAGAGAACTCCTCAACGATTTACAGCAATTACCTGGTGTTTGGGCTTGATTAATTTGTATTGGAGAGAACTTTACACCCATATGGGTTATAAGTGCCATTACAGGTCTAATGATGGAGACCATAGACAGTCGAGGGAATTTCTCAAAGATTTACAGCAGTTACCTTTTGTTGGGCTTACTTCATATGGTTCAAAATGCCAAAATGTTCATTGGTATGGCGCCACTAAAAATCGTGAAATAAAATTATTTTTATAAAAAAAAACAAACCGACTTCAAAAAAACCTGGATCACTAAAAAGCCTGAAATAATATTTCTATTACCTACCACCTCTGCCTACCCCTTCGGGAAAACCGGACGTGATGGTGTGTTATCGAGTATTTGGAGTCGGTGCCAATCTTGGTATGCCAAGTCTACCTACTATAAAAGTAAGAAGATAGATTGGCACCGACCCCAAATACTCGATAACACACCATCACGTCCGGTTTTCCCGAAGGGGTAGGCAGAGGTGGTAGGTAATAGAAATATTATTTCAGGCTTTTTAGTGATTTTTTTTAATTTTTCATGTTTTATCATTAAAATACAATATAATATAACATAAATTAAAATAAAATACAATAAAATAAAAACCTACCCCTAATTAAACAAATACCGTCCGCGTGGGATACTGGCTGCATGTCCTCCCTGTATTCAAGCTGTTCCTGTTGTCAAGCGAATTTTTTGAGCAAGGAAAGAGCCAGCCCTCTTGTCACCTGTGGCGGTAACCAGTCTAAGGGTGATTTTGATAGATAAAAAAATAAAGATAAAAAGATAAACAAAAAATAAATGCATGGTTAAATCAATAAAATTAATAAAAACTGAAAATTAAATTAAAACATAAATTAAATATGGTAAAAAAAAATATTATGACACCGCTGATGACTTCATGATCGGCATCGAAGTTAAGTACCAAAGTATTCCTTAGCCTACGAAACATGAAAAAGATACTCATATCCGGCAGTCAGTCACTGACACAGAGTATGTACATTTTTACCCGACTACGGTGGGCGGAGGGTTATGATTTTGACCGATATGTATGTATGTTCATCTGCTCCCGTATAACGTCCAAACTATTTTTATATCATAATAATTTGACTAATGAGATATCGTTGGACGCGTCTGGATCGTCCGCTGGTTATAGGCTATTATACGATCGAAATATTGTTATACGTATCTATCAGCATATTGTAGGTATCGTTTGTATTCTTTTGACTTACTTTGTCTTCAGCAATAAAAACAACATAGAAATTAAATTATTTTTTTCAAATACACTCGACATAAAAATCCCATATAAAACGAAAAAAATATATTTGAATATTTTCATCCATTTCATCTATTTTAAAAGGTGCACTGGGACATATTATTTTACTTGTACGTAATAAACAATATTGTTCCTTCAAAAAATAACTATACTATAGTCTACTCCATAGCTGTTCTGTCCTAGCTAAGCGAGAGGGATATATCCTTCGGCAGCTCACGCGACGCTAGCCACACCCCGAAACTAAAATTCATTTTTTTCTTGTATCGTCTTAAGCGTGTTGCTTTTAAGCAATGACGGCAAGAAAGAGAAATAAATTCCAAAAAGTAACCTTATTTGTATGACAATACAGTTCAAATCAATATTTAATTAAATTTAACCTTATTTCTTTACCCATAAAAAGCAATAATTTATAATACATTATATTAGATTAAAAACCATATTTCCATGCACATAAGACACACTATCAATTTTTCAGCGCGTAAGTTTTTGGCTTTTAGCTTGAACTTATGTTTAGTAAGCATTTTGCTTTTGTTGTCCGTTTATTGACGGACGAATTTTTGTTTAATTTAAAAAAGCAGAAAAGCACTTTTACAACGACTTTTAAAAACAAGCACAAGCGTAACAACGTGCTTTTAATATAAAGCCGTTTATCACATCTTTAATTATAAATGTGAAAGTTTGGATGGATGTTTGTTACTCATTCACGCCAGAATGGCTGAACGGATCTGGATGAAATTTGGCACAGATATAGTTTATAACCTGGATTAACACATAGGATACTTTTTATCCCGATAGTATGTTCCCGTGGGATAAATTATGCGCGGACGAAGTCGCGAGCGGAAGCTATCTTTCTTAAGAGTCAAAGGAGGTAAATAACTGATGTATTTAAAAAAAAACAGACTAATTGAAACCTCCTCCTATTTGAAGTCGGTAACTCTGCTTATCTTATGTCGAACTGAGCGTGATGCTATCAATCATTTTCAGTAAATAGCTGTTTGTCGAGTATTGTTGAAGAGAGGTAGGTATATTCGGCGCCGCGAAATGTCATTAACCTCTGTGCAAGGTCACTTACCTCTCACGTCGTCGCCGCCTTGCTCCCTTCCGATATTATTGTAAAAATTCCGTATATTTTTCGACCGCGTGCAGCTTCACAATAACACACGACCACCAACCAGCAGGTAATATTTGTATATGATAACAAACAACAACTGATAACAGCTCGGCTAGTTGCGCTCGCTCGAGTATTGTAATGATTGATAATGAACGTCACTCCGCGCGCTCCAAGCTTGCGAACTAACGTCACGCTCTTGACAGCCGGCCTCGGTGTTGTCACGTAAGAAATCAAGTTTCGCACGGTGGGAAATAAATAGACGGGCATCCAATAAATGTTATTTATTTCTATTACAATAATACTTATACGGAGATTACTGATAACCGAGACTCTAGTCTCTAGAAACTAAGTGAGAACCATAACAACAATAATATTTTATTAACACTACTAAACGTCGCTTTTCATTCTATAAAAGTATTTTGTAAAAATATTTATTTTTAGGTCACTGCAAAGTGATAAGCCAATGTTTTTCCAAATAACATACACATACAAAATATGTAGTTCCAGAGAGCAAACTATGGATTGTGTGTGGTACAAATTGTGGTGCAATGACAAAATTGTTTCACCTATCCTAACAAACAACTTGACGGCACTGGTTGCTTTCAGCCGCGTTATTTTTCAACATAAAACGGTTCACTTTCAAGAACCCTCGTTTAATTAAATTAAAACTAATATCTATTCACTTATAACAACATAATATATATGTATAATATGCAGGATACACAGTAACCGTAGGTATCTCATGTCCAGCCACTTGTGATAATGTGAACCAAGATATACAATAAATAAAATTCAGTGACGAAATGAGCTAAACTAATCCTGACGTACTCCGAAATGTAATGGTGCCTGCCTGTCCATATCGACACTCGAGCGCACGCCGCGCACGCCGCGCACGCTCGCCGCTCGCTCGCTAGCGCCGGGACTCCGAGCGCAGCGCCCGCCCCGCGCCGCGCCGGGCCGGGCGGGGCGGGGCGGGGCGGGGCGGGCTCACAGAGACACCGCCTTGCAGTTGATACAACCGCTCATATTGGCACGCCAGTTCACAAAAAAAAAGTACCCAACAACAGTCCGTTGAGTCAATAACAATAGTCGTCATCACGTGGCGTAACTTAAGGGGAGCCCTGTGCTTCTGCAAAATAATGGTGTGATAGTGTTAAAATTAAAACAGCCTCATTTTTCCAGATGGAAAATGTCTACTATACAGAGATGTTTCAAAAGTGAGAAATAATACTTGCTTGGAGGGTTTGGATGAGTATCGGGAATAGATTTGAATGGAATAAAAAATAATAATATTGTAAAAATGTTCAAATTGCAATATTATTTTTATCGCTAATAAAAAAATTATCTCAACTGCAAAATTTTAACCAACTGCCTTTTGATTATTGATAGCTACTACTCCTAAATGCAGTTGTTTTCAGACTTTTGAAACTATTGTTATACAAAATATAACTCCATCTCATTCTAGCAAAAATATACATACACCACTTGTATTGTAACCCAAATTAAAATTCAATTTCAGATTGAAAAAAGTTGTCTGATCTTCTGCAGCCAACCGGACACACATACACACACACACACTATCTGAAGGGACACTTCATCATGTTGCCAGCCTCACCACCGAAGAAACTGTTCAAGTGGCAGGGAACGCGAGCTACACCTTCGTGAGTGTATGTATGTTTGTTGATCTGATTCCGAACGCGCACGGCGCGCGCCCGTCACTACCCTCCACATATCACAGACCATTCGCAACAAATCTAAATCCAACATTCATTATCTCCATGTTTTACTAAAATACACTAATTATAAGTATTTATCGCCATAGAGTTCGTAATCTTTAAAATAGTTAACCCGCAGCCGTAAGACAATAACTGTACATTATTTGCTAGAGGTAACTCAGACTCAAAATGCACGCCCCTCCAATGTGTTTAAACAGTAGACGCCATAGAGAAAGCATAAATAGAGATGACACGGTAATAATAATTCCGTGCTTGATCGAGACATGCTTACGCCCGATATCCTAAGAGTGAAAGAGATAGACGTACTATTTTTGTCACTTTCTGCGTATCGCCCTAAGTATGTTGGGCTCAAACTTTTGGTAGGTCTTTGGTCCAGGATGAGCCAAACAAAGCATCACCCAACCAAATTTAGAAGTAGTTTACGTCAGATCACGTTCCATAGACATTAGGGTTAAGCGTAATTTAGCAGGATTATACATATTTTGTCCCTTACGGGTGTACGCGCTTATCAAATCTACAGGTACATTCTTTATCTAAGGTACACGCAATACACGCAACCCCGTCAATATCATTGGTTCTTTAGCATAAATAATTCACTATATATCTGCTCTTTAAGTAAAGAGTTGTAATCAATATTTATTTTCTCACATTTACAAAATCACGTTGAGTGAAGGAGCGTGCATTTTTAGACGGAAACGACTCTACTGGGATATGGGAACATTAATAACTCCGGCAGTTGGAATTTGTCGCTCAAACCTCCCATTATAGTACTAGCTATCTTGGACAGTATTGTACTTTACGGCGCGTGCGAGGAGCGCAGCGCTCAGTATAAAAGTGCAGGAAACATTGCTGCGCTGGGTTTAGACAAATCTCCTAAATTAAATTCTACACACATCAATCAACATAGATCACTAATGTCGCTCGGGACACCATTTAAAACAGTTCTAAATACTTATTAAATATGTATCATATTTTTATTTCTAACGGTAAAGAGGAAGATAGTGCACACTTTTAATAGTTTGATATTATCAGTTGAATCAGCTACTCTGTATCAGATAAAACATTCAGTTAATGCAAAACGTCCTCAGTGACCTCACGAAGGACAACACTAGTTTTACCGGAAGAGTTAAAACACTAAGGAACTTTCTTAAGTTAGAACAAGAGTCGATAAAATCTTATATTTACACATGCCAACCGCGTCCAAGAACTACTCATCTAAGCGTTAATCAAGAAACGGAACGGATCACTAGGATCGGACCGCCCGTATCGGATATTTCCCGCGCATCAAACATTACAGATCCCGCGGCGAATAGACTGGGTTGCGACTAGTTAGGTAAAATATTGGTACTAGTAGGCGTCGGGTCTAGTGCGGCAGGTAGTGCGGCATCCCGAGCGCGGCGGGGGCGGGGGCGGGCGCGGGCGCGGGCGCGGGTCAGTCGGCGCGCGCGCGCTTGGCGGAGGGCTCGTCGTCGCCGCCCCAGTACGCGTACTCGGGCAGCCACTTGGCCAGCTGCGCGTCGAAGAACTCCTCGAGCCGCTTCGCGTCCTTGTACAGCTGGCTGTCCGGCTGCACGACATATTCCTTTTTTATTAATAATGCTCTTTTAATAATAATCTTACTGAACGTAAAAGTGTTAGCGCATACCGTGTTGTACTGGTACGCGTTGCGGAACAGCAACCGGCAGTCGGCGACGAACTGCGACACCTGCGAGTAGCGCTGCGGGCTGCGCGGCTGCAGCTTCATGCGGATCATGTCCAGGCACATCGGCCGCGCGATCTGCGCCACACGAACACGTCCGTTACACGCGACACCCACGTAAGGCCGCGCTCACTTTGGATGCGTTTTCGTCCAAATTTTACTCGTGCATACACATACGAACAACACGAATGATCCCGACCTTCCAAGTACTACGGGAGTGCGCACACTGGGTGCGGTTACTTACACGTACGACCAACTCGCACCCAGTGTGCACACTCCCGTAGTACTTGGAAGGTCGGGATCATTCTGCGTGTTCGTACGTGTATGCACGAGTAAAATTCGGACGAAAACGCATCCAAAGTGAGCGCGGCCTAATAGTTTGCGAAGGAACAACAGTACAAAACAGAGCGTGTGTCGGTCGGCGCGGGGCGGTACCTTGGAGTGATAGTGCGTGTTGTGCGGCGGCACGGGCTCGCGGAAGGGCAGGCTGGTCTCGTACTGGCAGTACAGCTCCAGCGTCACGCGCTCCACCAGCTTCTGCTGGCGCGGCGGCAGCGCGCCCGCCGCCGCGTGCTCGTCACTAGCAGCCGCTGGCAGCTCCGCGAAGTTCACGCACAGCAGGCACTGCCACGTCTCCGACTCGCTACGGAAATACAATAACACAACACATTGGAGGTTGACAATGGAGATCCGTAACGAATTAAGTTGAGAATGCAGATTTATAGAGCTAAGAAATCCATAACATACAGTGAAAAAAATGTTGGTCTACGACAAAAATTGTCGATGTTGTTACCAAATTACTAGCGAAGTTTGCGCGCGGTTATTCTGACGTCATTTGGGCGACGCGCGCTTTGTAATGAACGGCGGCACGGGTACAGTGACGTACTACGTACTAGTGACGTCACACGCACATGCCGCACATTACATAAAATGTGTTATAAAATCGCAACGGATGGACCGATTTCGATGATTTCAAAATTATATTGATAACAAAGCTTAGTTTTAACTATGGGTTGATTTCTTGACCTAGTATTGATTCTCATTCTGATACGTTTTATATGAAGAAGCGCGGTACTCACTCGGGCAGCTTGTCGATGGTGGGTATGTGGCAGTACTGGTGGAAGACCTTGGGGCACTTGTCGCAGCACATGAGCTCGCCGCCGTCCATGCACACGGCGCACCAGTCCTCGTTGGGGTCGGCGGCGCGCGCCGGCTCGGGGGCGGCGGCCAGGGCGGGCGGGGCCAGGGCGGGCCGCCCGCCCCCGCCGCCGCCCGCCCCCGGCTCCGCGTCCGTGGAGGAGTGCACGGCGGGCGCGGGCGAGGGCGCGGGCTCGCCCTCGGCCACCACCTGCACGCCGTTGGAGTCCAGCTTGGCGATGGTGGCCATCAGGTCCTGCACCGACGCCGCGCACACCTTGTCCAGCTCGCCCGGCACGCCCGCGCCGCCCTGCCCGCACCGACACCGACACCACCACATACTTCAGTTAGGTACAAGAAAAACCTAATATCGTCCATCGAGCGGTCGCAAGAATCCACGGCTTTTAAATTCAGAACAAATTTACGAAATCACTTTGACAAATTAGGAAAATTAAGTCGGAAGAGAAACGTGGACGAGGTTCCTCGTTCTCGCTATAGAAACCATTCTCGAATTTGTCACCGGGAACTTGTGAGAAATGTAGTTCACGCTTGAAATATCGTCGGCTCGTTGAGTGGAGTATCGAGGAAGGGAGCAGCGGTGTCGGACTCACGTTGAGGCTGGGGCTGGGCGTCTTGGGGTTGGTGGAGGTTACGGCGGCGGCGGGCGCGGCGGGGGGGGGCCGCGCCAGCGTGATCTTGAAGTCCTGCGAGCCGGCGCCGCCCACGCCCAGGCTCATCTCGAACCCACCTGGAGCGTCACATTAATACATTGCGTGCTCTCCGCTGCGAGTACATACAGCAGGTGAGTGTACTGTAAGTGATGTATATACTTACCGTTGGTGAGCGAGTGCTGCGGTATGTGCCACTTGGCGGCGGGCGCGAGCTGCAGCTGGTGCTGGTGCTGGTGCGGCTGGTGGTGCGCGGGCGGGTGCGGGTGCGGGTAGGCGGGCGGCGCGGGCGACGGCGTGCGCGGCCCGCCGCTGCGGCGCCCGCCCGCCCCCGCGCCCGCCGCCCCCGCCCCCGCCGCGCCCGCGCCCCCAGCGTTGCCGCCGAAAGCGTTCGACGCGTACGCGCCCATCACTGGAAAGCGCGCACATTATGAACTCGCATTTCATCTATGTTATATTGAACTGCGACTGTGAAACCACAGGCTTCCGCCGATTAGTTATGATGAATCAATTTAAATTTTACTTCACTTTTTTCAATGGTATATTTGCCCGCGAGTGTCATTAGTGTTCTTCGTCAGGGTATTTAGGGGTAATTATTATTCTGAGCGGGATGAATAATCCGATTGGTGCTGTGTTCCGAGGGGTGGTGATGGTGGTGTCCACACACTCACTCTGCTGGTAGGCGTGGTGCATGGCGAGCTGCGCGGGATGCTGCGCGTGCTGCGCGTGCTGCGCGTGCTGGCGCGCCGCCGCCGCGCCGCGCTGCTGCGACTGCGCGTTCAGCAGCCCGCGCAGGTTCAGCTCGTTCACACCTACCACGTTGTAACAACAACTCAATCACATACAAAACTGGCACAAATGCGATGCCTACCATTTATATACTTATCGAGATTCGAGATCAAGCCTTGAGTGTGAGCAAAGTCGCGGTCTCGCAATCATCAGTCTGAGCTCCAATATACAGGATGAATTTGAAATCATGGGCATCCTTTTAAACTATGACTCTACACACGATTCAGAACATATTGGGCAAATAAATAAAAAAATCTATTAATAAAAAAATATTGCTCGAATAAGCAAATCAGTTAACTGTTATACCTTACCTGGGTAATAAATGTTTGTCAATTGATTTGTTTTTTAATATTCCCTAAATATTCTGAATCATGTGTGGAATCACCGTTTAAAAGGATGCCCATGATTTCAAATTCACCCTGTATTTCTATTCGCACGTGTAACACGAGACATGTGTCAGTGGTGGAGTGGTGAGTGGTGTGCTGTGTGGAGACTGACCGTGCAGGTGGTGCGGGTGCGTGGTGCTGGTGACATGCGGGTGCCGCAGCGGCGTGTGCGGGCGCGCGCGCAGCTGCTGCTGCAGCGGCAGGTACCCCCCCGCGCCCACGCCGCCTCCGCCTCCGCCCCCGCCGCCCACGAACGACTGCACACACACACAACACGCGTTACATACACAACTGATAAACATATCGCAACGCATACCAACAAATAGATAACGATCTAAACACAGAGAATAATAGTACCCCAATTATACTATACAGTCATATATTAGCCCCCAAATTTATAGAGATTTTTAGCTAGTTTATAAAGCATTTCTAGGAACAAAAATGATGTGTAATGCCTGTGGTGTCCATCATCATAACTTTCTATAAATTGGGAGGCTAATGGGCATCGATATATTGCCACTGAGCTGGCAATGATGAATCCATAGCATGAGTGAGTACTTCGATTAATAGAAATAAAAGAGATATAAAAAATTACTCAAGTTTTTTGTACAAAATAGCAATTTCGTACGTAAAGACTTATTAACACTAAACTACATAGAACTACATACTATCATAGAAAGCATACATAATAATAATAATCGGAAAACGCAACATTGAACAAACTTTTCTGATAAAATTCTTCATCTCGAACGATATAAAGTTGCATTCATATTTCCATAGCTTCCATCAACATACATATAGTATAACTATTAAGCATAAACATATAGCGAACAAAACTTGGGCTACATCTAGGAGTTTAAATAATAATTGAGAATATTGCTACAATTAAATAACGGTAGGCGTGTTACTAACACCGGCGAGCCGACTGACCTGGTACCGCGCCAACGTCTGAGACATGGAAACATTTTGTAAGTAAATCATCATTTCATATTACAACTCGATTCAAAACTAATATACGACAAGTTATCCTGAAATTATTGCTGTGGCTCATGGACGCTGACCGCTAACCGCTACACCACAAGAATAACCAATACCTGTATATTTTTTTTTTATAATAAAGATATCTGATTTATAATACGCAGAAAATTCGGTGCAAAATTGTACTGTGTGGTTTAGATAGATGCGTGTATGTATGTAGGTACCTGGTGCATGGCGACGTGCTGCAGCGCCACCACGGCGGAGTGCGTGGGCGGCGCGCGCTGGGCGGGGGCGGCGGGGGCGGGCGCGGGCGCGGCGGGGGCGGGCGCGGGCGGGTGGTACGGGCCCTGCGCGCCGCCGCCCGCGCCGCCCGCCGACCCGCCGTCCACCTTGCCGTCCACCACTATCGCACCGATCGTCGACAGTACTGAAACACAGATTCTATATGAGACCCATGATACGATTTATCTTCCAAAAATTCCTCACGGGGACTAGAAGCTATTGCTATAGCCGAGTTCAAATTCATAAACAGAATTTTATTTGTTAATTTAAATTATTGCAGTGCTCCGGAAAAAACAGTCATTAGTTTTATAGAGGATTATGTAAAATAAGCACTGATGACATGAAAAAATCAATAACTCATATTGCACTTATCCCTAAAACATTCAATCCGTAGTATGTTTAGATCTAAAAACTGTGTAAAATGGCAGAAACATCCGATGCGATGTAACAGAGTAGTGTGTTGTATAGTGTGTAGTGTCGTGTAGTGTAGTGTCGTGTAGTGTAGTGTCGTGTAGTGTAGTGTAGTGTAGTGTAGTGTAGTGTAGTGTAGTGCAGACGTAGTGACAAAAATTGAGAAAGGTATGCTGAGATGGTTTGGCCATGTCGAGAGAATGAAGGAAGAACGATTGACGAAAAGAGTGTATAAGGCGAGTGTGAATGAAAGTGTTGGAAGGGGTAGACCTAGGCGGACGTTTCGAGACCAAATCAGGGACGTCTTGAAAAAAGGCCAGGTCAAGAGTACCCTAAACCGAAGAGCATGTATGAAGGGAATAATGAAAGTGGATGAAGCGAAACAAGTATGTAAGGATCGTAGCAAGTGGAAAGAAGTGGTCTCTGCCTACCCCTACGGGAAACAGGCGTGATTATATGTATGTATGTAGTGTAGTGTAGTGTAGTGTAGTGTAGTGTAGTATAGTGTAGTGTGTGGACACGCACCTCTGACGAGGTCGGGCAGCTTGTCGAGCGCGAGGCTGATGCGCACGGGGATCTCGGGGTTGGGGATGTCGGCGCGGCGGCTCTTGATGTAACAGTGTAGTGTGTTGTATAGTGTGTAGTGTAGTGTAGTGTAGTGTGTGGACACGCACCTCTGACGAGGTCGGGCAGCTTGTCGAGCGCGAGGCTGATGCGCACGGGGATCTCGGGGTTGGGGATGTCGGCGCGGCGGCTCTTGATGTAACAGTGTAGTGTGTTGTATAGTGTGTAGTGTAGTGTAGTGTAGTGTGTGGACACGCACCTCTGACGAGGTCGGGCAGCTTGTCGAGCGCGAGGCTGATGCGCACGGGGATCTCGGGGTTGGGGATGTCGGCGCGGCGGCTCTTGATGTAACAGTGTAGTGTGTTGTATAGTGTGTAGTGTAGTGTAGTGTAGTGTAGTGTGTGGACACGCACCTCTGACGAGGTCGGGCAGCTTGTCGAGCGCGAGGCTGATGCGCACGGGGATCTCGGGGTTGGGGATGTCGGCGCGGCGGCTCTTGATGTAACAGTGTAGTGTGTTGTATAGTGTGTAGTGTAGTGTAGTGTAGTGTAGTGTGTGGACACGCACCTCTGACGAGGTCGGGCAGCTTGTCGAGCGCGAGGCTGATGCGCACGGGGATCTCGGGGTTGGGGATGTCGGCGCGGCGGCTCTTGATGTAACAGTGTAGTGTGTTGTATAGTGTGTAGTGTAGTGTAGTGTAGTGTAGTGTGTGGACACGCACCTCTGACGAGGTCGGGCAGCTTGTCGAGCGCGAGGCTGATGCGCACGGGGATCTCGGGGTTGGGGATGTCGGCGCGGCGGCTCTTGATGTAACAGTGTAGTGTGTTGTATAGTGTGTAGTGTAGTGTAGTGTAGTGTAGTGTGTGGACACGCACCTCTGACGAGGTCGGGCAGCTTGTCGAGCGCGAGGCTGATGCGCACGGGGATCTCGGGGTTGGGGATGTCGGCGCGGCGGCTCTTGATGTAACAGTGTAGTGTGTTGTATAGTGTGTAGTGTAGTGTAGTGTAGTGTAGTGTGTGGACACGCACCTCTGACGAGGTCGGGCAGCTTGTCGAGCGCGAGGCTGATGCGCACGGGGATCTCGGGGTTGGGGATGTCGGCGCGGCGGCTCTTGATGTAACAGTGTAGTGTGTTGTATAGTGTGTAGTGTAGTGTAGTGTAGTGTAGTGTGTGGACACGCACCTCTGACGAGGTCGGGCAGCTTGTCGAGCGCGAGGCTGATGCGCACGGGGATCTCGGGGTTGGGGATGTCGGCGCGGCGGCTCTTGATGTAACAGTGTAGTGTGTTGTATAGTGTGTAGTGTAGTGTAGTGTAGTGTAGTGTGTGGACACGCACCTCTGACGAGGTCGGGCAGCTTGTCGAGCGCGAGGCTGATGCGCACGGGGATCTCGGGGTTGGGGATGTCGGCGCGGCGGCTCTTGATGTAACAGTGTAGTGTGTTGTATAGTGTGTAGTGTAGTGTAGTGTAGTGTAGTGTGTGGACACGCACCTCTGACGAGGTCGGGCAGCTTGTCGAGCGCGAGGCTGATGCGCACGGGGATCTCGGGGTTGGGGATGTCGGCGCGGCGGCTCTTGATGCGCTGCAGATGCGAGTGCACGGTGCGCTTGGCGTGCAGCACGGCGGTGTCGCTGGCGGCGAGCGCCTCCGTCACGAACGCCACGCAGTGGTCGGTGATGCGCGCGAGCTGCTCCAGCGCCTCCTTCTTCTCGGCCAGCGTGCGCTGCTTGCCGTCGCACACCTCGTTCAGCCGCAGCACCAGCTGCTTGCCGCGCGTGTTGATCGCGTTCGTCAGTCTGAACATAATATACGGACCGTAATCGATTAACGTTCCTTTGTGTCCCTATATAAAAAACCGGTCAAGTGCGTGTCCAGCTCGCGCATAAAGGGTGCCGTACCACCGTAGAATATAAAGAAACATTCCCAAAAATTTTGCACTTTTGAGTCACACGTTGAAGTCTTTAGTTTGGAAACGGACTATAAAATTGCATAATAACGTCAAAGAAAAATAAAGACAAAAATATGAAATCTCTTGTATGGGAACCCACTTTATTTTTTTTATTTTATTTTTTAGTACTTGTTGTTGTAGCGGCAACCGATATACACATTCTCTACCTATTATGGTTCGTGAGATACATCCCGCTGATAGACGGACGGAAAGACAGATGGACAGACAGACGGACAGCGGAGTCCGAGTGATAGGGTTCCGTTCGCACCCTTTGGGTACGGAACCCTAAAAAGTAGTATATTTAGTTGCGTGGAACGGCGTGGCGTGGAACTCACTTGACGACCATCTGCGTGATGTCGTGCACGAGCGCGCGCTTCTTGTCGGCGATGAGCTGCTGCCGGTCGCGGATCACCTTCATGGCGGAGCCGAGCAGCACGCGCTTGTAGCTCACCTCCGACAGCAGCGACGAGATGCTCGCGCGCGCCTGACACACCGCCACACACACCGACATTACACACACGTACATTACATTACACAAACGTACACAAACGAACACAAACGATCATCTATAACAGGGGTCACCAAATGGCGGACCGCGGTCCGTACCCGGACCGCCGACCTATTTTGCGCGGACCGCGAGAACACAGCAACTTGCACTACAGAATACGTAATTTAATAAAAATTTATCCCTCGCATTATCTTTGTTAACGTCAATTCGAAAACGGCCGGGCCGAAAACTTCAGACAGAGTCCGCCGCAAAAAATGGATTTTTTTCATTGATATGTAATAAAATACCTTTGTTATTTCCGTAATTACATTTGTTTAATAATTTTTTTTTCTATAAAATGTTGTGCGGACCGCGATGGTCATTTCATTTCTTAAAACGGACCCCGAGTACGTTCTCTATTCTGTGCCCCGAGCGAAACTAATTGGTGACCCCTGATCTATAATATGGATCCTGCTGATGTAATCCCACAAGATTATTAGTTTTAAAAATAATTTAATAGCAAAATATAGTCCTGCTCCGCCATTCACGGGTGCGCGGGTGGGCTCGTGACGTCACAGTAACCGCGTGCAAACTTCGCTAGTAATTTGTTCGTAACTTCGTCAATTTTAGTCGTAGAACAAAAATTTTTGCACTGTATGTTATGGATTTATTAGCTCTATAAATCTGCATTCACAACTAAATTCGTTACGGATCTCCATTATAATCAATACCTCTGCCGCTAAGCAAGGCTGCATCAGAAAAGGTTACGATTGTGTAGACACCGTGAGTGCCCCTAACCCCCTCCCCCTCCAATTCCTCCCCCCCCACGCCCGGGTACCTGCGCGGCCATCTCGGTGCTGAACTGGTACTTGTGGTCGCGGTGGTGCTGCAGCTGGCAGTCGCGGCACGTCAGCCGGTCGCACGTCTCGCAGAACAACGACAGCCGCTCCTTACAACACAACACAACACATTCAACACGCGGCTTTTTGGCGGGAAGTGGAAAAGTCATGTTGTGATTTTTGTTTTAATTTCCAAAACTTGCGTTTTCGTGTATTATAATGTGTAATATTGGTGGAATATTAACCATTATATGGTCATAAATGTGCGTGAGTGTGGGCAATTGGAACAAAAGTGATGAAACATGATTTTCGGCTTCTCCCAAGAAGTCTAGTAATTTGTCAGTAAAGTATCCGCCACTTTACTGATAGGGTTTGGGGGGGTAGAAATAAGGTAGTTATAAGGTAGATTTAAGGTAGTTATAAGGTAGAATTAAGAAAAAAATTAATATGTATACTGATGTTAGGCTCCAAAGGGCTAGTTCCCAGGTGCCGTAAAACTAATCTTATAAAAAAAAAAAAAACATTCAACACGCATTACAACAGACCGGACACTTGTGTGATCGGACAACACAAGTCATTACACTACATACACCATAGGCATCAGCAGGCCGATTGCGTAACTTTTTCGACAATGTTTCAATTGGTTTCGTTCACCCTGTGATGCTTTATCAATTGAAATTGATTGAAATCGGGAAGAGTGAAGTCCAGACCCGTCCCGATTTCAATCAATTTCAATTGATAAAGCATCACAGGATGAACGAAACCAATTGAAACATTGTGGAAAAGTTACGCAATCGGCCTGCCGATATTTTATAATAATAATAATAATATGTATTACCAAAAAGACATTACCATTTACAGAGCAGGCAAAACACCCCACACTAGGCAATGCCTGTCTTGTGGGGGGTTTTAAAGAAATAATAATAACAGTTTGGTACAGAAAAAAGAAAGTAAGAAAAGGAAAGAAAGAAAGTACGGTAAAGAAAAGAAACATAAAATTAAAGAAAAGGAATAACACAATAATTGATTAAAGAATAAACAAGTATTAGGAATTGTAAACATCTCATATCTGATTAAGTAAAAGTAGGAACAGTCAAATTAAGTAATGGAAAAATAAATAAATAATAATAGTAACGGCTCGCATTGTGAGGAAGTTCCTCTCCCTGGAGCCTTATGGAAATAATCATTGGTGGTAGAGCCAAGCTGTAGCCAATCGACTGCGGTTCATATACGGGCTGGCTCGACCGGGGTAGTACCACCCTCTCACAGAAGATCAGCGTTGAGTGGTTATTACAGCTGTGTTTCGTACGATGAGTGGGAGAGCCGGAAGCCCAATTCCCCCATTCCTCTCCCTCTGTCCCACTCCCCTTCAGGTCAGCAACGTGCAAGCAATGCCTTTGGTATTGCACGCATCTATAGGCTCCGGTAGCTGCTTAACATCAAGCGGGCCGTACCGCGTACGCTTGTATGCCACCTCAGTCCCATAAAAAATAATATAGCACTGCATACAGAATGTTGCCACCCAGTGGCAGTGTGTTGGGGCAGCCCCGGCGGGCCAACAACGGTTCAATGATTGTGTACAAGCGGCCTGTCGTGTACTTGTGTGTGTGGTGTATGTAGTGTGTATGTGTGTGTGTGTGTGTGTGTGTGTGTGTGTGTGTGTGTGTGTGTGTGTGTGTGTAGTGCGTGATGTGCATGTACCTGCACGTGCTCGGCGCAGAACATGTCGTGCGCGGCGCGCGAGCCCTGCGCCGCCTGCAGCTCCGCCACCGCCTCCTCCTTCGACTTGATCGTGTGGTCTTTAGTTATCTTTAGCCTGCACGCACACAACACAACATATTAACACGTTCATTTATTCCACTACTTTTTAACTACAACAATTGTGAGAACACACAGTGAGTCAAGTCGTGCGGGCTGCTCACTTAACTGTTTTTATTTATTTATTTAAATACACACCAACAGTATACCTAACTGTATAGTTATTTATTATCTATGATTGCTCTACTTCTCCACCAAGCCAACTAGGAGCTCGGATGGAATGCGGCTTTCCCGCCCGCACACCCCCCACCGCCTGCAGCTTCCCGCTCGCGCACCTCCCGCACACCGCTACCGATTTTATGTGCGGGTGACGTCACATTTGACAGTCTCCTAGTTGGCTCGGTGGAGTAGTATGTATCGACTTTCAATATCCGCAATTATAACACTCAAACATGTAAAGCGATGTGTACCTCTGGTGTGCGTGTACGCAGTTGTCGCATATGAACTCTGCGCAGTCGACGCAGTAGCTGGTGGCGGGCTCCGTGTCCTCGCAGCTGTTGCAGTGCTGCTCGCCGACCCCCGCGCCCGCGCCCGCGCCCCCGCCCCCGCCCCCGCCTGCATCCATACTATGCGATTAAAATAAGAATAGGACCGGCCTAGCGCCATGTTGTGACGTCACAACTGGACCTTGGTACGGCTCTCGGCTCACTTCACTCATAAGTACAGTACTTGGTACCGCACTTATATGAGTGAAGTTAGCCGAGGGCCCGTCCTATTCTTATTTTAATTGCAATGTACAGTTATTTAATTGCAATGTACAGTTATTGAGTGCGCCATATTGGATCATTTTGAATCATCAAACAACCTGTGTTTACTAAGTAATGTGCTCCTGAATAAATTGTATCAAGTTTTGTATTCCCCAATCTATTCATCCTGTGGTATTTTATTAGAAATTATTTGTAATGATTTATTAATTATTTTCGGATTAACAGCCCCTTATCTCAAAATCACTGATAATTAAGAATAGTCAAGTAATTAACTTATTATTGTAATGAATTTACATAAATCAATATTATTAAACTATTACATGGGGCTTTTAAACAGCCTGCCTGGCGGCTAACATTTCTTCAGATAAATCGTAAAACAATGACGTCGATGGATCCGTCACGTCATGATGTCGATATGTATGTATAGTTCGCGACAGGTCGAGATGACATTCGGGTTATGAGCTTGTTGCAGAATAAAATCCGAATCAAAATTAGCAGGACCCGATAAACAATTAAAATCGCCCACAAAATTATTAAATTATTCTGTTGCGTTGCGGGTACTGGTAATTTTGATTCGGATTTGGTTCTGCAAAAAGCTCATAACCCGAATGTCATCTCGACCTGTCGCGAACTATACATGGGTCATACCGTTGGCGGCGGCCTGGTCGTGCGCCATCTTCTCGAGCACGAAGCGCTGGTCGATCATGTTGGCCACCTGGCACTGCAGCCGGCACGCCGGGCACATCACCGTCACGCGCTCGGCGCCTGCACACCGCACACCACTCATCACAACACGACTCTCAAATCAAACTTAACCAGCTCCCAGACTAATCCCATTAATTGTCACATTATTTATCTGTTACTGTAATATTTCTTCCAAAGGCAAACAGTTGAACAGGTTTTTTATATTATGGTCGATTTGCATGAGATCAAGAGAGGGCTATAATCAATTTTATTTGACGGATGCCCATTTCTCTCGTCAAATTTATTTGCCCAAGATTTCTTTGTAATTTGCATAGTTGGGAAAAAAAAATCTTCTAATTTTAATCTTCCTAGTTAGTTGAAAATCTTTGATCAAATATCGGTGTTCATAGTAAATTGGATAAGGTCATCCAATATATTTGATCAAATCCATAGGACAAAGAAATTTGACGGGTGGAATATCACCATATAATGGATATTTAGCTATGCAAACTGACAAAACATGGAATACCTAAGAAATCTCTGGAGCTGGCGTGTTTCTCTTCAATCTTGGCCTTGACGCACGGCTCGCAGACGGAGTGCAAGCACTCCATGAGCTTGGGCGTGCCGTCGGCGAGTGCGAGGGTCGCGTGGCACAGCACGCAGCGCATGTCGGAGAACGATGCGCGCGTGGCGCCGGGCGACGCCAGCGAGTCGGCGCTGGAGCCCTTGCACGCGTCCCCGGACCCGTCGGCGCCTTCGCCCCCCTCCGCGGCGCCGCCCGCGTCGCTGCCCGCGCTGCCGCCCGCCACGCCATCTGGTGTGCTGCTCACCTAAATGAAAGGTTAAAATAAGCATGGCATATCATTAGTGCCTGGAAAGTAAAAGTTCAATCACAAAGAACTCCATGCAAAATCCTATTTTTTTATAGCACTTTAAGAGTAATCAATTACATCATATCTCTTTGGGCAAACTCGTCATATAAACCAGAAACTATTCCAGTGAGATTTGGGTGACCGATTTGGGTGGTGGGTGGGGATTTATTACTGGAAATAATTTGCGAATCATATTTTATTGTATGATAATTTTATGAGTTACAAGATATGAATATGTCGAAGATGGCATAAAACTAAAATAGTACAAACTTTAGGTTGGTAGTTCTATAAATTGAAATTGATCTTTACAGATCAAGCTCAGGGGACATCATGACCTTGGATTTTATTAATTACTTTTACCAATTAATGATTTAGGACATTTGACATCAGGTGGGCCGTTTATGTTTGTTTGCCACCTTAGTAATATAAAACAAGAAAAAGGAGCATTATACCCACCTATAATCCATTTATTATAGCATTAGACAGAAGTTAAAAAAGGTTATTTTTAGTGTCCACTTTGTAACAAAAGTACAAATAACATGTTACAGTTATGATTGACGTCGAATTTATTATAATCTATTTATATACCAACTTGTCACACCTAACTGTAATTATTTTATGTATTTATATTATAAAATAAATTGCCTTTCATTTAAATATTATCATTTCAGTCCAATTTAAAATTAAGTGTCAATGCTAAAAACCTAAAAGAAGCAGGGGTGAACAATACCGGGAACGTGTTTCGTTCCACTATAATCCTAACAAATCTAAAATGTTACCTAATCCGTTCAGAGGTTATGACAGCAGGGCATTTCTAATTTTGTCGGATTATGTTGTCTATGAAATTGACGTAAATAATTTTTAGTGTCCGACCGAAGATTCGGTTTCGGTTTCGGTTTCGGCCAGTTTCGGCTCAAAAATCTAGTTTCGGCACCAGTTTCGGTTTCGGCAGAAAACCCACCGAACCTTTCGGCCGCGCCGAAACTCTGCGTTCGTGAATTATCGCGCGTCACTCAGTTGATTTTGGGAGAGTTCGTGTCTCGCGTTGCATCCGCCATCGTCAGCTGTCAGATTGCCGGCCGGTCCGGCGTGATTGTTTTGTGAGTTTAGTGTTATTTCTCGCTTTATTGGCCTTTATTAAGCATTGAAGTTCTTTCCGTTGAGTTATTAACTCGGATTTATGAATGATGAGAATTAAGTATGTAAAAGAAAGAGGTTATATTATATTATATTTGATTCACACATTAATCATTCATGTTTTAGGTTATTGTTGTTGGATGAGGTTTTAAATTGCCCAAACAACTACCAGCTATGATTTAGCTGTGTGTGACCTTCAGATACATCATTTTTTATTGCTGTTGTCCGTATATTTTTGAGAATCGATCTGAACGTGACATACCTATCTACTTAAGTAGAAAATGAAAACGGGGGTTTAATATATTACAATTACGATTGCCACCCCAAAATTATAAGAAAATATGAAAATCCCACAAAAACCCTAAATTACCAACTGCAATTAAAATTTCGAATGATCTCAATTAATGTTGAATTTAGTCTTAAACATGTTGTGATTATAAATGCAATCGAAATACTCCAAATAATGAGGTTCTTTTTTATAATGTAAGTGTTGATTATTGACAAATTTTTGTTCCAAGAAGTGTTAACATAATTGTTATTTTGTGTTTATTTTAATCAGAACAGTAATATTAAAAAAATAATAATAATATAATATTATAATTAATAATTATATTTTCACATACTTCAATTATTGTTTTTTATTTCATTTAACACATTCTAACATTTCTAACTGTCAATATAAGGGTAAAAATAAGCCAAATTTAAGTAAACAAAAGATTTTTAACTTGTCTGAAAAAGGTTCGGTTTCGGTTTCGGTTTCGGCCGAACCTAAAACAGATGCCGAAGATTCGGTTTCGGTTTCGGTTTCGGCAGAAAATCCTGTTTCGGTCGGACACTAATAATTTTCTGTCAGTGTTTGTCATTGAGTCATTCACCATCATTTTTTTTTTGTTTTCAGCTTAAAATGTGTGATACGATGTTATTATAAATAAAACATAGTATAAAAAGTACTTTTATTTTGGTTATTGAAGTATTTAGCATTGTTTTATGTGAAAACAATTTTAATGTAACCACTCTAAATAAAAGTTGTTTTGACTTTGAAATAAAATGTTTTGGATCCCTGCTTCTACGAGCCTCTTATTTCTAATGTTATAATAAATGGGGTATAGTTATACACACCTATATTTACTGTGAGAATAATCTTTGTTGGCAAGACACCTTGAGCTTAAAAATTTACTATAAGCCTTTATTTTGCAGCCAAATTAGCTTCCTTTCAGCAATCATCAATATTTAGGGTACTTTCCCTCCCCAAACCTGGTCTTTATTCTATTCCTTTTTTATGTCCTTCCTGTATAATAATGAGTCATTGCTCATAATTCTGATGTACTCAGCAATGTCCCCCACCTCCATGGTGTAGTGGAAGCTGGTCAGGTAGACTGGGGTGGTCGGTACTGCAGCATGCAACAGGCAGTTCAGCCTTGTTTCCGCAATGCTACAGTGGTTTTGGTTAGCCCAGTTAGGTCAGACTATAGCGAGCGAGAGATGAATGAGCAGATTAACCAATTCAGTAGAATTAGAAAGCTCAATATACTCATTGAAGTGCCTACAAATGGTGCGTTCCATTCACTGTTAATTTTGTTATTTTCGTCCACAAAAACTGTTAAAAACGTTAATAATGATCACTTTCAGTACAAGTTGGTGCGAGTGGAACGAGATCTGTGAAAATAACGAAATTAACAAAATTAACAGTGAATGGAACGCACCATCAATACTTACTGTCAAATTGCAATTACAATGTTATTTAGGTAATACAAAATAAATGTAATTACTTATCACAGCACAAAACAAGATTTTTTGTGTCAGTTCTTATGGTATAACCACAGTGCCAGGCGACAAGGCGATGCCTCCGCCAGCTCGAGGGATTAATATAAACTTGTTTACATGACAGACACAAGGTTCTTACATTGAGCGCGGAGGCGGGCGGCGCGTTGGGGTCCGGGAGCTCGTCGGACACCTCCTCCTTGATGGTGACGCCTAGCAGCGGGCCCAAGTCCATCAGGGCCCGCTCTATGTCCTCACCACTCGGTTGAAAGTTGACGTTTTCCATTCAACTCGCTGTACAGGCCTGTTTGCACTCATTTCACCAGCCCCCCCGACATTTTCACTGTTTATAGTTCGATACACTTTCACTCGGTGCCCTGAAGACGGTGGCACGTCGACATAACTAATTGAGCACCTCGATTGCGAGATACTGCCTCCAGAGAGCGTCCCTTGAAGGCCGACACTCTGGGCGTACACTGATACACCTCAACTTATCTGCCGTTGCATTTACTTAGGCGAGGGTTTTATAAACTGGGTCCCTTCGTTTAGAATTAATAAAATTATCAACAAATAGTCCAAAATTCTATTCAACATGCGTCCCCATCCACTCTCGACGACGATCAACGAAGCATAGACAAACAAGCTAGATTTTTATTTGAAAACTATAAACCCAAGGATGACTACTCAAAGAGGATTGAGCACTATGTGCAAAAAAAAAAGTGATACCAGCTTGAGGAGTGCATCTCTCTCTAAGTAGGGTGACCAAACATTGGTTTTTTTACCTAAGGATTAAATCTTTTAAATAAATGAATAATTGAAAATTAGTAATTAATTAATTAATTGCACGTACTGTGCAACTATCAATATCAATAGTTTTCATTAATTTCGATAGTTAGGTATTACCTAATTACCACTTGTTACTTTCGCTTATTCATCACATTACCATAATAGGTCACTTTGTGTAATTTAGTCATTTTCCTGAATTGTCTAATAGTGTTCTTTTATTATAATTGAATACTTCTCATTCCCAACTCGGCCGACGATGTACAATTCAGCAAAAAAGTAACATTACCAGTATAAATCACTGGTTTTTTTAACTTATTTTATCAGTCTGCCTGCTATATCAGTGTTTTTTTTGCTAATATTTATTGTGGAATTTTTTACACACATTACACACACAAAGTAAAAGTAAAATAAAACGCGTAACAAATACACCGGTAGTACTATTATGAAATAAGTTTTTATTATTTAAAAATACAGAGGTTCGATTATTGTAAATTTTTTACAGATATTTCCGATATACAAAAACACATAAAATGGTACTTATGTGGTTAGTTAGTGCCTGCGACCTTAGTTCCATAAGTACTTATTTTGTTTTTACTTTACTACTTATAGCATAGCAATGTATTTACTTACGGTGCTAATAAATTATTTCATTTCATTTCATATACATTAATTTTAAATTATCCCAACGATCGTAAATAAAATGGCTTGTAAATTCCATGCTTGGCCCTACTCACGAACATAAATATTATTTTGGCATGGCAACTCGGAGTGAGAGGGACACGGTCCCACCTGGGGCCTCTCGCTCGGCTTGTTTTTCTATGTACAGAATTGTCAAGGTATAATAGACAAGATAGGAGAATAAAGTTGAATTTCTTCTTAACCAAAAACTGTTTAACCAAAAAGTGTTAGGTATCCTTCAGTATACATCCGTGGCCCTACTTCCGAACAATCATAAACAATAATAATGTCATTGGTACCATAGACATGGTAATTGGCCGTTTTTCGATTACACGGCACGGCACCGGCGACGGCACAGTGACAGCTATTTGCGGGGTTTTCATTGGTCAGTAACCAATGACAACGGGTCACTGACCAATGAAAAAGCTGCCGCCATGCCGTCGCCGGTGCCGTGCCGTGTAATGTGAAAACAGCACGGCAGCGGCGACGGCTGTCACTGAGATATTTGCGGGGTTTTCATTGGTCAGTGACCAGTTGTCATTGGTTACTGACCAATGAAAACCCCGAAAATATCTCAGTGACAGCCGTCGCCGCTGCCGTGCCGTGTAATGTGAAAACGGCCATCTTATTGACATGATCACGGCCAAAGAGTATAGATCACGGCTGGTCGTTGTGCTGCGTTCCATTCACCGTAATTGTTGCTATTTTCGTCCAAAAAATCTGTTAAAAACGATAATAATGATCACTTTCAGTACTACAAGTTGGTGCGAGTGGAACGAGATTTGTGATCGAAAATAACGAAATTAACAGTGAATGGAACGCACCACAAGTTGACACTATTGGCCGTTTTCACATTACACGGCACGGCAGCGGCGACGGCTGTCACCGAGATATTTGCGGGGTTTTCATTGGTCAGTGACCAGTTGTCATTGGTTACTGACCAATGAAAACCCCGAAAATATCTCAGTGACAGCCGTCGCCGCTGCCGTGCCGTGTAATGTGAAAACGGCCATTGCCTACTTAGAAATGTTGTCCCTAAATATGGGGACAATTCCATAAAAAAATATAATTTTATCTACTATTGTTAACTTGTGAACACGCGATGACAAGAGTAGTCTGACAGATGTGGCAGCTCACAGGAGAATATTTTTTTTTTTTTTTTTTACAAGTGTGAATGAGACGGCATTTTAAAAATTGGCCTCTTGATACAGGCTCATGCCTAGTTTGAGGACCACCGGAAATTACTTATAATATGTGTGTCTATAAGATAATTAAATTTTTATATCTTTTATGTCTTAACTCCCTTCCTCTTCTCCTGACCTACCCACTGAAGTCTGAATGAATAAACTACCAAAAGCTCTCTCGCTCATCAAATTTTTTTATATAGGATTTCAAAGCTTTTTATTTTATATTTAGGCTTTTTATTTATAAACATTCTGTGCTACGAACTACGAACAGGAGTTTTTAGGGTATTAATAAAAATATATTGGGAAAATAATTGGCAGAGGTTGGCAGCACTGGTGGGTGACAGATCAGTCAGGCTTTTTGGCGGGAAGTGGAAAAGTCATGTTGTCATTTTTGTTTTAATTTCCAAAACTTGTGTTTTCGTATATTATAGTGTGTAATATTGGTGGAATATTAACCATTATATGGTCATAAATGTGCGTGAGTGTGGGCAATTAAAACAAAAGTGATGAAACATGATTTTCGGCTTCTCACAAGAAGTCTAGTAATTTGTCAGTAAAGTATCCGCCACTTTACTGATAGGGTTTGGGGGGGGGTAGAAATAAGGTAGTTATAAGGTAGAATTAAGAAAAAAATGTAATAAAAGTATACTGATGTTAGGCTCCAAAGGGCTAGTTCCCAGGGGCCGTTAAACTAATCTTATAAAAAAAAAAAAAAAAAACAGATCAGTCAGGCTTTTTGGCGGGAAGTGGAAAAGTCATGTTGTCATTTTTGTTTTAATTTCCAAAACTTGTGTTTTCGTGTATTATAGTGTGTAATATTGGTGGAATATTAACCATTATATAGTCATAAATGTGCGTGAGTGTGGGCAATTGGAACAAAAGTGATGAAACATGATTTTCGGCTTCTCACAAGAAGTCTAGTAATTTGTCAGTAAAGTATCCGCCACTTTACTGATAGGGTTTGGGGGGGTAGAAATAAGGTAGTTATAAGGTAGATTTAAGGTAGTTATAAGGTAGAATTAAGAAAAAAATGTAATAAAAGTATACTGATGTTAGGCTCCAAAGGGCTAGTTCCCAGGGGCCGTAAAACTAATCTTATAAAAAAAAAAAAAAACAGATCAGTCAGATAGTGACAACACGTCGAAAATGGCTGACTCTGGGCCTAGCAAAAGCGATATTGAAGCAATTTTTCAAAGATTACGAGCTATTCCAGCGAATAAAGTGGGTGTTATTTAACAGGTGCTATGTATAGGTATCGATGTTCAGTGATAGTTTAACACGAGGCTGTATGTGCAGGTATGTTTCGACTGCAATGCGAAGAACCCTACGTGGTCGTCGGTGACGTACGGGGTGTTCATCTGCCTGGACTGCTCGGCGGTGCACCGCAGCCTGGGCGTGCACCTCACCTTCGTGCGCTCCACACAGCTCGACACCAACTGGACATGGAAGCAGCTCAGGAACATGCAGCTTGGCGGGAACGTGAACGCTGTTAGTACCATGCTAGCTATTGTCACAATATGTTTATATTCTGTGTAGCAGAAGGAGAAGGCGCTCATATGCCAGGAGATTATCATTAGGATTTGGATTATCTACCACGAGAGTTGCATATTTAATCTGTACTAGCAAGTATTGTCCCAATTATATGATAGGGTAACTTATTGTGGTATGAGATGTTCATGTTCTGAAACTCCTGTCCCAAATAAGTACATATCATGGAAGTACAAATACATCAAGTCGGAGTCCCGACTTGGCAGGCTACTAATTTATAACACCCTTTGGAAATTAATGCAACACAAAGTTATCTATAAAACTATTTCAAACATTGTTTTCATTGTGATGAGTCATTATAGATCTCTATCAGTACCTCAGTGGAGTAAGGACAAACAGTAGATATTGCATCATACATACATATTATAGATAATGTCTGTAGTTCAAGTCAGTTTGTTATCCACTCTCGGACAAGTCACCTGAATCCAACTAGTTCAAGTGGTCATGCTGCTACAAAGTGTATAATATTGGTCTCAGACACAATTCTTCCGGACCCACGGACTTGTGACGGACGATGCGCGGCAGAAGTACAGCTCCCGAGTGGCGCAGATGTACCGGGACAAGCTGACTACCATGTCTGAACAGGCCATGAAGACATACGGGAACAAAGTGAGTGCTACAATTTATTACCATTTAATACCTAATTTCTGTATTTTGCTATTCACAATGTTGTAATGCCTGCCTGCTCACATAGCATTGTTGTTTGAAAATGTATACAATTATTCTTTTGAAAAGAGTAACCATTGAGTTTCTTGCCGGTGGTAACGCTAAAATATTGTTTATTTTTGACTATTTATAAATGCTTTATTGAGCTTACATGAATAAAAAACTTTTGATTTGATTTGATTTACTGATTTCTTTTAACCAGTCAGGTTTGTGAATATTCTTTTGATGCAACAATATTTATAAAACATGTTTGTTCTTCTTTGGTTATCTTTAATCACAATTTCCATTCCATTTGTATTCCAAGAATAATAAAATAAATTAGATGGAATTACTTAATGTAATGTTACTTTTACTGATAGTGGAATAATACTTTTCTTATAATGTTAATGTTGTTTCCATTTACAGCACTGGGTAAGTAATTGTGTCATGAAATTTTAAATATTTCATTGGTCTTGTACTTTTGATGTGTAATAGAATATTGGTATGTATTGTAACTAGGCACCTACACCTATTTTACCTACTACAGTTACTACTAGATATGTTGGCTGGCTACATACTGCGTCAAGACAGACATCTGTTTTGTATTTGACTAGAATGGTTTGGTTGAATATTAAGATTTTTATATATTGTATGGAATCTTATTGTTGGTTGAGAAAACTTAAAAATAAATGGACATTCCTAACAATCATATTATGGCTCATTCTCAGTGTGACCGTTTTATGCTGACCTTCGGTGTCAATAAAAAAAGATTGACACCGAAGGTCCACTTAAAATGGACAGACTGAGAATGAGCCTTATATCAACATCTAGAAACTTCTGGTGCTATCAATTAAGTTTACCTTGTTTGCAATTTGTAGAACTGGAATCTATTAACAGGACATTTACCTTAGTAATCTCTAATTATTCACACAATGGTTATCCATAATATGCATTAGTATGTCTTTGGTAAGTTTATACAATTAACTTTCACATTGAACACCATTCCTTTGGTCGCTATTATGTTCATATACTTACGCCGTTGACATATTGAAGTCCTTGGCAGAGACCACCTTCACACTTACACTAAATCGATAGGATGGGCCACTTGATGTATGTCTGTCCATCAGTTTGTTTTGGTTACATAAGCAGTTGTTATTGTCGTGTTCAGTTGCACCTGGAAGCGGCGGCGCCGGAGCCCAAGGAGAGCAAGCAGGCCGAGGTAGACTGGTTCGCGGAGCACGCCGACCCGACTAACACTAGCCAGCTTGCGTTCACTGCACAGGTAACACGACGCACGCGCACACATCACCACGCAACGATAACAAGTCATCCTATAGCACTTTATTAAAAAAAAATATGGGTAGAGAAGAATATTAAAATGCTAGTATATATTGAATTAGTATTTCAGAGACCAATAGTTAAATATAATTAAGTTAGAAAATAATATTACGAAGCTATGAACAAATGAGGCAGGAGCACTACCATGCCCCAGAATTAACTTTTGTTTGTAAAATGTTGTATCAGTTATTCCTAAAGTGTTGTTTAAATTATACTCGCAGAAAGTTCTACAACTGTGCATAAATGTTTTGTGATGCACCCAGTACAAGTGAGGTATGTCACCGCCATGCTAGTTCCAGTGTTTAGTTTGCTTTATATTTAGACCAACAAATTTTCTAGTGTCTATTACAATTACACTGCATCATACCACTCAATACATTGAAACATTGTTACGCGTTATCCTATCGGCACGCACGCACGCACGTGCACGTACCGCACGCGACGACACCGTACTCAAAACAACTGACAGTAAAGTTGTGAACGTTGCCGATACACATTTTGAGAATCCACACGAACTGCCATCAGTTGCGTGCGGTGCGTGCGGTGCGTGCGTGCCTGCCAGTCGACGGGTAGCGCTATTCGAAATAATCGTAGATACAAAATACCTGTGCATTGTTTGCGAAAGTTTTTTTTTCTTAATTTCGTAGTGGGTAACTCACTAACGCGCCCACTTGCGCACGCGCGTGTTCTCTGCGTGATTCATACCGTTCATTATCTCTGCATCTAATGTTTTTCATGTCATACTTATTTCCTTAAAACATATCAATCTGTTCCACTTTAGATATGATCTTTCAACAATAAAATTATCGTATACCATTTTTAGTTGTATAAAAAAACAGGTCAGTTTTGTGGACATGATTTAATCTGTAACTAATGTTCATATTCCGTCGATTCTAATATTGATAGCGTGCTGTGTGCTGTGTTCTTATATTAACAGTAAACAATTGCTATGTTTATTCTTTTTTTATTCAATTTTCTTTTTAATAAGTTCTACCACATATTCTTTTATTTTATAAAATTAAAACTGTAGATTAGGGGATAGGATCCCTCGGGATTAGGTAATAGTCAGATCCTGTATACACGGCGACAAGGTTCACCACCTGTCACGTTGGGTTCTGACTATCTGGTGAAACGTGGGCTTTGAGTTGACTTAATACCTCCACAATGTGGTGGTTTATGACTACTCAAGCCTCTGACTAGCCCCGAATGGGGATAAAAGTCGTGACGTTATATTTTTTATTTTTATAAAACTGTAATGTCTTAATGTCTGGTACAAAGTAATATCGACATGAGAACAAAAACGCAGAATTGTTTTATGAAAATATAGATATCTAAAGTAGGAACAGGTACGTTTGACCTACAATTGCCGTACAATGCAAAGTTATCGATCATGTTCAATTTCCTTGTACATGTTTTTAACAAAAATGTTATTGTTCCGCGGCCGTTATTTCCGTTGATATAAGGTATCAACATGCCTCTGCTATGGGAGCTTAATAAATACGGGATAATTTATAAACTGGAATCGAATGATACAGATCAAGGCATTCTTTACTTCATTAAAACATTCTCAATAATAGGACGTTGAAGATAATTTAAATTGACTTTGGTATTAACAATTTAAATGGGACATTGAGTATTAAATGAGTAGTGTAGCCGTGCAAGTCGTTGGTGCTAGTAATGTATTGTGTCGTGTGGTGGCAGGTGGTCGCGAAGCCAGACAGCCCGCTGAGCTCGCAGGCGCGGCTGTGGGAGCAGGCGCCGGCGGGGGCGGGGGCGGCGGCGGGGGCGGGCGGCGCGGCGGGAGGCGACGCGGGGCGCCCCGCCGCCCGCAAGCCCGCCGCCAAGCGCGCCGGGCTGGGGGCGCGCAAGGGCGGCCTAGGCGCTACCAAGGTGGCGGCCAACTTCGACGACATCGAACGAGAAGCCATCATGGCTGAGAAACTCAAGATGGAGGCGAAGGCGACCGACGGGCGCGCGACGCTGGAGAGCGTGGAGCAGGAGGTGGCGTCGCTGCGGCTGGCGTACCGCGCGCCCGCGGCAGCGCGCCCGCACGCCGACCGGCTCGGCATCGCCGCCGCCAGCTCGGCCGCGCGCTCCGGCGTCTCGCACTCGGCCACGTCCGACATGACGCTCATCGAGCAGGAGGACGCGCCCGCGCCGCGCGCGCAGCTCGACGACATCGACGACTTCACCTCCTCCTTCACCATGATCAGGAACGAGCCGTACGGCAACAGCCGCAGCCTGGACAAGCTGTTCGGCGACGGCGACCGCAAGCCTGCGGGCGCGGCGCTCGACTCGCACTGCATCGAGCCCGAGCCGGCGCGCGTCACGCACACCATGTTCGCGCCCGCCCAGCCCGCCGCCCAGCCCGCGCCGCCCGCCCAGCTCGGCAGGAGCAGGCCGCGCCGCGCCGACACGGTCGACGACGACTCCGCGGTCAAGAAGTTCGGCTCCGCGAAGGCGATCAGTTCCGCGCAGTTCTTCGGTGAACAGGTCACTGACGTATTTATTTTTAAGTCCATCAGAGTCTTGAAGTAATGAGTTAATTAACTGTATTGTTATTGTGCTTACTTACACGGTCGTATCGTAGTAACGAGACAGACGCACTTTTAGGGTCAGTTCATACAGAGCGGAAAAATGCGCGAGCAATATACTGGCTCCATTAAAAATTAGACCGTGTTACCTTAGCCTAAAGTCGGCTCGTGCGAGCTCGCGATATCGCGAAAAATGCTCGCGCATTTTTTCGCTCTGTCTGTACTGACCCTTAGATGTGTAAAATTGAGATCGGTCTATATCTGTTTTTTATTCTATCCTGTGACTTATGATGTGGTGTGTGTGTTGTGTTGACGTGTGCGCAGGACTCGCGGTGGGAGCGGGACTCGAACCTGTCCCGGTTCCAGGGCAGCTCGAGCATCTCGTCGGCGGACTACTTCGGCGGGGACGCGGCGCGCAGCGCGCCGCGCAACGCCGCCTTCAGCGTGTCCGCGCCCGACCTCGACGAGGTGAGCACTACACCCCTTCACATTGTACCCTCCACCGGAGTCATATTATACTACACCACCAAGCCAACTAGGAGCCTGTCAAATGTGACGTCACCCGCGGCTCGGGAGCCGCATTCCTCCCGAGCTCCTAGTTCGCTTGGTGAAATAGTAATCCCGGTCATTGATGCTAGGGTTCGGCCTACGCTCGAGCCGGCTACTTGCACGCCTAAGGAAATCGTCCAGCGAGACTACACACATCACGATATTGGAGGCAATTCAGCCCCACCCCTGCTCCCTAAATGAGCCCTGTAGCAGGCGTGTGAGTAGCCACTTATAGAGTGCTTGCATAAAAAAGCAGGACAGGTAATCCCTGCACAATGTGGTGGTGTATGGCCACTCAAGCCTCTGACTACCCCCGAATGGGGATAAAAGTCGTGACGTTACATTTTTTTAGGTAATCCGGGCATTTACTTAGGGGAGAAATATGCTGTCCATTGAAAGCTGATTAATGCTATGAGGTTATAGGTGGTACATGTTTCTGGCTATTATGGGTACGTCCCCTCTGTTGCGTATGCTGTAATGTCTCTGACCGTGTGTGTGTATTGTGTGTGTGTCCGGCAGGTGCGCGAGTCGGTGCGCGCGGGCGTGACGCGCGTGGCGGGCCGGCTGTCGTCGCTGGCCAACGGCGTCGTGTCCTCCATCCAGGAGCGCTACGGCTACTGATACTACCCGCACTACACGCACTACACGCACCGCCCGCACCATCATGTCACACGACAACACGTGTGAGACGTGCGTCCATCGCGCGGACGGTACGTATGCGTGCAATACCAATATAACGTCGATATGTCGATTTTTTTGCCGAATATGTATCTTTAATTTAGAACATTTTACTATCCCCATACCATAAAACGCTAAGCCTTAGCAGTGGGACGTTAAAATTACAACTATCACCTGTTCTAACACAATCTAAGAGAGTATTGGAAAATATGGCTTCCATTTGCTTGCAATTTTATTGTTCGTATACGCACCGCCACGCGATGGAAACGTATGACATCGATGATATAAAATCAACGTTGAATTAGTCGCGAAGTAGACGCGCGACCCTATACACCAGATATTCATACATTCGTTGTAATGAAACGGCCAGGGGCCTTACCACCACCTATTATAGCAGTATTATTTTAACCTTACAACGAGTTTTTGTAACGTCATGACCCTTAATGTCATGACAATAAGAAACGTCAAATTACAAAAAGTCGCTGTAAGGTTAAAATAATACTGCTATAAGAGGTGGTGGTGGTACATGCCCAGATGTGTGATGAGGGGTTTCCTCTCTGTTTGGTCGACTTTCTTGCACAGTCAGTGGGCGTGTCTATATCTTCCCTCTATTTATCAACTTGTGCCTAGGGAAAGGAAACTTAATAATAAAAATATTGTACTTTTTAATTTGTATTATTACACACTAGTAAATATTTCGTAACTTGTTTAATGTAATAGTAGAAATATATATCCAAATTGCATACTCTATTCTTGTTATGAAATAATAGCATTAAATTGTTTGTGTTTTTGTCCTATAATATTATATTTTGTTATTGTAAAGCACAAAACGGATTCTATGATATGCCAATGTTTGATAAGTTCCATCCACAGACAGATCTGAATAGATGACGCATGTCCCTCGTTTTGTATGAAAACCAAGCGTGCCACTTTTTTCCTACCTACTGTGAGCCTTTTATCTCCGTCAACTTTTCTTGTGGTGTTTTTACAGCTCAATACGGTACAACTACATTTTTTCAAATGTCTTATGACGTCGGTTACCGACAGCGGTGGAGCGCGGACTGAATAAACGGCATCAAAGGCAGTGCATTTTGGCACGCTCAGTATACTTGCCGCATCTATTTAGATCTACGTCTGTGGTTCCATCCATCCACAGACGTTCTCATATATTTTAATTCACATATTGTTGCATAATAGCTTTCATTTATCTATGGTGTCTGTGTGTCGCGTCCGGCGCCGGCGCTGCCTCCCGCGGCGCGCGCAGCAGCAGTTGTTATATTGTTCGTACATACAACGATCACCTTTGATTACTATGTTTTATCTCGCATGCTATGCTATCCCTGGGTGGTGTGTAAATATTGTAATGTATTTTATGTGTAGTGTAGTCTTGGACCATAGACAAAATGTATGTATACACACGGTAGCACAGTAACCCATGAAACCCATACATCAATACCATTGTTTTTCTCAATATTAGTTTTTTATCTTTATTAGTTGTACTCGTTTTTATTTTCAAATTAGTTTTTACCTTGGTAGCTTAGGTTACGATTTTGTAATGTGTACGTAATAGACAAAACAATAATGTTTGCTGTGCTCTTTTCCCCTTATCGAATTGGATTTTTCGTCTTTCATGTAGCAGTCGGTCGAGTGCGTGTTGCCGATCTTAATTTCTATTCGAGTATTGCTACGTGCAGCATCTGTTTCTCGCATTCCAAATTCATACTTGCAACGCGCACTTTAAGATTTAAAACTTTAAACTATTACGTATAAAGTCTAAATCGAGAGTGTAGTTCGCCAGTAACGGAGCATTTATTTATCGTCTATTTGTAAAGGTATTTTGGTAATAGAATTGTTTTTATTTTTGTAGAAGTAACGTCATTAAGTTATAGTTGCGGCAGTAGGCCGGCGCGGCGCGGCGTCGATATTACTAGGAACGTCGGCCTCTCAACTGGTACAGTGGCGCGCGGCGCGAGCCGGCGCGGGTAGGCTTTCCACGACGACGCATCACAATGTGACTATCTCACTCGCACGCGCACGTCGCTGAATGGCTACAAAAGTGACAAAAGTGTTCGCGCCAGCCTCCGTCGCGCGTCCTGTACATAAGCTTATTTTTTAGATTTATTATTATCCCGCGTATGTTTCGAATTATAGCGACGAGGGCCGCACGTATCATTAGGAGTATTCAAAGTAACATCGTACAAATGATTTGTTCACGACTCATGTTCGATTGAAGCTGCGATGTTCGAGTCGGCAGTCGCCGGAGCAGAAGCGGAGCAGCCCGCTCCTTGTCCGATAGAGTACCGCTTCGTTGTAAAGGGCGCGCCCTCCTGTTCATTGAACACTTGTATAGTAAACAATGTTTTTAGACTATAATTATTGATATAAATATACAACAATTATATTTGCAAGTGGTTTTTTTATTTCTTCCCCATCACCCTATTAAAACCAAGTAATTTATAAACAAAATGGTATATTAACTCTTCAAAATAATAAATAGTCTCAATCCACCAGATCACAAGGTTCAAAATTACATTCTTTTCTAGCGATTATACACACATTCTCTAACGAAACAGTAGTGGGCACGTAGTAACACAGCCGGGCGTCGAACCCCATCTCCCTGAGGTAGAGCACCCGGCCCCAGTCCAGCAGCGCCTTGGCGCGCCGACCCACCTCCTCGCGGTACTCCTGAGACAACGCCGTGCACTCTTTTGGAGCGGGCTCTTGTGCCGACACTGTTGGTGAAGTAGACTCCGTTGCGTCGTTGTTAGTGTCTATTTTAGTACGTCTATGTTCAGAGTCCTCTAAATCAAGGGTTATATTTCCGGTATTTTCAATTTGTTTAGTAGTTGAATAGTCAGTTTCTGTGGGATCGTGTTGGTCGGCGAGTGTGTGGTCGCGGTCGCGGTCGCGCTGGTGGCGGCTGCGACCGTCGCCGCACGTGGCCCACGACACCACGCCCAAGACCACGTTGAACTCGTCGCCGGTGACGCCTAGCTCCTGCATACAACCAACAATCGTTACAGAACAATTACAATGGTCAACATTGCGTGATGAATGGTCTCAGTGTGGGACCCGCTTGGAGAGTCTAATTGTAATAGTAAGAACCCGTAGATTCCCTAGCTAGAGGATGCAATATGGGTTCGAGTGGAATGAATGCATTTATTTAAGAATGTTTCATGTGAATCATCTTTTGCACTGACAAAAAGGTGAGAGGTGATGCAAAGGCGAGGTGAGAGGATGAGTAAAGTCGACTGACTAAATACATACGGAGCAAAAGTAAGTGGATGCAAGAAGAACATTTCACGACCAGATTAATGGTCTTTTCCAAAAAGGTCAAGTCCGTAGCACCCTCAACAGACGGCAGTGTATGAGATTTCATGAGAAGATGTTGAATGTGGATCAATCAAAGGAGGTGTATCAGAATCGTAGCATGTTGAAATCAATAGTCTCTGCCTACCCCCGTGGGATACAGGCGTGATTATATGTATGTATGTAAAAAAGTTGTGTTGTGATACCTGCAAGTGTTTGTTGGCGACGTAGGCGGCGTGGTCGCAGCGGTGGTGGCAGCACGTGGCCAGCACCGCGCCGCGCGTCTTGTGCACCACGCCACCCGCCGTCAGGCAGCGCAGCGCGTAGTCTGCAACACCACGACCAAGCTCACCACTACGACCAAACTCACCACCACGACCAAGCTCACCACCACGCCCACAGTAACATCACCCAAATGGGAGTAATGTCTTGATGACACGTAACGTGTACAGTAGCGAGATAGCGAAACGTTACTGTGCCCGTTCAGTGTCGATTGACGCAGGATAGTGTGTACTGGACCTAACATATTAACAAGCAAGACCCGGTGCGAGTGGCGGCGCCGGCCCACCGTGCGGGGCGATAGCGGGGTCTAGTAATAGGGTCCGAGACACTGTCTCGCCCCTTTTAGTAAAGGGGGAGACGGTCACTCAGACCCAAGGAACTGATCAAGGAATGCTTGATAGGCTTACACCGACCAAGCACTCGGGTGAGAGCACTATAGTAGGCGACAGGTCGAGATAACATTCGGGTTATGAGCTTTTTGCAGAATAAAATCCGAATCAAAATTACCAGGACCCGCAACGCAACAAATAGTTTAATTTAATAATTTTGTGGGCGATTTTAATTGTTTATCGGGTCCTGGTAATTTTGATTCGGATTTTATTCTGCAAAAAGCTCATAACCCGAATGTCATCTCGACCTGTCGCGAACTATACATGTTATGTGAAATAAAGGCATAAGGATCACTAAGTTAACAGATCGCCCAGTACCTACACTCATCTTCTTGGCTCCAACTTTCACACCACCATCCGCTTATAGCGCAAGGACAGATTGCAGATTAAAAGAAAACTTCCTGGCTCATCTCTCATGGCTACTAAAGATTAGACTGGGCTACGAGGGTAGAATCTCTTTCCACAACCACGTCCACCAGTGTAAACAAGCGTTATAATAGGTGTGTAGTGTTGTGTAGTGTGGTGTACCGGTAGCGGCGCCGCACAGATGCTTGGCGATGCCGACGAGCGCGGCGGCTTGTGCGGCGGCGGGCGCGTGCTGCAGCGCCAGGTGCGCCAGGTCGGCGCGCAGGCGGCGCGCGGCGCGGGACTTGTTGTCGCGCTTGTGCCGCAGCGCCGCGCGGTCCACCGCCAGCGCGCCGCTGCCGCACGCGTCGCCGCACCACGCGGTACTCGCGTAGTACGATAGCTGACCTGCGCACACATTATTCATTGCTCTGAGATATCAGTCGCGTGACGAAGTGTCTACGTGCAATTTTAGGAAACGAAAGCATTTTACTCTTGGTTTTATGCATGAATTCGGTCTATGTCCATAGGCAATAGTCTTTAGAAATGGACTACATAATATGTCCCACCCGTGATGACGTGGCGACGAAAACTATGCGCAGTGGTTTGAGCGTTGGTCGCTCGGCTCATTGCATCGGGTGTTCGCGGGCTCGATTCCCGCCAGAGGCAAATTTCGAAAACGGTCTTTTCGTAATTTGCCCTAGTCTGGGTGTCACTGGTATCACCCCCAGTCCATTGCATGGTGGCCATAGTACAAGCGTTGCTTAGTTTGGGACCATACAGCTTGTGTTGGTTGTGTGTTTGTTTATATTCATGTTTGTAGACCTTGTGATCTGAAAAACTAGTACTAATATAAATATATCCACTGGCCTTTCCCGGCGCCCAGCTCGACGTAGCAGGTGCGGTCGTGCACCAGCCCCTCGTCCTCGAGCAGCCACAGCAGGCGCGACGCCTGCCGCAGGTGGCGCCGCGAGCTCTCCGTGCGGTCGCCCTCCGAGAACTCATCCACCACCACAGCGTGGATTGGCTTCTCGGAGGCCGTCGATATGTTCTCCTTTACGTGTTCTAGAGGGAACCATATTATAAATTATTGGATAATAAACAATCATCAACACTTAAATAATTTGAAGACTCATTCTGTCTCCAGGCCAGTCAGGTAATCATTAATTGGAGTACTGTGGCCATTGATAATAAAATAAGACATGAATGAAGAGCTGCAACATAAATTAATTATTGCTCAATCTTGTGATACCAAAATAAAACATTGTTACTCACTATCATAGAGTAAATTAACTTTATCAATAACTTGCATCAGGGTTTCTTTAGATATTTCACTGAGAGGCTTCCGAGGGCAGGACTGCACTGCTGCGGGGGCGTTGATGTTGTGCACTATGTACGGCGGCGGCTTCACCGGCCGCGCATTGCACACCAACAGGTGCTTCTCCAGCTTACTGATGTAACAAGTGCTGAAATATAAAATTTTTCAAAAATATTGTAAGTTCAGAAAGTGTGTCAAGTACAGTTAAGGGCTTCTGCATGCTGTATACTTACTGTTTAGGGTCATTTGGGCACGGTATGCGCGTGTCGTCCTGAAATATTAAAAAAACAATCCTACAAGTCAACCATATGGAATGGAGCGGAGGCAGGTAACCAAGGAGAAAGATTTTAAAAACTGGTCTGCATGCTCTAAGAAATAAACGTTTGAAAAGATTCAGAGTAAAGTATAGTATGGTGGAGGCCTGGTAGCTGACAATCCAGTTACCTGTCCATCTGTGGTCTTGGGGTCAGGTTCGTGCTCGCCGCAGTACTGCCGCCCGGGCCGCACAGTCATGCGGCATAATCGCTTCTTCCTCACCACGAAGTGTTGGCACTGTACGCTGGTACATTCCACCGATTTTTTTAGTACTGCTGCCATTATAATGGTTTGTTTACTTTTGTAACATTCTGTCTGGTCCTGTGGTAAGAGAAGATAACGAAACGAACATTGATAGTTCGGTTATTTGTTTGGTTGTCTTGTCACCAATAGTATTTTTAGGTTATTTATTTTAGTGATGTCCTGAGTAGTACTCGACTCGGAAGTACTCGAGGACTTAAAAAATAGTAGTGTCCGACCGAAACAGGATTTTCTGCCGAAACCGAAACCGAAACCGAATCTTCGGCATCTGTTTTAGGTTCGGCCGAAACCGAAACCGAAACCGAACCTTTTTCAGACAAGTTAAAAATCTTTTTTTTATTGAAATTTGGCTTATTTTATACCCTTATATTGACAGTTAGAAATGTTAGAATGTGTTAAATGAAATAAAAAACAATAATTGAAGTATGTGAAAACATAATTATTCATAATATTTTTTTTTTTTTTTTTTTAATATTACTGCTCTGATTAAAATAAACACAAAATAACAATCATGTTAACACTTCTTAGAACAAAAATTTGTCAATAATCAACACTTACATTATAAAAAAGGACCTCATTAATTGCGTATTTCGATTGCGTTTATAATCACAACATGTTTAATACTAAATTTAACATTAATTGAGATCATTTTAAACTTTAATTGCATTTGGTAATGTAGGGTTTTTGTGGGATTTTCATATTTTTTTATAATTTAGGGTGGCAATCGTGATTGTAATATATTAAACCCCCGTTGTCATTTTCTACTTAAGTAGATAGGTATGTCTCGTTCAGATCGATTCTCAAAAAAAATTATACGGACAACAGGAAATTAATAAAATTAATAATTTAGCCCTTTTAACGTCCCACTGCAGGGCACGGGCCTCCACTCAATGCGAGGGGGATTCGGGCCATAATCCACCACGCTGGCCCAGTGCCGGTTGGTGGATTTCACATGTCTAAGACATGCATGTTTCCTCACGATGTTTTCCTTCACCGCAAGCAAGTGATAATCATATTAAAGTTATGATTCACACATCGATTTCGAAAAATCCAGAGGTGTGAGCCAGGGTTTGAACCCAGGACCTTAGGCCCGCAACACGCGTGCTTAACCGATCGGCTACCACTGCTCTAACAGGAAATTATTTTACCAATAAAAAAATATGTATCTGAAGGTCACACACAGCTAAATCATAGCTGGTAGTTGTTTGGGTAATTTAAGACCTCATCCAACAACAATAACCTAAAACAAATGTGCCGTAACATAAGTAATAAATAAATGATGAAAGTGTGAATCAAATATAATATTGTAGGAGAAAAGAAGATACCCTGAAGCCGAAGGGTATATAAGACCGCGGCTCGAAGTGCCTCGGCCACTTTGCTGTCTACCGTCGTCGAGGAAACATCTCTCTGACATTTTTCGTTTCGTGTGAAAATTATTTTGTTATTTTGAATTATTGAATTATTAGGTTGTTTTTGTAATTTCATTTTGTTTTTTTTAATTAAATATCTAAGCAAGTTTACAAAATCAGAAGTGGGATAGGATCATTAATTGGTTCTATCCTTAATCGCCCACTGGTTTCGTACATTTGACTGACATTAAGTGAACTTGGTTAGGTTTTTTCGAGAAATGTCAGACCGAGAACGCCGTCACAGCCGCCACGGCAGTCGAGATCAGCGCAATAATAGACGTCGAGATCGTACTCCGGATGATACGTTGCGGAGCACGATGGAGGCCATTTTGTCAAGACTTTCAGCGTTGGAGGAACGGTCTGCGGCGCGGCCTACCCGCTCAACAGAGCGGCGTATGCATCATGACTCGTCATCGCCGCAGCGGGGCCCGCGTCAGGCATCGATACGTCGGTATTCTCGACGAGCATCACCGCGGACGCCTCCTTTGGCCTCACCAACTCGACGCCAGGCGTGTTCGCTGCCTGCATTGACGCGAGCGATGTCGCCGTCGCCCACGCGGTCAGCGCCACCTGTGGTTCCGGTGCCTGACGCAGCGCAGGCGCCTTGTGCGTCACCCGCTGTCGTGGTGACTCTGGCAGATCGCGCGCCGCCGCCGTCACAGCGAGCGCCTATGGGGCCGACCGTGGAGCGGGAGAACAGCGAAGCACCATCGACGTCCGCGCAGTCTACGGGTGCAGATCGCATCGTAGACGCGATTCGTTCCATCGGAAGTTTGGTGAGATCCAACCAACATTATTATGTCTCCAATTTTGACCCAAATTTGCACAATATTGACGATTGGTGCAGTGAAGTGGATCGTGCCAAAATTCTTAATAATTGGAACGATCATGAATGTTTATCACGGATAGGAAATTGCTTGAAAGGGGACGCTAAAACGTGGCTAAGTGAGTGGGTGACGAGTGATCGTACGTGGGGCAATTTTAAGAAGGAATTTAAGCCGTTGTGTCCAAAGACTCCTGACATTGCCAACATTTTGTTCAATGTTATGAATACAAATTCTGACAGCTACACCACATATGCGGATTATGCCCGTCGCTCGCTCCTTCGTCTACGTATTGTGCGCGGTCTTAGTGATGAGCTGATGTCGGCGATAGTAGTGCGCGGTATCACAGACCCGCAACTTCGTTCTACCGCCATGAATGCAAATCTTTTACCGAATGATTTGGTCGAGTACTTTTCGACATATGTCAAAACGAAACCGTCAAAAGCTAGTAATACTGCCGGTACTTCCAAACCAAAACAGGAGACTGATTCAGATCTTAGTAGAAAACGTAAATTTCAAGAGGGTAGATGTTATAAGTGTGGCCTTACTGGTCATAGACAGGCTTTTTGCAAAAAGACTAAAGTGGATTCGGGAGAGGGCACCTCGACTGGAAAGGATAACAAACCAAAGCCTACTTTTGTACCAAAAAAAGGGGAACCTTGCTCTTTTTGCAAGAAACCTGGCCACAAGTTGGAATCGTGTTTTGCTAAACTAAAGGCGGAATCTCAAAGTGCGAACAGCGTTAAATTTTGTCGTGAGAATGTAACAGGCAGCAATAGAGATGTGGTCGTTGCAGTTATTAGGGGTATTCCGGTCGATGTCTTAATTGACAGCGGATCTACCATATCTCTCATCTCGACATCGCTCTTGAAACACTTTGATGGTGAACGTAAGCCAGCATTCCGTATTTTAAAGGGATTAGGTGGTCAGGAAATTGAAAGTTCTTGCTACATAACCCTGCCAATCGAATTTGACGGTGTTACATTGGAGGTAGATTTATTTGTGGTCGGAACCGAATTTATGAATACTCCAGTGATCGTGGGTACGGATGTACTGAACAGGGAGGGCATTCGATATGTCCGTACGTGCGATACTCAATTGCTTACGCGAGAGGAGGTTCATGGAGTGATGGCTGTTCAGTCTGAAATTCCAATCAATACGCCTCTTGTTGGTGAACATTTAAAACGGCTTTTAGACATAATCAATGAGTTTTCGGAGCATCTCATTACGGGCACTGCTACGTCTACTGTGAATACGGGTAGTATGCCTATCAGACTGAGCAGTGATACTCCTGTCAACTACCGCCCATATCGTCTTTCGCATGCAGAAACCCTCCGTGTTCGAGATATTGTCAGTGACCTACTTGACAAGGGCATCATAAGGGAGTCAGAATCTGACTATGCGAGTCCCATCCTTCTTGTTAAAAAGAAGGATGGATCGGACAGGATGTGTGTGGATTATCGGAAGCTAAACGAGATTACTGTAAAGGATCGGTTTCCGCTTCCGAGAATCGATGATCATATAGACCGGTTAGGACATAGCAAATATTTTACGAGCTTGGATATGGCGACTGGATTCCACCAGATCCTTGTTCAGGAGGAGTCAGTTCCTCTCACAGCGTTTGTCACTCCCGAGGGTCATTTTGAATATCTCAAAATGCCGTACGGTTTGGCAAATGCTCCTGTTATTTACCAACGGATAATAGCAAAAACTCTCCGGGAATTCATAGACTCTGGTGAAGCCCTGGTCTACATCGATGACGTTCTGATACTCAGCACGTCCATAGAGCGGGGGTTTGGACTCCTGCATGGAGTCCTTACGGTTTTGACAAAAGCAGGCTTTTCCATCAATCTGCGCAAATGCTCGTTTTTGGCTACGGAAATAGAGTATCTTGGCCGTAGTATAAGTCAGGGTCAGGTACGACCGAGCCATGATAAAGTTAGGGCATTGACCGAGTCCCCAGAACCTAAAAATGTGAAGCAGGTACGACAACTTATGGGTCTAGCGAGCTATTTCCGGCGCTATATAGCTAACTTTGCCCAGAAGACTGCTTGCATCGCAGCTTTGACTAGAAAGAGTGTCGTGTTTCACTGGGGCCCGGAACAACAAGCTGCCCGAAAGTATATAATCGAATGCCTCACTAGTGAACCTGTGCTGGCAATTTATGACCCTACATTGCCGATCGAAGTTCACACGGACGCGAGTTCGATTGGTTATGGAGCGGTCTTGTTGCAGGTACACGAGGAGGGCCGCAAACGTGTAGTAGCTTATTTTTCCAAGCTTACGCAAGGTGCAGAGAGTAAGTACCACTCGTACGAACTCGAAACACTTGCTGTAGTTAAAGCACTACAGCATTTTAGGCACTATCTTGTTGGTGTGCACTTCACCGTGGTCACCGATTGCAACGCGTTGAAACTTACGCAACGTAAGAAAGATTTGTTACCCAGGGTGGCCAGGTGGTGGGTATACCTCCAGGATTTTGACTTTGGGCTAGATTATCGTAAGGGAACATTGTTAGCACATGCTGACTATCTTAGTCGCAATCCTGTCAATGTGTGCACTGTTCAAAAACCTTTGAACTGGGCACAGATTGCCCAGGCCTCTGATGAGGAGACTCAGTCTCTCGTCCAAAGGTTATCGGATGGCCAACTAGACGCAACTCGCTACGTTGTCAAAAATGATCTTCTTTACGTAAGACATACACCTACTGGTGAATCCCCAAGGTTGTTATGTTATATACCAAAAGGTCACCGGCTTAGTCTTATGCGAATCTTTCATGACGAGCATGAACACCCTGGTGCTGACAAAACCGTTGACCTAATCACTAAACACTTTTGGTTTCCCGGATTACGCGCGTTTGCCCAGAAATACATTACACACTGTTTGGTGTGTCTTTCGCATAAGAAAGTTGCGCGAGCCCCTTTTCAACCTATTCACTCCTGGGGAAAACCCGATGTTCCTTTTGACACTGTTCATATGGACACTTTGGGACCCTTACCCGAAGCGGGCGGCTACCGTCATGTCCTTATTATTGTTGACGCTTTCACAAAATTTTGCCTCCTTTACCCAATGTTTCGCCAAGATGCTAACGAGTTAAAGCGTCATGTTACGACCGCTATTTCCTTATTTGGGACCTCTAGACTGATTGTCGGCGACAGAGGTCGCATGTTCCAAAGCTCTGAGTTTCTCAACTGGGTTAAGGATTTGGGTTGTGAGGTTCATTTAATTACGCCGGAAATGCACCAAGCCAATGGGCAGGTCGAGCGGTATTGCCGAACAATCCTTAACATGATTCGCGTCGAGAGTAATTACCGACAACAGCAATGGCCAGAGGTTATGTGGAAGATCCAGCTGGTACTAAACATAACAAAACAAAGGACGACTCAGCAATCGGCTCTCAACCTTCTGGTGGGCATAGATGCGGCTACTCCTCTCATTCGCAGTTTGGTACGTGATGTGGCACTCACAGGTACGAGTCCCAATAGAGAAGCACTACGCGAAATGAGTAGGCAGAGGGCATCTGAACGACTCAGGCAAAATCAACAAAAACAAGACACTTATGTGAACGAGGGGAGGAAGCCTCCCCGGGTTTTTGAACTCAACTCCTTGGTTTTTGTTAGAAAACAGGCACAGTCGACGGGCAAGCTGGATTCCGGCATGCGTGGCCCCTATCGTGTGGTTAAGACGCTTCCACATGGGCGGTACGAGTTGCAACTTGTGGCTGGCTCCTACGGGAAGTCAACACAAGCAGCGGCGGAGTTCATCATCCCATGGCGTGGAGAGTGGACTCCTGAAGTATGTGCTGCTTATTTTGGTGGTGAGTTGCGGGGCTCGTATGTGGCTCGACGTGCTGCTCGCTTCGACATCATGAAACTGCCTTGCAGGATGACATGGTGGGGTTGAGAAGGTTATTTCTTCACAACAGTGTATCGACATCGTAACGCTGCTGTAAGTGGTGTTACGGTGGGGCTGAGATTGGATTCAGGAATGATCCCTTCACAGCATCGCAAAGCATAGCGGCTTCAATGGCTTCTTGCTTTGCATCTTATACAGTTTATCGGAAAGTAGTGTCTATGTATTCGATATCCTGTATATGGCTCGCACCCATGTTGACATGACCGCATGTCCTCATGTGTGTTAATATTTCTTTGCTTGTTTGTTTGTTTCTACGTAACTTCCCTTTGGGTATATGCATGAGTTGGTATGACTGCAGCATACCTGTTCATGAATTTCCCATTTTTGTAGAAAAATATAATAGGAAGAAAAACTACGGTTCAAATTTTAAATTATTATTTTCTCTAATCTAGTTACACATGTTCATATACTTGTGGACATTGGTACATATTATTTTTTTGATGTCTTGCAAAGATGCAGACACCGAGACAGAAGAGGAGTCTACTTCCGCTGCTGCTGAGCAACTGCCACAAGCCGATGAACCACTTCCCGGACCCTCAAGACTGCCTGCGAGCAATGAGCCCAGTACATCGGCAATACAGAGTCCTGCCGAGCTGCCAGAAGCCCAGTCACTCTCGATGCCACTATTGGAGACTGATTTGAAGAGTTAAAGGAGCCCGAGGACGGTCTCCTGTCAGGAAAGGCCGTGTAGGAGAAAAGAAGATACCCTGAAGCCGAAGGGTATATAAGACCGCGGCTCGAAGTGCCTCGGCCACTTTGCTGTCTACCGTCGTCGAGGAAACATCTCTCTGACATTTTTCGTTTCGTGTGAAAATTATTTTGTTATTTTGAATTATTGAATTATTAGGTTGTTTTTGTAATTTCATTTTGTTTTTTTTAATTAAATATCTAAGCAAGTTTACAAAAATATAATAAGTATAACCTCTTTCTTTTCGAAGGACTTATTTCGAAGATTCGTTTATAGGTTATTTGTTTATTCTCAAGATTGATTTATGGCGTCCGTAGCAACCACGATAGAAAATCGATTTATTTTGAAGATTGACGTTTATTGACCACGTGTTAATGTTTACATTTTTTGCCAACTTCACGATGAGAAATTATTATGGGGTTGCCAGCTAAGGGTATTTACCCAGACTTAGGATTAAGGGTAAGAAGCGAGTGCGTTTATTTTCGAGACATTTGTACGAGCATACCTAGTCTGGAATCTGAATACGCTAAAAATAATTTTGATACTTGTACTTAATTATACGTAGGTAAGGCGGCTACTCACGATGCAATTTCATATTCAATCCGTCGATTCAATCTGTTCAAGTAGTAGTAGTACCTAGTAGTAGAAGAAAGTAGACGTCAATTTGCCTCCGCACCGCGCAACCTGTCAATTCAACTCAAGTTGAATCAACGGCTTAAAGAAATTGCACCGTGAGTAGTCGCTCTTTGTAAACAGATCATACCAAAAACAAAGTTTTCCCGATTGGCATTATAAACATACCCCATAGACCTATATTACAGGATAAATTATTTGAATTTTTGGTTAAAGAGAAATTCAACTTTATTAACCTTGCTTAAGGTCTATTATACCTTGACAATTCTGTAGATAGGAAACGAGCCGAGCGAGAGGGCCAATGTGGGATCGTGTCCTTTTCACTCAGAGTTGCCAAGCTAAGTTGACCATAAAACCACATGAATTTGTCGTCCACTTGGCGTAGTGGTTTGAGCGTAGGCCGCTAGGCTCATTGCACCGGTTGGTTGCGGATTTGATGATTCCCGTCGGGGCAAATTCCGGAAATGGCCTTTCCGTAATTTGCTCTGGTTTGGGAACGCTTCCAGTCCATTGGACTTAGTTTGGGACCATACAGTTGGTGTATTAGTCTGAAGATATTTATGTATTTATCCATTGTTTACAATGTTTATTTTATTTGTACAGTCATAATTGTATTATTGTGTGGACACCCTAGTAGAAAGAAACACTGTACGACAATAGGCCTCTCACTCGGCTCGTTTTTTGTGCAGCAGTTAGCTGTTTAGTGTTTATTTAGGTTGAAGACATACCCTCATACATTGAGAGCCGGCTCTCATCTGCCTGGCGGGTACCCACTACCCAGCAGCAGCTGTTGCACGCCTAGTGGATCTCATCCGATGGGTACCCGGTGGGCATACCCGCACAATATATGGACTGATATATCCCTCGTTGTAGGCCAGATAGGCCCGCCCGCCCGAAAATTAAATTTTAAAAAATCACCAATTCACAATGTATGCCATTCTAGAAAAATAAGAGGTAGATGTTAAATAAATTCGGTAAAAATGAGAAAAATATTTGTTTACAAATAGTTGAAACGAATGAACTTGAAGAAAAAATTGTTTTTGTATCTCGCCTTTAAATTTTGTAACTGTTTTGGTTTTTTTTTAATTTTCGGGGGGATTTCGAAAATACTGGGTGGAAATTCACATAGTCATCTGGCAACACTGGCCACCGTATAAGGCCGGCTACATACAGATCATGTGTGGCTGGCCTAAATCCGCCTAAATCCATCTTCAAAATAGACTCGGCCCTTTCTTTTACATACTTAATTCTCATCATTCATAAATCCGAGTAAATAACTCAAAGGAAAGAACTTCAATGCTTAATAAGGCCAATAAAGCGAGAAATAACACTAAACTCACAAAACAATCACGCCGGACCGGCCGGCGATCTGACAGCTGACGATGGGCGATGGCGGATGCAACGCGAGACACGAACTCTCCCGAAATCAACCGAGTGACGCGCGATAATTCACGAACGCAGAGTTTCGGCGCGGCCGAAAGGTTCGGTGGGTTTTCAGCCGAAACCGAAACTGGTGCCGAAACTAGATTTTTGAGCCGAAACTGGCCGAAACCGAAACCGAAACCGAATCTTCGGTCGGACACTAAAAAATAGTCATAATTAGAGTACGCAAAATATTGATCGAGTACAGGAAGAATGATTTAATCAGCTGTAAGCGTGGGAATTTGAATAGCTTACAAAAAAGGAACACTTGTTGTTCAGCCGACAACGCGATGGTATGGCATTCGTGTTTAGGATTCGCTTAGAGAAAGTTGTATGTAGTACCTACTTGTGATCATTAAGTTATTATAGTGAAATATAGTCATAAAGTGAGTAAAGGTGTTTCATTGAAGAGAAAAATCTACAGATGAATTTAATATGCTTATTTATAATCAACAACAACAACCTCTAATGTTGCATGGCATGGCACCAAAAAATTGGTGCTGGAAGAATTAAATACCGATACGCTGAGCAAGAGAAATTAAAGTTTGTGCATCTCGTTTACATAGGTACCTTTCAAAAATATTATACTAGAGATGGGTTGTACTAGGTAAATTTGGGACTAGGTGCACCTATTCCCAGTATTTAAAAATACGTGATCCAAACACCTGTTCCACCTAGTCTCAAGTACTTATCGGCTATGGTTCGCGTACTTAGTCCTTAGATCCATAATAGGACTCGATACATGAGATCAAATGGGGACAAAAACTGACTTTTGATCACTTCAGTCAGATGTCGCCACACTACTGCTTACTGACGATGATGACTTGATGATGACGACGATGATGATGATGATAACGACGACGACGAAGACGACGATGATGATGATGATGACGATAATGATGACGATGACGAGGATGACGATGACGATGATGATGATGACGACGATGACGATGACGATGATGATGATGATGACGATGATGACGATGAAGATGATTATGATGATGACGATGATGATGATGATGATAATGATGATGATGACGATGATGACGATGAAGATGATTATGATGATGACGATGATGATGATGATGATGATGATGATGATGATGACGATGATGATGACGATGATGGCGATGATGATGATGATGGCGATGATGATGACGATGATGATGATGACTACTTCACTTTGGAGCCATTGTTGTTGTTATAAAGACAAAAATACGTAATCTCAATTATTTTAACACAAAAATATCATTATAGATAGGTACTACTTGGACTAGAAGACTAGTTAGCTACCATACTTTTTTTTTTTTTTTTTTTTTTTTTTTTTTTGTCCGGGCGCTTTTTGGCCCGGCCCGCGATCTCCCTCTGGTGTGGGGGCCAGAGACTTTATTTACTTAATATTAATGTGTAAAATAATTTTTTCGCAGTCTTTTTATTTCAATAATTTAAAAACACAGATTTTTTATTTACATAATTAAAAGAAGCAGTTAAAATACATAAATTGTAAACTTGTCAATTCTAAAAATAAATCTAAAAATAAAACAACAAATTAAAACAACAAATGGACAAGGATAGGTGGAGTCATACATAAAAAATACGATAAAAATAAAACAAAAATTTCCCTACTATTTATTGCACAGATCAGTCAGCCGGTGTGATTAATAGCGCAGTGTGGTAAGGGTTGCTAGTCGGTGCTTACTACGACAGTAGTAAGCTGACAGCTAACCCCTATCTGCATCGGTCTTATTCCTATTAATCACACTGGTTGCTACCTCCGTGCAATAACTTAGTAGGGCGTCACGCTTATCCTTGTCCATGACAAGCTTACACAAATTCCCTAAGTTAAAATCTGTGTCTAAAGACAATTCTGCATTAAGTCTTTGGCGAGCGAACACAGGGCAATGAAGCAAGATGTGCTCCACTGTCTCGCTCACACCAGGCTCGCAGATACACGATGGGTCCTCTTTGCACTTGAAGCGGTTCAAGTACTCTGAGAACCCACCGTGCCCTGTTAGAACCTGTGTGAGCACGGCAGTGGGCACGATCTGTTTAATTGTCCTTAGCTACCATACTGTGTAGACTAAGCAATTCGTAAAACTCATAATAATACGCGATCTCCGCACGCAATCGAGAGAGCAACACGTCCGCTGGGACGTGTTAAGTGAAATACTAGGTGGACTAAGTACTGTCAAAATTGGAATAGGTGCCGCCTAGTCTCGTAAAATACCTGTTCTTCGCACCTGTTCTAGTAAATACGACTCATCTCTATATTATACCTCTATGCAGAACAGAACCAATAATCGAGATAGTGATATAAATAAACTTCTTGGTTATTTGAGAGGAGAAAAAACAATAATCATTAAAAACCATAGACATTGTTAAAACTGACATTTTGTTATCTATAATTATTATCTAGCGAATGGCAACAATCGGTTTTCGGACGTCAACAAAATTTTAGGTTAGGCGTCGCATCGTTTTGGTTTCCTTTTGTTTTTCTAACGTATTATGTAGTGCTGGTGGTGGAAAATGAATTCCCCAAGTAAAGATACTGAGGAGCCGTCGTCGAGCACGGCGCCGGCGGACGAGGGCCCGGGCGGCAGCGGCGGCGGTGACGGCGGTGGCGGCGGGCCCGCGGCGGCGCCCGCTCGCCCGCCCGCCAAGCGGCGCCTCTCCAGCACCGTCATCGAGATCTCGGACACGGATAGCGACGACTCGGACGTGTGCGCCGTCAACTCCTACCAAGCCTCGGCGGACGAGGTCAAGAGGATCCGAGCTGGTTAGTCTGATATTTTATCTGCAGTGTATCTATCATTGTTTAGGCGGGAAATTCAAATTACTGTTACTATTTACTGAAGGTCCGATTGGAACATTATGTAGGGCTTTATAAAACAGAGCCCATGAGATTTTGAAAATATTGACACTTATTTGATGTAGAATACATTTGATTAGGTACCTACCTACCAATTACCATTGATCCATAGATAGATTTGATAGAAATACACAATGCAGTTTTTCCAACATGTTAAAATATTTGATTCATAACTACTGACATTGTATTCCAGCTGATTATTCCACCTCGTCCTCATCATCAGACTACAGTTCGGACTCCGAGTCCCCGTGGGAGGATGACTCTATATTATTAGAAGACCTGAAGGCTGACATCAAAGCTGTCAAGGCACCCCTCAATGCTCGTGCGAATAGGATGGATGATCCATTGTTTAACCCTAAGATTAAGGTATGTCTTTTATAGACTGTAAGGTATGACCAAAGTTACTAGTTGATACAACTTAATTGTGCCACTGACAATCCTGGCTTACGGGAGTAACAGTGGTGGGAATGTGAGGTGGGGGCATTGCACAGTAAAAAAAATATAGATCAGACCAGCCAGACCTTATTAATGAACTAAATTTTTTGGCTTTCATATTATTATGCTGTTTTTAGCGTTCCGAAGAAATTCTGCCCAAATATTAAATCATATCACATATTTCACTGCAAATTCTCGATTGCAGTCACAAGAACTGATAGACAGATTAACAACACACTGGCAAGAGCAGAAGGACCTCACAACAGACACGGTGACGTTAACCAGCGAGCCGTTTCGCTTGTGCCAGCTGCACGACTTCCTTGCCAACCCGGAGATGATCAACAACATAGTGGACGACATGAACACCCTGGACTGGTCGCGGAAGAAGATGGACCTGTACGAGTTCCACCAGACGGCCGACCTGGCCAGTCTCACGTGGCAGAGAAGCATCAGAGGCATATACGAGCTGTTGAAGACTGAAGTTATGACTTGGGTGAGTAGGTACTTGTTGGCTGATAGATACTATGGTCTGATTTTTAATTAGACGAAGTGGGCTGACAGGTTCTTATGTCACTTTTCAATATAAATAGAACAAATAAGGTTCAAATTCGAACTTTTCAGTTGTCAGTTGGCTTCGTCTAATTAAAAATCAGACCATAGTATCGTTATTACTTATCACATATAGCAATTTCAGACCGTAACTTTGGTTTGTATTATTATGAATCTTCTTCTTCGTATCGTATGGCTAGTGGCCAACCTGGTGTCAGAGTTGTTCAAGTCGCCCGCAGGCCTCTGACAAGGCTTAACGACTGCTGCCTAGATGACAACAACCGGGACCGACTTTTATCGTGCCCTCCGAAGCACGGAGACGCTCAGTTCAAATGCCACTAAATGGTCAACCATCTCTGCCTGACCTTGCCAAGCGTTGCTTAACCTGCGATCGTTTACCGATCAGTGATTGCAGCTGGCTATGAGTGACTCAAATCTTATTATCATCATTATGAATATGGACCTCATATGCCGCACCAATCTTGGTCTATCGGCCACGTCACTATGTGCTCACTGTGGCATTTTAAAAATACAAGTATAGTTCGCGACAGGTCGAGATGACATTCGGCTTATGAGCTTTTTGCAGAATAAAATGCGAATCAAAATTACCAGGACCCGCAACGCAACAGAATAATTTAATTTAATAATTTTGTGGGTTTAATTGTTTATCGGGTCCTGTTAATTTTGATTCCGATTTTATTCTGCAAAAAGCTCATAAGCCGAATGTCATCTCGACCTGTCGCGAACTATAGATCGAATAAGAAACAAGTCCATATGATAATGTAATGTGTGTGTGCGTGGTGCAGGTGTCGCAGGTGACGGGGCTGCAGCTGCGGTCGGTGTCGGCGTCGTGCTCACTGTACGGGCCCGGCGACCACCTGCTGGCGCACGACGACCTGCTGGCCGACCGCCGCGTGGCCTTCATCCTGTACCTGGCGCCCTGGCGCGCGCCCCGCCCCCGCCCCGCCCGCCCCGCCCGCCCCGCGCCCGCGCGGACGCTCGAGAACGGCGCCGGGGACAAGCACGACGTCGTCGAGGTCACTACCACTCATGGACCAATTACTAAGCGGACTAAGCAACTCGGCCGAGTACTAACATCGACATAAAACGAAGCGAGTAGTTCAGCTATTTACCGGTAGATAGTTGCCACGCATCCCGGGAAAATTACCACGCGTTGTTTCACAGAGATATCTACTAAGAACGTCTCTTCTAATTAGAATCTCTATGCTACCACTACACTACAACGACCGCCATTCAAACTGCTCCATCGAAATTCATACTTTCTGTACTCTTCTTATCGTATGGTTAGTGACCAACCTGGTGTCAGAGTTGTTCAAGCCGCTAGGCAAGGCTTAACGACTGCTGCCTAGATGACAACAATCGGGACCGACTTTTTACGACGCTCCGAAGCACGGAGACGCTCAGTTCAAATGCTATTAAATGGTCACCCATCTCTGACTGACCTTGTCAAGCGTTGCTTAAACTCCGATCGTTTACCGATCAGTGACTGCAGCTGGCTATGAGCGCCTCTGTACTCTTTATCCAATATTCAGTTTGTGAACACTGTGGCTTTGCTTCCTATGCATTAAGGTTGTCGCATGCTGCAGGATCAGAGCGGCGCGTCGTACAGACGTGTCGGACTAGCAATCCACTCGTTTAGCACTTAGATCGTCGAACTCGAACGCATTTTGATCGTATACGATCTTTGGTGCCGCCCTTCGCTTCAATAGTAACGTGTGGTGCGCAGGTGGAGGACGGGGAGGAGGGTGAGGTGTGTGAGGAGGAGGAGGAGGAGGGGGAGTGGCGCGGGTGGCGGCGCGCGATGGGCGGCGCGCTGCAGCTGCTGGCGCGCGACGCCGCGGGCCGGCCCGCGCACGTGGCGCGCTCCGTCTGCCCGCGGAACAACATGCTCGCCTTCTTCAAGGTCGGCCACGACTCCTTCCACCAGGTCAGTCCTCCACGATGGATCTATTTTTGACAATCACAGCTCTGAAATACAAAAATACATCGTCAGTGGAAAGGAAAAAACGCTAAAACGCTAAAATGGTACTTTTGGAAAATGAGGTTTAAAGTTACTTAGTTTAATGAGGTTTACTTTAAACCTCATTTTCCAAAAGTACCATTTTAGCGTTTTAGCGTTTATTCCTTTCCACTGACGAAATATATACTGACTAGATTGGATACGGATTATCTAGCTGATAATGGATTTCAAAATATTTGGATAAATCTTGTATTGTCAGGAGGGATTTATAACGTCCACGATTAGGTGATTGGGACAGGCAGAGAAGATTATCGCAGTCAAAGAGTGATAAAAAATGTTCTACTGTCTATGTCACGGTCACAGTGTCGTCGTAAATTGATCAGCTCGGCTGACTGATCAACGTTAGAACGAGACACATCAGAATTACAGGTGGAAAAATATTGTACCAAATGCATGAGCTAGCGCGACATTTGTTGATGACGCAGGTGGAGGAGGTGTTGTCGCTGGAGCTGCCGCGGCTGTCCATCAACGGCTGGTTCCACGGGCCGGCGCCGGAGCCCGAGCCCGCGCCGCAGCCCCCGCCGCCGCCGCCGCCCGCCGTGCCGCAGCGCCCGCACACCGACATCGTGAGTGTGCCACCTCACCGCGAGCCGCCCCGCGCCGCCCCGCGCCGCCCCGCGCCGCCGACCGTTGGTCTAGCGTAGTCATAACAGTGGAAACCTCGTTTTGCTCGTGGTCTGCCTTAAATATTCACTAAAGCCATGCTAACAACACATCCAGTTCTTCATCAAACACAGGCCGGAGGCAAATTCTGTGAGCGAGGACTTAAATATTCAGCTCACCAGATGTCGCTCGATTGGACTGGCCTGTTGTTATACAGGGTGTAATCGAAATCGTGGGCAATATTTTAAAATATAACTCGACACATGATTCAGAATATTTTGGGAAAACAAACAAAAAAAATCTATTGATAAAAAATTATTGCTCGGGTAAGCAAATAAGTAAATCATTTAACTGTTATAATATCCTGGGACATTTATTACACACGGCTACCTGATCCCAAACTAAGCAGAGCTTGTACTATGGAAACCAGATAACTGATATTACTACATATACTACTTTACTACTCCGGACATACAGACATGTTCATGCACACAAATGCATGTCACGGGTAGGAATCGAACCTACGACCTGCAGCGTGAAAGTCGCCTCCGCGCCAACCACGCTAACGGGCCCGTCGAACCTGGGTACCTTCCCAAGTAGCACAGACCTTCGGTCTAACATATCACATAGGGTCCACATCCGTAGTTCAACCGTTAATTAAAACTTATTAGGGTTCACTCGAACTGCAGCAGCTGCATAGAAGAACATCACACCCAATATAATGCTTTTGACAATAAAATGACTTTATTAAGTACCACAGACATGCCAATATAACGTTCATGACAGTTAAGTATAGTTTTTTGACAGTATTAGCTTAACTAAAGCATTTTAAGGGTCAAACTATGCTGACTGCTGAATAAAAGATCACAAGTGTACCACTTAATTGCTTGTAATACTAAGAGTGTACATGTAAAAAACGGCATTGCAATTTAAGCCCCTCTTATGATTCAGTGTTGCCCTATACACAGATTGTTAACGTCAAATGACAAATGTTACTCAACTTTTATACAGATTTTAAAATTCGATCTCGGATATCCCAGATCTCGTATCCCTGATTCCGTATCACGGATTTCCGGGATCCCATATCCCGGATCCTGTATTCAAGATATCTCGGATTCCGTATCCCCGCTATCACAGATCCCGTATTCTGGATATCTCGGATTTTGTACCCCGGATAGCTTGTATCCCGCATCCCGGATATCTCGTATCCCGGATCCCGTATTCCAGATATCTCTGATCCCGTATCCCGGATATCACAGTTCCCGGATCTCGTAACCCGGATCTTAGATCCCGTATCCCAGATCCGGTAAACCATCTCCCATATCCCGTATTGTATTAGCCAATAGCCAATAAAAGTCCCGACAAAATCGGTCCAGCCGTTTCGGAGATTAGCCGGAATTGGTACCACTATACAACTTTTTATCCCCTATTTAACCCCCTTAGGGGTTGAATTTAAAAAAACCTTTCTTAGTACGCCTCTACTCATCATGCCAAACACACCCTCCAAATTTCAAGCCCCTACGACCAGCGGTTTAGGCTGTGCGTTGTCTGGCAGTCAGTCAGGACTTTGATTCTTATATATTTAGAAGATAAATAGGAAGGTAAAAAAAAAATATTTATGTTTATACAGATTTTATTATAGTATACCGATTTACAAACAAAGTTGTCTTATTGGTCGATCGATGGCGACACAAATGGTTGATTTTAACTGAGCGGCTTTAAAGGGCTTATACCCAAAGCCGCGTAACTACTGTAAAAAAATAACCTTGTGTAACAGATGTGACCACACTCGGGCATTTTTTCAGCTCATAGCGTTTATTTGTGATATATAATATTCACACTGACGACCATTTTGAAATCTAATAACCTATAAAAATATGATTTAGTTTGTTTTGGTTTGTTTTATTTCAGGCTATAAAATTGAAAGACGCTTGGATTTTAAGTTATTTCCGCGTATACAGCTTTTAAATCAAATTAAATGTCATTATTAAACCAATTTACGTTTTTCAAAAATAATGCACTGTCCCAATTCCTCAGGCTTTTCACATAAAACACGCATATGTCAAGGGCGCTTTAAAATTTTGGACTAAATATATATCCTATTTCACAATACACTTTCATTACCATTCAGATTTCACACGTAAATGGTAAAACATAGTCGTACCCAGATTTTCCACATATAAAATAAATTTCATGTCTCTTGCACAGATATTATTATTAAACGACGCGATGGTGGCCAAGAGAGAAACTAAAATTTTCAATTAGAGAATTGTCATATTCATCTGACAGATTGTTCGACAAGTGACACTCTCAGCGGGCCATAGATAAACATGTGATATTAGGCCACAATGGTCACGTTAAAATGCTGCATAAGAGCTATGAGTGTACATAATTTGTGCCCAAATAAGCGTTATATCGGCTGAGAAGGCGCCTTCTCAGCCGATATAACGCTTATTTGTGCACCTCAAAGTTCCGCGGTATACTATAAGACCGCCGATATACAGCACTCTTGTGCTACTTGGGTTATACCTTACCTGGGTAATAAATAGTTATCAATTGATTTGTTGATTAATATTCCCTACATATTCTGAATCGTGTGTATAATCACCGTTAAAAATATTGCCCACGATTTCGATTTCACCCAGTATATCTCTTCCTTTCTGTCAGGGCCACTACAACGCCCGCGCCAATGCGGCGCCTTCCACGTCATGTTGTGCCCTCATTCGTGTCGATGTTGTGTGTCGAAGCGTGTACTGTATGTGAAGTATATGTGTATGGGTATGTGCGTCAGGTGCTGCTGAACCAGTGGATCGAGGCGACGTACATGTCGCCGCGCAGCCGGCTGCAGGTGCAGGCGCAGATGGAGCGCGAGAGCGAGGTGTGCCTGACGCAGCTGCTGCAGCCCGACCAGTGCGGGCGGCTGCTGGCCGCGCTCGAAGACCCCGGTCAGTGCACACCCATCACATCACATCACACAACATACAACCACACCCTGGCGGACTTCCTACCAGACACTTTTGTAGGCAACTTTTAGTAAGGACAAATACAGAGGTACACCGAAGCCGTCGAACAGCAATCGCGCAGTGGGTACGGGGCTCGGGGTGCGGGGTGTTCAAGCGACCCATACTGGCCTCAATAGTGGGGATCATATCATATTTCTGAGCTACACCCGCACTCCGCATCCGTCGTGCAATTGTTCTGCCGTTGAACCTCTATATTTTTTATTATTTCTCTGAGCTAGGACTCTGTGAAAGCGCCATCATAAGTCATACTAGTATTAGATTAGATTAAACCAAGTCTAGTGGAGGGTGACTAGAGTTATGTTCGCGTTTGTGCGGTTTGGCACCAACAGTATGGTGCTAACCACAGAGTAAAGACTAAAGAAAGAGGTGCCCTTATTAGATATACATATGTATGAAAAAAAACGTGGTCATTGTTTTTTCTTTTTCATTGTTCTATCTACCGGTAAATAGTTGAACCACTCGCTTCGTTTTATGTCGATTTTAGTACTAGGCCGACCACTCGGCCGAGTTGCTTAGGGCCAGTCCAGTTCCCTTAGTAATTGGACCATGGTGCTAACATATTTAATTAAGATCGCGATATAATTTAGAATGGGAGCAAAACATAATCTATACTAATATATAAAGAGGGAAATGCTGACTGACTGACTGACTGACTGACTGACTGACTGACTCATCAACGCCGAGCCGAAACTACTGAAGTTAGAGACATGAAATTTGGATAGTAGATATATTTTGTGACGTAGGCAAGCAATAAGAAGCGATTTTGGAAAATTCAACCCCTAAGGGGGTTAAATAGGGGATGAAAGTTTGTATGCAAGTTCGTCATTTTTGAAGTTAGAATTATGAAAATTTGTGTTGAGGTGTCTTTTTAAAAATAAAAAATATGGTTTTCGGCGCTTTTGAATATTCAACCCCTAAGGTGGTAAAATAGGGGATGAAAGTTAGTTGGGAAGTTTGAATAGATGTTCGTCATTTTTGAAGTTAGAATTATGAAAATTGGTGTTTAGGTTCCTTTTTAAAAATAAAAAACTTGATTTGCTGCGTTTTTGAAAATTCAACCCCTAAGGGGGTAAAATAGGGGACGAAAGTTTGTATGGAAGTTCGTCATTTCTGAGGTTAGCATAATGAAAATTTGTATTTAGGTTTCTTTTTACGTATTAAAAATAATAATTTCTGCTTTTTTGAAAATTTAAACCCTAAGAGGTTAAAATAGGGCATGAAAGTTTGTATGGAAGTTCGTCATTTTTTGAAGTTGGAATTATAAAAATTGGTAATTAGGTGACTTTTAAAAGATAAACAATATTAATTTCAGGGTTTTTGAAAATACATCCCCTAAGGGGTCAAATAGGGGATGAAAGTTTGTATGGAAGATCGTCATTTTTGTAGTTAGTATTATGAAAATTGGTGATTAGGTGTCTTTAAAAAAAAATAGCGTTTTCGAAAATTATACGGGGTATGGGATACGGGATACGGGATTTTGGATATGGGATACGTGATACGGGATACGGGATGCGGGATACAGGTTACGGGATACGGGATGTGGGATGCGGGATACGGGATGTGGGATGCGTGATACGGGATACGGATATGGGATACGGGATACGGGATGTGTGATGCGGGATACGGATACGGATACTGATATGGGTTCCGGGATGTGGGATGCGTGATACGGGATACGGATACGGGATACGGGATGTGGGATGCGTGATACGGGGTACAGTAACGGATACGGGATACGGGTTACGGGATACGTGATACGGGATACGGGATACGGGATGTGGGATGCGGGATGCGAGATACGCGATGTGGGATGCGTGATACGGGATACGGATACGGGATACGGGATACGGGATAAGGGATGTGGGATGCGTGATACGGGATACGGATACGGATACGGGATGCATGATACGGGATACGGATACGGGATGTGGGAAGCGTGATACGGGATATGGATACGGGATACGGGATACGTGATACGGGATACGGGATACGGGATACGGGATACGGGATGTGGGATGCGTGATACGGGATACGGATACGGATACGGGATGCGTGATACGGGATACGGATACGGGATGTGGGAAGCGTGATACGGGATATGGATACGGGATACGGGACAAGGGATACGGGATACGAGATACAGAATCAGGGATATGAGATACAGAATCAGGGATATGAGATACAGAATCAGGGATATGAGATACAGGATTCGGGATATCCAGGATACGGGATTTGGGTTCCAGCAAACGGAAACGGAATTTTTTAAACTTATATCCTTCGCGGACGAAGTCGCGGGCAAAAGCTAGTTATACATATAGAGGAAAGCGGCCGGTGCGACAGTTAATAGGCAAATAAAGCAGCAGAAGTGTCGGTAATGTTTGTAGAGTTGCCGTGGGAGCGGTGCGGGCCCATGAACGAGCGGCGCTACGAGCGCGTGCCGGCGCAGTGGGCGGCGGCGCAGCCCGACTCGCACCCGGTGCGGGCGCTGCTGCAGCTGGCCGCCAGCGCCGCCTTCGTGCGGCTGCTGGCCGACTGCACCGACCTGGCGCTGACCGCCTACGACCACCTCGAGCTGCAGCGCTGGGCGCCCGGCGACTACACGGTCAGTCACTACCGCTATTACACTACTGCAGCTCATAAACGGGCTGGCTCGACCGGGCTAGTACCACCCTCTTACAGAAGTTCGGCGTAAAGCAGCTATTACAGCTGCGTTTCGTTCGATGAGTGAGAGAGCCGTAAGCCCACCCCCCCTCCCGCTCCCTCCATCCCACTCTCCTTCAGGTCGGCAATGTGCGAGCAATGCCTTTTGTATTGTAAGCATTTATAGGCTACGGTAACTGCTTAACATCAAGCGGGCCGTACGCTTTTTCGCCACCGCAGTCCAATTAAAAAAAAACTTCACCGAGCCAATTAGGCACTCGGGTATAAATATCAAATGATTCAGCGGTTCGTCCACCACGTAGTGAGCCTGGGCCAATGCCTGGGCACTTCTGTGGTAGTAGCTCCCACTACGTGGTAGACGGAGCGCCGAATCATTGATATATTATTATTTGATATGTATACCCGAGTGCCTAGTCGGCTTGGTAATGTAGTACTCAGTGTACTCGGCGCGTACTAATGGTGGGTGGTGGTTGCGCAGCTGCTGCCGGCGCGCGAGCAGTACCAGCAGGCGCGGCTGGAGGCCGTGCTGTACCTGGGCGCGGGGCTGGCGGCGCGGGGAGGGGGGAGGGGCGGCGGCACCACGTACGTGGCGGTGGAGGAGGAGGGCGCGGCGCCGGCGCTGGTGGCGCTGCCGCCGCAGCACAACGCGCTGGCGCTCGTGTACTGCGACCCCGGCGCCGCCGCCTTCACCAAGTACCGCGGCCGGCTCGGCGCGCCGCCCCACGACCACTTCTACATACTCATCTGCACCTACCGCGAGTGATAGCCCCCCCTACCTGACGCTGACGCCGCCGGTTCTGTAGCGAATCGTTTGCAGAATACCACGAAACTCCCCGAGGGTCGAGTATCCACGAAAACTGCGAGTGAACGGTAGTGCAATCGCTACTATTCTGTACGTTTTGAATGAAGTTTGGCGCTTACCATTTGGTCCGCGCAGTTTTCTATAACTCTCGTGGTTTCAACTACATACTTGGCATATAAACAATACGACACCAATGAATGAATTTAATGATTACTAAAAAGTAAATGAATAATTTGGTTTAAGTATGTTAAAGCGGTAAATAAATGAAATCAGTCTAAACATTTACAATAATGATTATCATCTATGCAACTTTTTAAAGTTGCTTCCAAGAGAACAGCAAAGTCTCTTATGCCGTGTGTCCACTGGCAAGAAAACTTGCACAAGTTTACTTGCGCAAGCGACTTTCAATGTGTAAACACTCACGCAAGTGGATTTCTGCGACTTGCCAAACTTGCTGCAAGTCACACATGTACACGGTTATGTAAAATTGCCAGTGGACACGCGGCATTATGCCATGTGTCCACTGGCAAGTACCTTCCGCAATTTCTTGCAGAAGTCACTTGCCGACTTGTTTCCACTGACTGCAATTTTACAGAACCGTGTACATGTGGGACTTGCAGCAAGTTCGGCAAGTCGCAAAAGTCCACTTGCGTGAGTGTTTACACATTCGAAGTCGCTTGCGCAAGTTTTTTTGCCAGTGGACACACGGCATTAGGTTTATAAATAAAAATGGCAGCATGACATTTGATGCCCCTCAATGGGTGGACGTAAAACATAGCATTCCTATTGGTTGAAATTAAATGTCACGATGCCATCATTATTTTCAAACATTGCATGTTTTATTGAAAGCAACTTTATATGAGTGTTAATAAATAAAGTAACTCATCTGTCCTAGCTCAACGCAAAAAGTAATAAATACTTGTGAAATGTAAATATTAATTATTTTGCTAATGAATGATGGTATTGTGTATAAGTGATAAGTAAATGAATTCGACACGAGGCCGACACACTGTTTACAACAATACGTAGCTTTTTTATTCCGAAAACGTTGCAATAGTAACGCGATAATACTTTAATGCTTATTAGTATACTCTTGTCGAGAAGTCCCACGTGATCACAGCGCTCTGTACTATTAAAAGTATTTGTTATTGCAACTATCTACACGTTACTGTTTCGTAAGTGGACACACTAATGCATTGTAATTATTTCTGTATACATAGATTATGTATTTCTTATACAAGTTTGTGTTGTAATTTTTGTTCGTAACACCCCTCACATTGAATGGAGGCCAAAACCCGGTCTCACATAGACAGAGACTGTCTGGTGCATAGTGTGGTCACAAACGTGTGCTCGGTGAGAGTATGCTGCGAACATTCAATATATTTTTATAGCTTCCCACATCACACGAGACACTAGACACGGCTAGCTTACCTAACTATACGAAATAATGAAATAAATTGTGTGCGTGTAAAATGTGTTCATGTGTCGACCGGCCGAGGTCGCCGGTCGAAAGATAATGTTAGTAATTTTAATAATATATAGTAATAAGTTATTTGTAACACTGCGTTTGTTACATTTTGTACATAATAGAATTAATGAAAAATAAAATGGTAAGAGTTCGGCTTTGTATTTCATTTAGCGGAGAGCTTCGCTCAAAACGTTAATTAAAAACCAATCTGAAGAGGAAGTTGCACGAGCTATGATACAAATATATCCACTCATGTTTATACCTCAAAGGCCGTGCGTTCAATATGTGTGTTGATCCGCTGATATTAAAACTACTTCATTCATAGTCCATACGCCGGCCGTCGCGTCCTTTCGAGCGAACTTACCTCCGAGTTATCCGATATGAGAGCTTCATATATCTCAGTTAATTTATAAGATAGGCGGCCGGTAACCAACTACTTATTTATGATGCGTTGCAATGAGGCAATCTTATAGCCAGCAGTTGACACTCCCTCCGGGACTACCTGCGAGGTGATTTATCTATGAAATGCTGCTTTGGAAGATAAATACATGTTAAAACCCTACTCATGTACGAGGTAAATAGAGTAAAGTGTAACAATAAACCAGCCGTTCCCGGTAGACTATCGGCTACTCCTAGAAAGTAGACGACTTGTGACTAGGCGTGAGCGTTATTTCACGTCATCGGTTACATTAACTGGTTACGAGCTAATTCACCGAATCACTGTTTACGCGACGAACGAGTAACTGGTGATTTTTGTAACAAGTTATTTAGCTGCAGCCCGAACTACATCATAGGTATTATGTCACCGGTCACCCATAGACATCTAAAAGTAACAAATAACAATGTTTGTCTTTGTATACTAGAAGCTAGTAGTGACGAAAACCATAGGGTTACAAAAATAACCAGTTACAAAAATCACCTATTAAATAACCGGTGACGCCCTCAAAGTAACCGGTTACGTTAAGTTTCGTGAAAATAATGTAACGACACACGTCTACTTGTGACACAAAAACATACAGTCGAATTGAGAACCTCCTCCATTTTGAAGTCGGTTAAAAATACTCTTAACATTCGACTGTGCCATCATTAAGCTTGTAATAAAAATATAGGAAATGTAAGTAACATTTTTCAACAATTCTGTTGGTGACTATCTTGCTACATTCTGTGATACAACTGTCTGCCCACTCCGTACAGAGATTGATGTGAAGATATGAGAAGTTTGCCTACGAGTTGCCACAACTTTATATCGCCAAAGTGACCATCACGTCCGCCCGCCGGGAGCCAATCAGCGACGCGGGCTCGCGGCGACACCGCCACGGCTACGTGACGACCCCGCTTCGGGATCGAGTAATTAGTTTGTTACCCTTTCGAGATTATTTTACACTACTTTGAAGACGTAGAACGTGATGGATATGGGTGGGTTACGGAGACATTGCTTGTTCAACTATTCCGTCGACGTTCATGATTATAGCTATATAGGTATATTTAAGATAATGTTCCGGGTCCGGAAGACGAAAGGGTTTCCAATAGAGAGTTGAAAAAACGTCCCACACGAAGTCAATTGCTCCACCAACTACCATGAGCTTACGTCGTCCGCTAGCGTCTACGTATATTGGTATGGCTAACTGTAGGTAAATATTCACTACACGTCTAACGTAAAGTATTGGTATGGAAAACTGTAGGTAGGTACATATTTACTTTACATGTGAGTACTGAGTAGATCCTTCCTCCACTTGCTATTCCATCGTAGTAGATTCAAAGTTAATCTTTGTATCGGGAATGTGCCAGTTCTGGCATACGAGTTCATTTGCAAGTGGAATGGGTGCGTGTAAGCTGCTTACCGCTCACGTCATGAGGTGCGCCTACACCGGGGCGCCGGCGACGGCGGCTTACGAGTCTAACGTAGACATTACAAGCCGCACTATCCGTAACGAAACCACTCTGTAGCTAGTGGGGTATGAGAGTGTATATGTTTCATTGAAATATCTATATCGAATCTATTTCGACGGGCCAGTTGGCGTGGTCGGTTTAGATTCCGCCCATCACGCTGCAGGTCGTAGGTTCGATTCTTACCCGGGATATGCATTTCAATGCATGAACATGTCTGCATGTCCCGAGTCTGGGTGTAATTATGTAAGAATATCAGTTATCTGCAGGGGCGCCGGCTTTTAAACAATCCCGTGGGTGCTCATTATGACTCGTTTAAAAGAACAGACAAGTAGACGGACAAAAAGGTGATGCTTTTCTAGGGTTCCGTACCCAAAGGGTGCCAACGGGACCCTATTACTAAGCCTACGCTGTCCGTTTGTCCGTCTGTCTGTCTGTCCGTCTCTCGGCGGGCTGTATCTCACGAACCGTAACAGGTAGAGACTTGAAATTTTCACAGAATGTGTATTTCTGTTGCCGCTACAACAACAAATACTAAGTATAAAATAAAGTTTAAAAATAAAGGGGGTCCCCATACAAGAAGCTTGATATTTTTACGTTTTTATTCTACGGTGGTAGGGAACCCTTTATGTGCGAGTCCGACACGCACTTGGCCGGTTTTTTTTTTAATTTTGGAAGAATAAGTGACATTAATAAGTACCTACTGACAGTCTCATGGCACGGTAACTGGAGTTCAGCCTCAGGCCTCAGTGCAAGTTGGTAGTCGGTGACAGCATGACTCAATTCTTTAATACCAGTTGTGTTCCGGTACGAAACTAATTTCTCATTTTCTCCCGTTTTACTGGCTCAAATTTATCCTGCTAGCCGTTAATTCATTCAACATCACGTTACGCCATCGATCTTAAGCTATTTATGAAAACAAGTAAGTAGCTATAGTAGATACCCCGCATTGACTGTGTTCTAGCTAGAGCTCCCAGTAGCGTTGTATTAAACAAAAGTTTATATCGATCACTCGAATCGTACCAGTTAAATAAAACCGATATCGATATGGAACGGTGCAGTTATGTCTTATCTACAAGGTTTTAATTAACAGGTAAGTAATGAAAAATAGTACTTTAGTTACTTTAGTAGATATGTTCAAAAACACTTTAATATTACGTTCTGGATTATTAAAACGGGCAATGTCGGGTCATATAGCTAATAGGTAAACATGTTCGCACAGTGGTATTTTATAATAAATGAATGTATGTAGTATTTTCCGGCGGGGGCACACGGTCCCCGGACTCCGGGTCGCAATGGCGGCAATGCTAGGAAACATTCGGCCCAGTGCACACCAGCGATACGATTCTTCGCCACGTCTATGTAGTCAACAAACATGGATTCTTGTGGGCAATTATTATATTGCCAATTGGAAATGAAACTGTTTCAGAACTTTTGCGTTTTTTGTTTGGTGTAGCCATTTTTTTTGTTAGGTAGGTACCTACTACGCTTCATTGGACGTAAATTGGTGTCGGCACTAAGTATGGGAACTACCAATGGGCTTAATTGTTTTCAAAAGATTTACGCCGGGGTGGTATGTGTTGTAATGTATCAAGTGATGCTCCGAACAATCATCATCATCAATCAATCATCAGATGAAATTAACTATGACATTAATTATGCTCGTTCTGGTATTTTCTTCAAAATACAGGCTGTCTACAGTAGCTGCAACATGTTCTTCAAGCAATAAACAAGTCGATCGCGAGTATCGGCAGGGGCGCGTTAATAATGCGCCCCGGCTCTCGGAGTCCGCCCGCACTTCGCACCTCGCAAGTGCGCAACACTTCACTGACGCTCACTCAATAGTTCTTTTTTTCTTGGAGTTTTCTGTGACATTTTGCTCTTAACTGGAACATTTCTAATATTGTGAGTGCAATTCTTTGTCACTCGATGACCCGCTTTCGCTCTATAGTTGTTAGTTTCCGATGAAGGCATCTCAGAATATCGCGGGTATGTTGAAGGCTCTAATACTGTGACAAAGAAGTTTAAAAAGAAAATCGAATTGGCGTTAAATATTCTTTTAATTGCGTAGGCGTAGTGCTACGCCGTAGCAGGCTTCGCGTAGCATTTTGAATGTAGTGCGTTTTCAATGATTCTTGTCAGTTGCGCAATCAAGACGAGTAGGTACCGGACAAGAAATGCCCGTTTCTAATACATGTTATTTCAGTTAGTTTTCTGATACCCAATCCAACACGGTATCCTGGGTAGGTAGAGAGAGACAGGAAGTGTCCGTTCTATACTATATTATTCCGTGGGCTAAATTAAGCTGCATTTTATTATTACGTTTGCATTGACTTGTCCATTGTCATTCTAACGAAACCATTGTTTTTGAATACGACACACAAACATGTTATTTGTTATAGTTTCATGTTCGTTTTGGTAGCAAGAATTTGATATTTGCAATAGTTTGTAGCTATCGTTCGTGAGTGCGGAAACTTGTCGCGCCATCTGCGGCGCAGGCTCGGGCTCGGGCAGAGTATGCTGGAAGATAATTTTTATTATATACAAAGTACCTATGCATCCTTAAGAAATATAAAGCAAGATTATAAAGGCCGCGACTGATTTGTATTTAAATCGTAAACTATAACAATAGGTAAGTATGCGCAACAACATGTGTTGGTAAGTAGTGACACTGCAATTGTCTCCGCCGCAGCTCCCGGCGACAAACTCAGCTGAACAGGCGAGCGCCGCAACTTACTAGTTCCTGTTTGTTGTTTAGATCGTATTTAGCTGAGTAAGGCTTTGAAAACACAGTTACCTTCAGGACGCATCAGTGATATAGTTGATGCCTTCAAGGCCTCACATTTTTATGAAAGGTCTGTGGAACGATCACTTCTAGGTATTTGTCTCTCAAAGCTGTATGATATCGACAAAGCTGTTACACCGAAGTTTAGACCTTTGTTACCGAAGCAGCTGAACCATTTCTAGAAATCTATTTATTGGCCAAATCCTAAATGAATTCAAACGTCGTTGTTTATTAGGATCGTAATAAACAACAATTGAGCACTGGTTCATTGTTAAATTCTTGGTTTGTGTTGTAGTTCGTTCAATTTGGGAGGTGCTAATGAAAAACATTAAAGTATAAATTATTTTGTCTGGTCATAAAATGTACTTAAGTAAACAGTAAGTATCTCTTAGTGTGTGCGACATAATCTCTAAACTGGATGTAAAATGGCCCGCGTGTTGAGGAGGTGTACAAAAACACCATGCTGTATGTAAACCCCACTCGACACGTAAATGTCGGGCCCTCTAGGGTCGGTGGGAGACGGAGGTCCATTAGTGGCCGCCACTACACGTCAATACCGCTGCTACTTACACCTTTAAAAAATGATGGACTTTAGCTAAAGGTCAGCTACCAACCACACCGTGTAGTGTGTATCTGAGCACGTAACCCTTTCTGGGCTAGTTTTCAAATGTCTAAATCTGTTTATCCAGGCGTCCGCGTCGGTACAACTTAGCCTGGACTTAGCTGCCATAGGTACTGTGTCAAAGTATATTGTGCGTAGGTATTTCCCTAGTATCAACCAGAGTGGGGCAAAATTTAATTGCAATTAATTAATTGCAAATTGCAGGTGGTGTCACAATTAACAATTAATTGTGATTTGTTCACGATTGATAAACACATCAAAATTAATTGTTAATTGTGACACTACATGCAATTTGCAAATAATTAATTGCAATTAAATTTTGCCCAACTCTGGTATCAACTAGCATGTGTATTAACTACTAAAGTTTTGTTACTTCGCCGGTTTTGTTACTTGTTTACTGGGCCTCCCTTAAAAATTAGGAAGAAACTAGCTAGTTGAATATTCAATCTATAAGGCCTTCCATGCTAGACAAATTAATACTACCTTTTTATAATGTTCTCATTTTATAGGTAAACTAATCTTGGCGTAGCGTTGGTTCTTGAAAAGTAATCCTAGTTTCCGAACTACTTAGTAGCAGGCTTCAGTTAAAGACTATAATAATACCGTCGTTAGTCACCGCTAAGCTTTGAAGATTCATATTATTAGGTGGTGAATAAACTTTTACTAAGCTGCGTTATTGTCTCATCATAGAATTCTCGTCTGCTGTACTTTGCTTGCAACTTTAAGGTAGCGTTTATATGTTGAATCAAACATAAGGCCTTGGTCTCCTATTAAATGACATCGGCCGCTCACAGCGTGACGCGTACGCCGCGTCACAATGTTACTATAGTGACGTCGTCGTGTGAAGGAGACCACAACAGTCCATTTCTATAGTAAGCATTGTGACGTGGCGTACGCGTGATGCTGTAAGCGGCCGATGGCATTTAATAGGAGACCACGACCTAACCGTGCGTTTCCACTGCGTAATAACATGTTGTCACAACATATTGTTGTCTCTATTTAATGACAGCAAAAGAATAGAGACAGCAATATGTTGTGTCAACATGTTTTTGTGCAGTGGAAACGCACGGTAAGACAATATATTTTCAACTACGGTGAAAGCGAAAGAGCGTCGATGTGTATGGAAGACAGTAGTTTCTGCCTACCCTCATGGTATACCAGGCGTTAAATACTGTAAATATAATTATATTATTTCGCAACACAACAGCATAAAAAATAATTGTATCTTTACTAGACAGGTCCTATAAATAAGCGTTTAGCATTTGCAGGCTTTAATTTCAAGATCTAGATATGTACAACAGATAAATTACCAAAGGTGCCGGCCGATACCCGCTTGCTGTGTCGACTGATAACGTCACGCCAGCCCCGAGCTCGCACTGACCGCTGTCGTTATCTGGCGTGAAAATAAACATCGCACCATTGAGCTCGTTGTCTCAGCTCCATTTCTTGCGTTATCAATTCTTGTTAAGCTCAGGGATTCGATACGAAAACCGCATAACCATTTAAAATCTTTGCAAAGTTCATTTAAATACATTTACACTTTGCAGTGGGCTTCACAGGGCTTCACTTTTTTGGCAGACATTTTTGCCAGAGGATTCGTAGTTAGTCGTGCAAACATGGGCGATGCTTTAGCAATCTTTTCCGCGTATCTCGTGTTGCACTGCAATTCTCAATTGCAATGCAATCACTTCAATTCTGACTGCAACAGTTGCAGCCAGAACTGGCAGCATATAATAACAGTTGGACATATTATTTAAAAACAGTTGGACTTAAAGGAACTTAGGTGCTTACCCTTGGTGATCGAACAACAGGGGCCTTACCACCACCTCTTATAGCAGTTTTGTTTTAACGTTTCAGCGGCCATTTGTGCAATGACGTTTCTTATTGTCATGACAATAAGGTACGTCATTGCACAAAAAGTCGCTGAATCGTTAAAACGTTCCTATAATTGAATCGCGATAAGAGGTCGTGGTAAGCCCCCAGAACAAATTTAATAGTTGCGAATGAGGAGACGAGGGCAAGGAACGGCAAGGTTTAAAATAAATCCAGGCTGAATTCCTCTGCCTACATTAGCCAACCCCGATATATGGGATGCTAACCAGAATGAAATTACCTACAGTTTATTGGATCCGGCCGCGTCACGGTAGCGCCGCGGCGGCAGCGGCGCGGTCTCAGTCCGTCGTTATCGTCTGTTTATCGGCATTACCCCAGCGCGGGGCTTACCTGTCGACCCAGCCATGAATATAAATAACGCGACCGAATGTCTCTCCCCACGTTTGCACACTCGTAAACGAATTATTTTGTTAGAGATCGAATTTTCAAAAGAAAATGTTAATGATAGGAATCGTTGGCGGTTAATGGTCCTAAACGTCTAAGGTAAAATTTCCAATATGAGCCTAGATGTTTTTATTATTGACACCCTTAATGAAGAGAGCTCGGCTTAGGTAGCGTATGTTGCAAATGTTAGCTTAGACTTGCAGGCGACTCTACCTCTATGCTAGCCGTCTTTTAATGTTCTGAGATGCTACTTATATAAAGATTTAAGCAATAGACCAAATTATGTATTTATGCAAAATAATATTAATAGAATTAAAATTCAACATCGTGTAAAAATCACAAACTTGCTTCATAATTAAAGATGTGATAAACGGCTTTATATTAAAAGCACGTTGTAAAAGTGCTTTTCTGCTTTTTTGCAGTGCTTTAAACAAAAATTCGTCCGTTAATAAACGGACAACAAAAGCAAAATGCTTACTAAACATAAGTTCAAGCAAAAAGCCAAAAAATTACGCGCTGAAAAATTGATAGTGAGTCTTATGTGCATGGAAATATGGTTTTTAATCTAATATAATGTATTATAAATTATTGCTTTTTATGGGTAAAGAAATAAGGTTAAATTTAATTAAATATTGATTTGAACTGTATTGTCATACAAATAAGGTTACTTTTTGTATTTTTTTATAATTTCTTTCTCTTTCTTGCCGCCATTGCTTAAAAGCAACACGCTTAAATTTGTAAGCGCGCTTAGGCGCTTACTTAAAAAAGCGGCTTTTCGTTTAAGCACCCACTTCTATTCATAATCGTTACACCTGTTTGAAAACTGAAATTAACTAATATCTATGCGGTGCGTAAATTCATTGTATATTATATTTTATGCCAAAAGCCCGCATCCTGCGTCTATAATATGTATAAAGAATCGCTTAATAACTGAAGTCGTACAAACGTAAAGTGATTTATTCGTACATTGTGTTCACAACAAGTTGTAGATGGCACGGGGCGCGGGGCGCGGGGCGCGGCGCCTGCCTCCCGTCTTAAGTATACCCAGCGAGGTTGTACGGGCTCGCTTTGTGATTTGTTCATAACAATTTGTTTAGTAATGACTTGGAAGCAGTAGGTACTTATAGTGGCACGAGGGGCCGCCAGGGTCGTAGCTGACAGGTGCCGGGTTCGATCCCATCTAGCCATTCAACTATTATTGACCCAATAATGGATGAATTGAATTAACGATTTTCGAATTCGGTAGCTACAACGGAAATGTGTTCTTAAACCACCAGATTTTTATTTAATTTAGGTATTACACTGGGGATTTTTAAGACGTCGTATGGACAAGTTACCAGTCTCGTCGTAAAAAGGCGTTAACATAGCACGATAAGGTGCGTACTTGAAAAGACTGGGTAGGTATGAACCACAGAGTAAAGACTAAAGAAAGAGGTGCCCTTATTAGATATATGTATGAAAAAAAAACGTGGTCATTGTTTTTTCATTTTCATTGTTCTATCTACCGGTAAATAGCGGAACTACTCGCTTCGTTTTATGTCGATGTTAGTACTAGGCCGACCACTCGGCCGAGTTGCTTAGGGCCAGTCCCCTTAGTAATTGGTCCATGGGTATGAACCTACAAATTGGCGTTAACATGGCATGTGGCAACACCGGGTACCAACCAATCAATCAATCACATTAACGTGGCGCATCGCGGGAGTGGATTCAACCGCAGTTTGATTTACACCCTCGCGTCGAGTGCACGTCAACACAACACACGATCAATCATTTAAATCATTTTTAACTCGACTGTTACCCGAACGCTAGGATATCAAGTCACAGTCATTGCCAATCGCGTGGGATAGCCCAGCAAGGCCCTACTATCCGGGACTACATCATTAGGCACTGTGGTTTCAATTTCCTTATTTATTTTAAGGAAATCCAGTCACATGGCCGTTTCACGTGATGTACTAAAGATAACTGTAAGTTATCCACTTAAAGCACAAAACACAAGAGAATTAAGAACCAACTTACCTAACATGCATACCCAAAGACGTTACCAAGAAAGAGGGAGACATGTGATAAGAGACAAACACAAAGAAGACTAAACAAGAGTCCATGGACATAGAATGACTGTCGTTCGCGAAAAATAATGTTGATGTCGGTATTGCTAATACGGCTCATCTTCTGTTGAAAAATATGCATCAAAATGCCTGTGCGATAACAGATGTGTGAATATCGCATGTGGCGGAGCGCTGAGCACAAGTCTTGCGGTAGCAATGTAAGGAGATACCATATCTGCTTATAATACATCAATGTGCATACCAATATTTTTCCCTCACTCATCACTGTCACATAATCCATGACGTCACGTATTCCAAAATGGTGGACACTTATGTCAACAGCTCATAAATCGAAAGCTGGCAACACCGGCGTCGAGTCAATCAATCAAAGCGCAACGTGGCGGGGCGGGGTGGTGCGGGGGGGGGGGACTGCCAGCTCTCACGGGGCACAACGTGGAGGATAAGGATTATATCAGGCACCAACACGACAGATCTGTAAAACAAATAAAAGTTTCCACAACATGTACGAGATTGTACATAGACGTAGAATTTAGTCACAATCGAACCTTCCTTATCTTCATCTACAAACTAGTGATGGGTAAAACGAGGGTAAGCCTTTTGTTACAGATTTGAAAGCTGGAGGTGTACCTACGTGGATACACGTGAAAGCTAGGTGCTTCAACATATTAAGGTTGCACCGTAAATCATGTATTCGTATATGGACCCCACAGCGTGGCCCAGCAGTTTATAATCTTCCGGGAATTTAGTATTACTTTAGTGATGCACCTGACTGTAGCCTAGGGGTGTACAGGTTGGGCTAACAATCAGAAGGTCCCAGGTTCAATCCCCGGTGGGGCATGCACCAATGGATGAATTTTCATCTATGTGCATAATTTACAGTTCGCTGACGGTGAGGGAAAACATCGTGAGGAAACCTACCTATCCCTCGGGATTAGTTAATAGTCAGTTGGGTTCTGACTATCTGCTGAAACGTGGGCTTTGAGTTGGTTAATACCTCCACAGTGTGGTGGTGTATGGCCACTCAAGCCTCTGACTACCCCCGAACGGGGATAAAAGTCGTGACGTTAAATTTTTTTACATTTTGCACCTGATATATTAGGATTAGGTGAAAGAGCACTATTTTAATTTTAAGAAAAAAGTAAAATACGATAAGTAGTTGTGTGTAGTAGGGGTAAGGTTGGTGGTGCGAGTGCGTGCCGCGACGGGCGGAACGGACGCGCCTCGGGGGACACCACTCGCCTGATGAGATCGCCGTCAAGTACCTACATAGCGAGTCAATAGTGAAAGTGTTACGCGCTTCGCTTTCATTCAACGATTGTCTTTCGAATCATAACTCAAAGTCAAAGCAGCTGTGCCTCGCGAAGTTTGACACGCCGCGCGCGAGGCTGAATGCTCGCCCTGCCTCTACCGAGCGCTGTCATTTGCCTCATTAGTTTAGCCTAGTCATGAGACAGAACTATGTCAAATTGTTTGCTCGGGTATAAACTTCTCTGTCTAGAGTGTAGGTTGCCTCGCCATTTGCCTCGCACCGCTTGTGTGTCATGCAATGTGGGTGAGCAGCCTCGCGCGGCATGTGGGTGTTGTGGACACACCTAATCAAGTATTGCGATACATACCTTCTAATGTTGGACTTCACAATAATTATTACCACCAAAATCTTCTAGTGGTTAGATGTTTGTGTTAAATTATGCTCTAATAACTGTATTGCGGGATCGAGAGACCGCTGCGAGGCTGGCTGTGAATTTGTCACGTGGCTTACTCTGAATACGATCACAAATAAATTAGCATCTGTTAAAAGTGTTAATTATCATAGTTATTAATTACGAATTCATGAATAAATCGCGTCGCCGGTGAGCCGAGCCGAACATTGTGGAATAATTACTTGTGACAAACGAAATAACGATATTATTGTTATTGCCAAGGTATTTAATATTTACCTATTTAAATTTTATTTTATACTAGCTTCAGCCCACGAGTTCGTCCGCGCATAATAAAAAAAAAGTAGCCTATATGCTATTCCAGACTGTAATCTATCTCTGTGCCAAATTTCATCCAGATCTGGGGGGTTACTCCGAAATACGTCGCTGACGGATCGTCCGAAGTACGGATTCGATTTACGATCAAAACAATGTCAAATCGTAGAGAAAAACGAAAGAAGAAATGTCAAATCACGACAATCCGTCAGCCGAAACGTTAGGTTCGTATTTCGGAGTAGGCCAGCTGTTCAGCCGCTCTGGCGTGATTGAGTAACAAACATCCATCCATCCATCCATCTAAACTTTCACATTTACAATATTAGTGGGATACCGGCTCTGGTGGTTTTACATAGCACAATATCCTTGATTCCCAAAAGAACGCATGTGGTCCGCTGTTTAAAAGGTAGTTACTTTACTTTCCAAATTGTATTGTCTCTACGGTTGGCACTTATTAACTGGCAGAAGTAATCAAATACCACATAAACCTATTGAAGTTTTGTTTTTAAATTTCTCTACTTATACTGCTCTACTCTACATTTACCTGCTTTTATTGTCGTCGAGATATAAGAGGTCCGGTTTGACAACTTGGTATGACCATAGAATGTAACTTAGCACGTAATCAAGAAAATAATAATAAAATAAACTACTAACTTTTTGAATTCACGAAACACCTATTATTTTCGTGCGTTAAATAATATGTAAGAAAATATTTCAAGTTTATTTTTATCACATAATAATACAAAGTTAAACATAATTCTGTATTTCTTCGAAACGTTACAAAGACAGTTACGTTCTAAGTCCTTTTTTTCTTAAACCGTAGTGCTGTAACTTATTTGATCACAGATTATCAACGGCTATATCGATTCCAATTAAAAATATTTTTGTTTTTTAAGCCTGTAAGTAAGCTTATGACCCTAAGGCGTAAAGAAAAATCTGAGTTGAATTTGTTTGTGTGCTCCTTTGTATTCGGTATATTTTTCTGATGACTTGGCTTTGTTTTTGGACTGATTCTGTTTGCTATCACGTTGATTTTCACGATATTTTTATTTTTGCAGCAGAACTCAGGTTTGCTGTGTTCCATTGTATCATTTTATAACTTTCTAGAACTTAAAACTAAAAATAATAATTTAAAGAAACGATTAAATTTTGTTATCATTTGGAATCGATTTTTCGAGATAATCGGATATTCAGGATACCGATTTCCTTTGTTGGCATCCCTAATTAAGTCATAATGACAGTTGTCAAACCGGACTTCTTATATCGCGACGACTGTACATTAAAGATGGGCTGGTAGGTGGTAGAGCTGATATCTACAGTGACATGGTGACATGGTTCTTATAGCTGCTATAATACCGAATACTCTACCTTCCAAGACGATACAAAGTGCTACAGCCAGTCACATTTATGACAATATGCCTTATTATTTAAGTGGGCAATTCACTATTTCATGGACAATTCGAATTAAATAAACAGTTGAAGGAAACCCAAATTCGGAGGTTTTTAACGGCTTTCAGCTTTTCATGGAAAATGTTTTGTTGGGGTACAGTGGTGCGGGGCGCGGGGCGCGGGGCTCGGGGCGCGGGGCGCGGGGCGTGGGGTGCGGGGTGGAGGCAATGGGAGTTCAGTTAAATTATTTTGAATGTATAATAAATAAGCGATGTTTGGCTGGCCGTGCGCACCGACGACGCTGTAACGACAATATTGCTCCGCCATTGAAATTAATCCGCAAAACACCTACAACCAAACAAACCAAGAAAACATCCATCCGGGGTAGTACCACCCTCTCACAGAAGATCGGCGTAGAGCAGCTATTATAGCTGCGTTTCGTACGATGAGTGAGAGAGCCGAAAGCCGACTCCCCCTCCCGCTCCCTCCATCCCACTCCCCTTCAGGTCGGCAATGTGCGAGCAATGCCTTTGGTATTGTAAGCATCTATAGGCTACGGTAACTGCTAAAGATCAGGCGGGCCGTCCGCTTTTTTGCCACCACAGTCCAATAAAAAAATATATACTTGCGGTTCCTACATCACACTTTCTCTCAAGGATTTACAAGTAATCAGATAAAAGTAAGTATTAACATGAACATGATAGCTAAGATACTTTCTTGTATCTTAAATAAATAATGAGCTTGTGATGTAGAATGTGGGTTAGCCGTAGAGAGAGGCACTGTCAACATTGGAGGCAGATCTCCACTGGCTGGTGGCGACGAGGGAGCTCGTGAGTAACAAAACTGTAAATATGTCTTAAGAACGCCGCGACCACTGAATCGTGATCTCCGTCGTTAAGGTACTTAATTTACTGAATTACTTCATTTATTGGTCACTCATCACCTCAGATTTAAGAGAATGTAAATCCTCCCTGCCGGTAACATTTAACTTTAAACATTGTCTATAATGTTTCAGTAGATACAGTTATAATAAAAATAAGCGACAGTAGCGCGTAAAAATATGTAAGCTTGAATATTTGAATTGCTAAAAGTCCGAGCAACGATAAAAAGTTGCGTAACTTTATTCCAGAGTTTTTCAACAATTTTGTAATTTTAATTTAGTATCAAATGTCCTTCGTGCTTCAGATGTAGGCTCCGGCGGACGTAGACGGCTGACTCGAGATAGTAATGACAGAGACAAAGGTGAAAAGTCATCATTTCCTTCTTATCGTATGGTTGGTGGCCAACGGTGTCAGGGTTGTTCAAGCCGTCCGAAAGCCTATGAAAAGGCTTAACGACTGCTGCTTAATGACAACAACCGGGACCGAGTGTTTACGTGCCCTCCGAAACACGGAGACGTTCAGTTCAAATGCCACTAAATGGTCATCCATTTCTGACTGACCTTGCTAAGCGTTACTTAGCCAATCGTTTTCCGTGAAAAGTCTTAAATACCTATAAGAATTTAATTTCTTCACTATCATGCTCTATGATCATAATTATTTCTAGTGTAACTATTCGGAAGCGCAGTTAGTGTCTGTTTTAAAAACATTAACTCCACTCCAAAGCTCTAAATTATTTTAGTGCTCTGTCTGTGGGAAAATGTAATAATAGTGTTGCCATAAACCAGTATCGGTGCAGTAGATGCACTGACCCGAGTTGAATGTATCTTGCAGCAATTAAACAATTTGGTGTGCACCACTCACATCCTTTTACAATATAAATAGTTAGTTTTGAACCTTGCCTCCTTCTAAATAAAGGGTATAGTGGCAGAATTATTAAGTTGGTATCGAATAGGGTTACACCGTTTTTTATGGTTTATTTTTGCTATCTAAATTAGCTCATTTCCTTAAAGTTATTATAAAACATAGAAACAGCTTATAATCTTATGTAGGTAAGTATATACACACTCACTGCATAACTCGCTTCACTGCATTGGATAGTTGCGGGTTCGAGTCCCGCCAGAGGCAAATTTCGGAAAAGGTATTTTCGTAATTTGTCCTGATCTGGGATTGCCCCAAGTCCATTGTACGGTTGGTGTGTAAGTCTGGCGATATTTATTTATATTGATAGGAACCAAGATGGATATTCATACATACTAGAATGAATACATATCCGGTACTTTTAAAATTACTAACACTTAGTCACAGGTTCTAAAAGCGAGAGAAAAACTAAAACTGGTAATAAAAAATCCTTTAATATAATTTAAAACGGTTGACAACCCTAGTTCCGATTTAATAAATTGCTCAGTACGTTCGATGCAGCATCCCATTGCATATTTACTATCTACTAGCGACTACTAGTCAGTAGTGCTAGGAATTATAGCTCGCGGGCTTAGTGGGCGGGCGGCGCGACGCGTAGGGCGTGCGATTTCTAAATAGTTTAATTAATATATTACCTTATTAGTTGAGTTAGCTGTTGAGATAATACACGGATCATGGGAATGTTTGGTCAATAATGATAGTGTTAATAGTGAAGCTGTATGGATATTTATAAGTCTAACGGCCGAATACTCGTACGCAACTTTAATTTGAGAGCTGCTTAACTTTGACGCGCTATACAAAAAATTACAGTTAACGACGTCTCAAACTGCTAAGTGGGACCTTAATATTTAAGTAGCCTTTGAGTATTCGGCCGTAAATGTCGTACATGTAGTCAGTAGCATATTAGTTTAGGGGTTCAAGAGGGCACTTTGCGGCGGGCGCGGATCACCGAGACGGCCCGGATCTAATGACAATGCATCCGGATAATGTGCATTACTGGTTTAATTGCCATATTAAGGGCAAAGGCGGATATACCGTCTATTAGGTGTAGGATTAATGCTATGGACCTATTGAGAAAAGGGGCGAATAGGTAAGTGAGTCCGTCCGTCCGGAACGTCCTTTAGGGCTGTATCACACCTGGCGACGGGTTTGGCGACCGTCACCAAGTAGAGTACTGTCATATTTTGACATAATTCAATACGAATTATTGGCGACGGTAGCTAGCGACGTCGCCGGTCACGTATCCAAACAATTGGTATTACCTGTCAAATTCAATACGAATTCGTTGGCGACGGCGGCTGGCGACGCTTGACGTCCCGTTGAGATAGAGCCCTTATCTACAGAAAATTATTGACTCAACCCCTATGCAAGAGCTGGTTACGCCATGATATACTTATTTGGGTGGGTTGCCTACCGATTAACCACAAATCTTCAGTTGGTTAATTGTAAATAAAATGGTTTATAAACTTTTTCAAACTGACATTACTAATATAAACCAAAATTCACGTATTTTTTTAGATAAAGGACAAAATATAACGTTTTCTCTATATTAACTCATTTCAATTTACGCGTTCAACAAAAAAAAAAAATGCCTAACTTTTGTAGGAACATTGAAATTCCGACCGAAAAATTTACAGCCCATGTGCGTCCCTCTGTCCCCCGTCCCGTGCCCGCCCCATCCCGTCCCGTCCCCGTGCCGGCATCGTTCCTGCGAGCCGCGAGCCGCAGGTCACAACTGCGTTATGTGGCCCATTAGCGGCGCGGGCCGCAATTAATCGTAGCACATTCACGCTCGTAATTTAAATTTGGATTTTATTGCGTGTATTTGTGCTTTACAGCAATTTTATATGTGTCGCTGTTAGGCATGGACCTTCGGAGCTATCGTCACGCTGGTTTTGTCCGTGCTTACAATATAATAATAATAATAATAATAAACGATAATTAGTCTTACACTGATTATGGCAGGTGTCCGAACCCTTCCTATAGCCCAATCCCAGTCCATCCAAACTTCATGCAATAGACCCATTTTCTCTTTTCACATTTTGCAATAGTTCCTGCATCTGTTGGGGTCAAGCTGCTGTAAGTGTCTCATCGCCTGCAGCGGTTGACCCCAGCAGGTGCCTCACATAACATCAAACTTATCTCTAGGGGCCTCTACGTGTTGGACCCATGTCCCCACGCAAGCCTTCCAAAGGTCCGGGTTTAGCCCGAGTGGACAAAATTGAGAAACATAATAATAATAATAATAAGCCCGCAGGGCAGCTTGTGGCGAGCTGTTGGTGAGTAGCGACACCACGGACCCGAGTACCCCAGAGAGTCGGTCAGGGCCCCCACCTCGGCGTGTCTTCGCCGGCCGAGTGGAAACCGACGGGGGCCCGCAGGACTCTCAGCTCTGGCTTGCCTTAGTTGGCTGGCCAGAGAGGGGTCGTTAGAGCTATATGCTCCAGGGGTGGAAGTGTTAAAGGGCATAACGCCGCGAGTAACTTCGGAGAAAGCGCAGCACACCTCTCTACACCCCTGAGCCGCCCACACCAGTGTTGCCCCTAGCCGTCTTTACGATAGCAATTTTAGGGGCCCACCTAGTGAGCGGCAAGTCACCACCTGCCAACGATAATTAGTCTTACACTGATTATGGCAGGTGTCCGAACCCTTCCTATAGCCCAATCTCCAGTCCATCCAAACCTCATGCAATAGACCCATTTTCTCTTTCCACATTTTGCAATAGTTCCTGCATCTGTTGGGGTCAAACTGCTGTAAGTGTCTCATCGCCTGCAGCGGTTGACCCCAGCAGGTGCCTCACATAACATCAAACTTATCTCTAGGGGCCTCTACGTGTTGGACCCATGTCCCCACGCAAGCCTTCCAAAGATCCGGGTTTAGCCCGAGTGGATGAAAGAGAGAAACATAATAATAATAATAATAATATCCTGGGACATTTTTTACACACGGCTACCTGATCCCAAACTAAGCAGAGCTTGTACTATGGAAACCAGATAACTGATATTACTACATATACTACTTTTGTTTATTTGTAAATACATACTTAATATACATATACACCCAGACTCCGGACATACAGACATGTTCATGCACACAAATGCATGTCACGGGTAGGAATCGAACCTACGACCTGCAGCGTGAAAGTCGCCTCCGCGCCAACCACGCTAACGGGCCCGTCGAATATTATTAGTTGTTCACGTTCAACAATTTGTTTAAAAAATATTTAATAAACTTTTCTGCAATTGAGACACTATTGGAAGTTTGGTGGTCGAAGCCGTGGGCAACAGCTTACTGAAATTGTTACTCACCGATCATAAGCACCTAATAAATCAGTGTTGTCAGTACTCGATAGTCAAGTGAGCATTTACCTGCATTCTTAACATTGCTTGACATTGATTAACGTTAATTAAATATTAATATTGAAATAATATTATAGGTATTCAGTAATTTTGCCAGTTTGCCAGCATATTTGGCACTAAGCTGCGTTCTGAAAACTTCCTAGATATTTTGAAAATATGATATTCCATTACAAAAAGTAACGCAAGTATCGCGGGTGGTAACGCAATAGAGTCAAAAGTAACGTAACGCTGGAATAAATTGTATGAAAGTCTCGGTTGCAAATCGAGCCACTAGGTTTCGACACACTGGAATCGCTACGCCACTCGCAGGGTTAGCCTAGCCTTATATCCAGCGTTCTAACAATCATACTAAAGCTTAGCACTCATCTATCAACTCGGCACCCGACCAGCACCATCTCGTCGGTCGACGTCCACTAACTGAATCGGAAATAAGTGGACCACGCGCTGACCACTGGTTGATCACGTGACGTTTATGGTGTAAAAGCAGCGTCCGCCCGCGGACCACCTGTCGACAACGACTGGACGCCGAGCGGCGAGGCGGTGCTGGTCGGGTGCCGAGTTGATAGGCTATTCCAGTGTCGATACATCCAAGTAATGTGGTGTGCCAGTTGTTCGCCACTGCACCTCAAGAGTGATAAAACACAGGTGTGTATAATTAATGTAATTTCAGTGTAATTTGTATGTTGATGTGATAAATGGATCGTCAAACAAATGCCGCGATGGCAGCGCTGTGTGTGGGCAGATTTAAACATTAATTAATGTTTACATTGTGGGTTAAACGGGTTTCAATTTTATCTAACGAGAAGTAATGTCGATTATTTTCATCAACTCATTACGAAGTTATGACAATTGTGAAAATATTGAGTGTGTCTTATTAAATAACGTGACTTGATTTCAGTGTGTTCTTTGGAGACTTCTCGGACTGACCCACTCATTGTACGAGTATCAGGGGTGGATAGGCCAAGTCTCTACTGGTTAGGTGATAGGAAACTAAATTAATTAAAAACAGACTTTGAGAATAGTTTCCTTTATCAATAAAATCGAATCAAGTGGGCTGAGCGTTATCATCCCCATTATAGGTATTTGCATATTTTTCGCTACAAACAAGTACTCTTACCATTACAATAAAAGACTGAAATTCTTCAATAAGCACTGTTATTGCTACTGAAGATGTCAGTGTTCTAGTGGTGCTCCCTCGCACGAGGAGCTCGTCACTCCGCGCGCTCCACTGCGCTCCAATTCACCGCGATAATATCGCCCGATTTGCTGAATGGCTCCGCAAATAGGCGCTGCTACAGGTAACTGTTGCGTAGTGACGCAGCAGGTAGGTGGCTGACTATGGAGGCAGGAACGATGAGTTGGCAGCTCCGCGATCCACAAGGAAATGATGATTCTGTTTGAGCGTTTGATTGCTTGCTGATTTCGGATAAAGTGTTCTTCAATAGTTAGGTACCTATTTGGTATTAATATATTGCAAAATAAGGGCCTCCGCAGACTTGCTACTTTTAGCATCGGCGATCGGCGATTTTGATGCTGCGTCTCGCTCGTTCGCGCTCGAAGAAACGCGACGCAGAATCGATACGTCACAAAATCGCCGGTCGCCGATTCTAAAAGTAGCAAGTCTGCGGAGGCCCTAAACGAGTTTTATAATTATTTTCATTATTACTTGGTTCGGTCAACTACTGCTATCTCAATCGAGAGAAACGCACGCGAACTTTACAACTTTGAATATGAAACTTAAAGTAGTCACCCCACATGAAAAGGGACCTAATTAAAAACATTTTTACAAAGGCGACACACACTAGTTATTGTGGTTGTATAGGTACCGTCGCCTGCTCTGGACCAGCTCAATCAAAGGCCTCTCATAAGCTCGCGAGGCGCTTAGGCGTTTCTTTGTTGCTATCTGCAGGCTTCTAATTAATTGATTAGCATGTTGTTGGTCTCATGAATTAATATATGCACTTATAAACTTTGAGAGTGACCTAGGGTAAGTTAGACTATACATCTTAGGAGAGACTAAAATTATACAGGGTGTCCCAAAACTTTGCCACATGGAGGGGAAGTAACTTAAATATTGTAGATAGAGAATTTTGCTGAATGAAGACTTCATTTTTATTTTAAAAACAATACGAACTGCATTCAAAGATTTTTGAAAACTCGCTTGCCGCACTCGGGAATCGAACCGGCTAAAATCCGAAAAAATAACACCCTGTTCTTTTATGGCATCAATCGATAGGATCAATGATAAGAACCAAATCTCTCTAACAAACATGGTAAATTAAATGAAAGGAAAACCATGAAATCTAAACTTATAAATTCATGAATTCAAAGATAAAGTGTATCCACAAAAAATGGAGCTAATTTCGAGCAACAAATTAGTTAGTTTACCATTTTTTATTCGTTCAATTAAAATAAGTGAAGATTTTATGGTTTCCTTTCATTTTGAAAACTTGCTTGCCACACTCGGGAATCGAACCGGCTAAAATCCGAATAATAACATTCTGTACTTTTATAGCATCAATCGATAGGGTCAATCATAAGGATAAAATCTCTTTAAGAAACATAGTAAATTAAATGAAAGGAAACCTATAAAATCGTTACTTATTTTAATTTTCAATTATTTTAATTCTTATAAGTTAAGATATCACGGTTTTCCTTTCATTTAATTTCCCATGTTTGTTAGAGTGATTTGATCCTTGTGATTGATCCTATCGATTGATGCCATGAAAGTACAGGGTGTTATTTTTTCGGATTTTAGCCGGTTCGATTCCCGAGTGTGGCAAGCGAGTTTTCAAAAATCTTTGAATGCAGTTCGTATTGTTTTTAAAATAAAAATGAAGTCTTCATTCAGTAAAATTCTCTATCTACAATATTTAAGGTACTTCCACTCCATGTGGCAAAGTTTTGGGACACCCTGTATATCAATTATTTATATTGAAGCGATATCTATTTGGCATTTATGTCTTGGAGAATAGACGATTATTCTGAATGGATTTCATTGAAACAGCATCTAAATAAAGCAATTATCCAAAGTGATATAAATGACAGATATTTCCTTTATTACCTAGTTACAGACGGCGTCAAGTGCGTGACGTGACTATGTATGTAGAGTACACAGACATGAGTGTGTGTTTGTACACGATATGGCACAATACACTATGCACACAAATCAGCTGGATTGCTAGTCTGTTCCATTTCGTAACGGCGGCGCTCCGCGGATTGGATTGGAGGCTCACATGGATATGTTGGATATAGGCCCTTCAGTACTTCAGTGATTGAATTTATATGGAAAACATATTGCCCAATTCAGCATATTAATATAAACGTATACTATGAAACCGTCAAGTTGTTTCTGCCTTATTTTTAAGCACAGTCTACCGATTCCATTTGGTAGTTTATTTTAAATAAAATAAAAAGGTAGTTGCGAACATTTTTGATATAATTTTGTAAGTTATAGAACATTGATTATTTTAACAGTTATCTAAATCCATGAATATTCATATTAATAAATCCACTCTTTTTAAATCAAGTAAATCATTATACTTATAATCGCCTGATATTCCGGTTTTATGTAGATATATTGTCGGCAAAATAGGTGATAAATAAATCGGGTACTATGCACACTAACCGTTTCGTGTAGCGGACTGGGTCCGTTACGCCGAGCGACCAAATATTCTTTTATACGGTGATATTTTTCAATATCAGATTGCGGCGAGGATTTATGAACAGCGCTTTACAAACTGCAGGATGAAAATGTAAATATTTCAAAATTTCAGTGAAGATTTTCATAAAAAATATACTCATTTGTATCAGACTTCGTGTGGCCGTGATGTTCAATGACCATTTTTTGCACGGAATGTGGAGAACTCGGGGTAGAGTCCACCACTATGGCAGTGCCGTGTGTTTGTGTTTGTTTAACAGTAAGGGGCTCGTGTTTTACTGAAGTCCTAATTAAATGAGAACGCAGTTGATGAAGGTTGTGCTTGATTAGAAAAAAAACAAGAATATTTCAAGCTGTTGGGGGTCTATTGTCCTGTTGCCGGGATAAAAGTGTTCTAGTTAACATGATAATAGATCTCATTTACCCAAAAAACAAAATTTTTTGTGTAAATAAGTAAGACATGTCGTCTAAGTAAACTACGTTCTCGAAGATTTTTTAAAATGCATTTCGGTGGACAATGCAATGTTATGTTTCTTTAATAAACCATAATGATAGTTAAATTACCTTTATCGTCAATTTTTATTTTGCAATAATAATACTGGGACACTGTGTCTTCATGCCCTATTGTTCTCTTTATACTGGAATAAATGTTGCGATTCGTGCTCATAAAAATTTATTTTATGTGTTCATTACATGGCCTCTTATTTTTGAACTGATTTTATATACCATCACACTTTTAATTCTACAGGTACAAGTAAGGTACTTAGTTACTTACCTGTACTTACTGCAAGAATACCTAAGAGAATTGTAAGAAAATAGCTTCAGTATTTGTATGTAAAGTAAAATGACTTCATACGATGAATGCTTTTATTATTGGTATTTTATTACATAGTAAATAATTTTATATCATGTTTTGGAGTAGAAAAAAAATAAAACTAGATTCGGCTTCCGAATAAACTTTTATTGGACAAACGTGAACTTCTGACGAAGCCCCACGGTACAATGTACATCAACTTGACTAGTAAAATACAATTAATTAACTAACTAGCATTACATACAGTTATACTTATGTAGTTACACCCCCTGGCGGGACGACACACTTAATATCAAATGTCGTAAAAATAAACGTCTATTTCTTATAAAATATAATTATTAATTTTGATAAAAATCTCATTTAAACTAGAAGGTGACATCGTAAGACTATTTGTACGAGTATTATAATTTTGAAAGCGGAGGGGTAAGGGATGGAATAAACGTATTGTTCAAATAAAATTTTATGAAAAATAACATTTTTATAACGTGGGTATAAATGTTGCCCCAGTACCAACTTAACAAAAATAATACTTGGTTCAATTCACCCCGTTCTCCCTGATATGTGAACAAAATATAAAAGTCGATAATTTAAAGAATAGGAACTTGACCGCCAACACAATGTTGGTAATTCGTCTCACTGGTTGGGAGTGAGACGAATTACGCTTGTACGTGAGAATACAAAACAATGGATCCTTGTAAATACAAATAAAATATGGCGCCACTTACAAACAAGATTCTGAAAATAATCGGATTATCGCGAAATTTTTAATTCTGTTTGGTAAAATAATTGTACAAAATAAAATAAAATACCGGTTTAAGTTTACCATTTTTGAAGACAGAATTATTTCGAGACATTCTCGATCATTTTCATCAATCTATTTTCTTGTAGCGTCATTTTGAAACTTGCTGAAATTATTCCAGTTAGTTTTACGGTATGAATAATTACTGATATCGAGTATACGGAGAGAGACAGTAGGTATCTAAAGATATGACAGTTGTTACACATTACAAGTTAGTTTATATAATACACAGTTTCCAGTAGTCTAGGCCTCGTCTCTCGATGCACTGCTCTCTGAAAAATATAAATTACTATTAGTTACACGCAACATTATTCTCTTGTCTATAGCACTCTATAGTAATTCGGTGCGTTATGGCCGGTTATTGCAGATTGTACAAAGCTTTTTGGGTCTCGATCCTGTTTTTCATAAGAAATATTAAGATGCTGCTATTGTTTGGTGTACCGTAAACTCCGCATATTTAAGGAAATAAGGGAGATCTTAACATCATTATTATTCAATGTCATTTGTTTTATACCTATTTTGTTATACAAAAGTATTAAAAGGAACCAATTTTTATATATTTAATAGGAAAATAGACTACGAATTTAGTTGGAAAGCATCGCTACTTTTGGTTCTGATAAGCGTGAAATTTCAACGTGAGCCGAAGCACGCCGAAGTAAACTGAATTAGTTTGGAAGTGTTCAGTATTAACGCGTGATTAACTCGAGTGCGGGAAGTTGTTTGCATTTGTTCCCGGCTCCGATCCGAGTTTTAATCTGCGCGGGAATTCACCGCAAGAGACGCGGATCCCGCGTAGTACGAGAGACGGTGGCGGAATTGGGAAACCTTTTAAAATATACTTATTTAAGTATTTGCATAGGTGCCGGTTTCAATTTAGCGATGTAGATGGAATGAACGCGCATATAAAGTTTAATTTTAATTGCAATTGTTACAGTACGCAATAACTTATTACAATGATAGTTAAGATGCAATAACTGTTAACCCGCACCGTCTATTATGCTGCGTTGAAGACCGCCGCGCGGCGAGTGTTTCATTTAATTACTGTCTAATTAGGATTCTTGTCTCACCGCGGCATCTCAGAGATGCTCCTTTTGTTGCGGTGCTTGTAACGCTTAAACTTTAATGGCGGGTAAATTAGTTTTTATTTGATTAAATTATTCCTTTCTTGGTTTTGCTTTGTTGGGAGACGCAGTCAGAATACATAATGTTATTAATTATACCTACATAGATTTATTCTATATTTGTATATGTTGTTATGGACAGTAACTTGGCTAGTAGTCATCTAGTCTAGTGAATACAAAAATGGACTGCTCTTCCCTCTACCATTATAGATACTATGTGATTATTTTCAGGATTAAGATATATATATATATATATATATTCTATACACAAACTACTTACATACAGTTAAGTACACCAAGTTAGTTGCACTACATCTAAGTATCTAACACCAATGATATTAGGTATAACACCAAACTCAAAGTAAGAAGAGATAGAGTGAGAGAAGAAGAAGAGAAGGGAACTAAGCTCTACTGTGGCTCTACTATCAACATACAGAAGAGGCTACATACAGGGTGAGACAGAACACAGGGATCATTTGTGCGAGAAACTCAATCAAGTGCAAAGTCCGTGTTTACAATACAGGATGTAGTGCTAGTGGAAGCACCACGGTCTGAGCGTGGTTACCGTGGTCATCGTCTAGCGTGTCGGGGTCGAAGTGCGCCGAGCGCTTGCCCCACATTCCTCTTAGGTTCGTCCAGGCGGGCTCGCGCTTCCAGTAATACGCTCCTGTTGGGTCATATTGTATCCTTGTTACTTGCTGTTTCCTTTCAGCTGTGTGCGATGTCATTGACAGAAAATGTGACATCATAGTGTTGGAAGATTTGGTCTAAGCTTGTTTTTATTTAAATGTGTAATGTCTGTAAATGTGTGTCAACCTATTTGATATGATGGTACCATAGAGAAAGCATCAATAGAGATGACACGGTAATAATAATACCGTGCTTGAGCGAGACATGCTTACGCCCGATATCCTAAGAGTGAAAGAGATAGACGTACTATCTTTTGTCACTTTCTGCGTATCGCCCTATGTTTGTTGGGCTCAAACTTTTGGTAGGTCTTTGGTCCAGGATGAGCCAAACAAACGTCAGATCACGTTCCATAGACATTAGGGTTAAGCGTAATTTAGCAGGATTATACATATTTTGTCCCTTGCGGGTGTACGCGCTTGTCAAATCTACAGGTACATTCTTTATCTAAGGATGGTACCCTTGAATTTTATTCGATATCTAAAAATACACGAATGAATCAAATTTCTAATTAAGTAGGTAAGCCGGCCATCGTCAAATTGATATGAAATTATGAATTTTAACGCGTGAGAGATTCTTTGTGAGCACGGCAGCCCGACGGCATATTATTGACAGTGGGCTGTTTAATTTAAAATGGCGGCGGCGGTGGATTATTATCTAATTCTGTCGGCTCGGACAAATTCCGACTTGGCTACAAATTTATGAGGGTGCTTGTGGAGCATCATCCCAACGACATAGGTACCTACGGGACGGAGAGCCGGTTTATTACGCCGCCGCCGCCGGCGACTTTATTCACCCAGATATTGAATATTTGTTTGATGGCAGATTTATGAGGTGTGACGACAGGTCATGTTCTCAAATCCGAGATTAGTAATGAAATCGAAATGTCTGGGACCTACATATTTTATTACGGGAGGATAATAACGCGGGTAGTGTATATGTATTAATAGATGTCGGACCGAAGTAAATTCTAAGAGTGGAAATTTGTGTGCGTATTGGTAAGGTATATTTCAGTTCTCTTACAGTTTCATTGTACCGAGAGCGAAGCGCGATTTAAATTAGATTTATTAATTAAAATGTAAAGTAAGTACTCATTAGATATGTCTCAAGATGAAATGAAGTACCTATTTAATTTGAAATAGTCTGCGATCTGAGTGATCCAAGTTCTGACTCGGATTGATCACTCCGCCTCGTCTGTTGAAGCGGCAAACGCGAAATGTTAGAAACGGCAACAATTGTAAATGTAAATCAATCAATTAAAGTCGGATCGCATCAATCACGGCGCAGCCGCGCGCCGCGATCATTGTCTCCGCCGCTGTTTCCAATGAAAATTTTACGAAAATCAATTTATTAGCAAACTTTTATGACACGTTTCAATTAAATACCCGTGATTGATAAGCGTTTGTAAGCGTTTAATCTTTTAAATTAATTTTATTAATTACTGTTATAAAATGTTATACATTCTGCATGATTCGATAATCGTGGTTTCGTGTAAATTAATATCATAACAATAAAAAAATAATTATCGACAACTTAAAACTCAAAACTTGGCTTAAACAATAAACAAACAAAGTACCTACCTAATCGGAGCCTCAACCACATTGGCTGGACTCTAAATGCTGCCTACATTCGCTTATACCTTTTACCCGTCTCCGTTCGATGCATTGTGTCTTTGTTTTTGTGTGAGTGGTCTAGCTAAAAGAGCATAGTGTTATGTACCGCTGTTGTATTGCGCCTGCTTGACGGGCCGCTTGCCCCAGGCGCCGTGCAGGGCGGACCACGCTTTCTTCTCAGGAGTCTCCATTCGTTCGTTGTCCAGCTAGAGACAAAAGCAGAGGGTACATTCCATACAATTTGTACACCACAACCTATTGGGTAATTAGTTTGTAACTTGGTAAACGTATATTTTAGTATGCCTGAGATAGAGCCTAGGCTGTATGCAAGTGTACTCACCTGCTGGATGGGTATGAGTTGTTCGATGGCGGCGTCGAGCTCCTCGTAGTCGGGCTCCGCTGGGCGCTTGCCCCACGAGCCGTGGAAGTTCGCCCACTTCTCCTGCACAACATGATTATCATTATCTCACGCGGTATATCTACTTAGTACAGATAGAGTTCTATCATCAAGAGGTTATTACTCACAGGTGCTCGCTTTCCCCAGGCCGAGCTCATGTCCTGCCAGCCCCGCTTGCCCCACGCGGAGCTCATGTCCTGCCAGCCCCGCTTGCCCCACGCGGAACTCATGTCTTGCCAAGCCCGTTTGCCCCAGGGAGCCACGGGCATGTCCTTCCAAGCGCGTTTGCCCCAAGCGGAGTTTAAGTCCTGCCAGCCCCGCTTGCCCCACGCCGAGCTCATATCTTGCCAGCCGCGCTTGCCCCACGCGGAGCTCATATCCTGCCAACCCCTTTTGCCCCAAGCGGAATTTAAGTCTTGCCAGGCCCGCTTGCCCCAGGCGGAGTTGAGGTCCTGCCACCCTCTCTTGCCCCAGCCGCCTCCCCCGTGGAGACTCGACCATGCCCTTTTATCTTCCTCGGTTAATTCTACTTCGTTGTCGGTCTGGAACAACATACAACAAGTTTAATATAAGCAAATAGCTTCGGCCGTCCCTTAGCCGAGATATTTCAAAGTTACCTACAATAAGTGAATTGTATTACTAGGTTGTTTATTTGGACTTCAATTCAAAGATCGAAGTTCTCTAGAGAATCGCTGAAAAACCCGTGCGCGCGGTGGTAGCGTGCGGCGACTTGAGCCGTTTTATTATTCCATTAAGGTTTCGCTCTCGGAATGTTAATTGTGGAGTGGACGGCGCGGCTGAAGCAGCTGTGATGTTTTCCACCTTAGCACTCCCTATTTTTGAAGACGTTATTTGAGGAGAAGCTTATTCGGTGTAACAACTTGCTTTGAATGTTAGTATATAGGTATTTCCAGGTACAGGTAGACGTTGTTTTTAAGTTAGTTTGTCACCACAAAGTAGAGACCGCATTACAAATTGGCCAGAACTTTCATAAAAATGTACTTGTTATTAATAAGTCATATCGGCGGCAGTACAGTGGGTTCCCCACCCAGTGCCACACTGAGAGCCATTCGATACAGCCAGCATATAAAACGCGGTTTTCTAAGTTTTCCATCGGCTCTTTAAGTTCCATTTGCGGCGGTTTGCGTTTCCATCAGCCGACTTGGAACGTGGCCAACTACAGTTTGTTTCAGTGCAAATCATATCAAAAAGCTATAGGTAGTTATGTAATCATAACAATGAACAACTGGTCATAAAATTAGTTTGTTACCATTTCGGGTATTGGAACATTCCATTAATAAAGTCTCAACAAGTTGTAAAGATTATTCCGTTTACATTTTGTTTCGAGTTTTGTAGGGCTCTTATCATATTATGAAACAAAGGTCTTCAATCCAATCTAAATAATCTAGCAAGGAAATGGGAATTCCGTTTGTTAAATGGTAGGTGGGTTGTAACTTGCGACGCTTTATAAAACCAAAGAGTTCCATTGAATCATACAATAAAATGATATCGTAAAACAACCGAGTCATGCTAACATAGGTAGTCGGGACAAATTAATTTGTCTAATGCTATTTTTGTTGTTTGTGCAAACGAATTGATTTCGATTTAGGAAAATTGGATTTCCTGAATTGGTTGGCAAACTTGACCTCCTCTACTTATCAAATAATACAGATTATATCATCATCTTCAGCCTTTATTGGTTCACTACAAGGCCTTTCAGAGCTAAGAAGAGTATATTTGCTTGTCTTTTTTCCTTATTAATATTGAATAGTACCTAATATTCCAAGTACTTATTCACAGTCGACTGTTATGTTATAAGTGTATGGATATGTTGTGTATGTCTGCAAGTCGCAAGTCTATTTTTGTCGGCAGCAAAAATCTTTGAATAATAAATGGCAGATCCATTATGTTTTGATCGGGTTCCAATTAAGTTGATTGCGTCGTTGGGCGAGGGCGGGCGGCGGCGCAGGGCGGAGGGCGCGTAAAAATTAACAGCCCGTGCTATTGATGCAATTAAAAATTATTTTACATCCAATTTTGTGCGGAATTGGAGAAATAAGAATCAGGTATTTAATATCTGATTGTAATTGGACTTTATTGATATTGAATTGGCTTCGCGCGCGCCAGACCGTTTAAGTTACCACGGAATAAAAAGTCTATCTATGTAGAGTCGTTGTTCTGTAGAATTGCACCATATCTTTTATGGTTCTTCTATTTAAATAATAGGGCAATTTGTTACTAAAAGGATTCTACTTATAGCAAGTTTGGTATAGCTGGCCAAGAAGTTACGGATCAATCATCAACGACATTTTACCAAACAGTAGGTATGTACTGAACTTGTGAGTGTGATAGTGTGTGTTGTGTTGTGTTGTGTTGTAACTGACCTGCGGGGCCACGGCGATGTCGTGGTGCGGTTCTTCAGCGGCGGCCAGCGCCAGCGTGGCGAGAGCCGACACCCACAGGGCGGCCACGAAGCGACGCATCTGAGGACAACACACGCCGGTAACTGTTAGTATATTTGTGAGAGATGCACTGACTTTCTTACATTGTTGGGTCGGACCTCGCTAGGCTTTCCGCGATTGGAGGATACGTTTCACAACCTTAGATCCCGTCGATTGTCATTTGACTATCGATCTCTAGGAATGACATGACGAGATTAAGCGAGCGCATGACTAGTCGGTTACGCCATTTGATGTACAATACGGGCTGGCTAGAAGAATCAGGATTAGGATGCTTAAGCGCACCGGTAATACAAGTACACGTAGCCATCACATGAATGGCTTCTGATCGATTTAAAACGTTTCATTACTTATTCAGGCGTTCAATTACGTGGCACTCGACCTTGTAACCCTTACTGCAACACTTCTTTATAATCGGATTATGATGTCACGAGCCACGACACAGTCAACAAAATATAGGAGGACGCATTCAACAAATAGGTGGTATTCCTACATTGAACAGGGCGGGAGTGAATCCAGTATAATACTTTTTTATCTCTAAAGCATTGTACAGTGTGCTCCCGACTATTTAATTAGTCTGAACGCACCATTTCCAATACGTTGCCTAATAAAAAAATACAATAATCCATTACCATTATCAACTACGGCTACAGCCATGCAAGCAAACTATCAGGGGGCTTACCACGACCTCTTATCGCGATTCAATTATAGGAACGTTTTAACGTTTCAGCGACCTTTTGTGCAATGACGTACCTTATTGTCATGACGATAAGAAACGTCATTGCACAAATAGTCGCTGAAACTTTAAAACTAAACTGCTATAAGAGGTGGTGGTAGGGCCCCAGTGCGCGCTACCGGATCGTCACTGTAAAAATAAAGGTGTGTCTACAAAACACGAGTAAATGTCACCTCGTACGAAGCGGGGAATAGGTCATGCGAGCCGCGACATGAGGACGCTATTTATATGCACAGCACTTGCCGACTCCCGGAGACACGCTGGATTTAGATGCATCTGGTGTTCAAGTACGCTGCACTCGTGTGCATTGCGCGTTATCTTTGAAATTAGGATTTACTTCGTCGTTCTAGTCTCTGCATGTCTTTGTAGAAAGTCGAGCGCACCGGACTTTTGGCTGAGATAGTTTGCAGTTATACTAAAGCTTTGTTCCCTATGTCTGATCTAGCAAGTTGCGTTGGTAAACTATCCGATTCGGTATGTTCATTTTAAGTGAGGTAAAGTAGTTTCACAAAGTAATGTGAGGTAATTAAACTTTTAATTACGCAATGAAGATAAATGTGGAGCTTAATTTGCTGTGTCCAAGTCAAATTCTTAAATTGTCAGGCTACACTTGATATCTTCTGATATCTGAATGAATTATGTTAAATAATTCAAGGTCTGATTCGGTGAATTAAAAATATTCGCGTACTCTTCGGTTGTAGAATATAATAAGATTCAAAAAGACATTGCAAACAATATTCCACATTTGTTTCAATTCTGAAAGATGTACGAAGTAAGTGCGTACCTACAAATGAGCAGGGAACAATGAGCATTTAAAATCCCTTTCATCTTTGTGGAATTGTTATAGCTTAGTGAAAACAATTTTCTTCTCTATCAAAACTTGTGAATATTGAAGGTTATAAAACGTTTTGTAATTTCATAGAAAAATGTGTTAAATTCATTTGTGCTACAACAGGGACACTTTCATTAATTCACAAAAGTATCTACAAAATTTAGTGACGTACATCAGACGTAGTGCAGCCATGTCAGAGGTCTTCGGGCGGCTTTAACAACTCTGACACCAGGCTGGCCATTAACCATACGCTAAGAAGAAGAAGTGACGTACAATAACAACTAGGTATTTGATAATGCATTCTCGTGACGTGACTCTGCGCAAATGAGCACCCTTTGTCCTGTTGTCGGGCTGATAAAAATATGAGCAAGTCCTTTTGACTCAGGGTAATAATCAAGAGATGATATTATGCTGTGCTGGAAAACTAAAATAGCGCTCATCATGGACCAGACAGAACACGCTCTTGCAACGGACAAAACGAACCAAATGTAATGTCTCTGCTCGTTCTCCATTTTGGCTTGCAGACTTCACACAAAGGGCATGTTGCTTTGAAAACACATCTGATCAATACAATAATCCGCTCAGTTACTGCCGTTGCCGTAAGTCATAAAATCATTAGCACTTAACATTTCATTATTCTTGTTACTTGCGTACAATTAGGCCCATCGGCTTCTAGGGTCGACATTAGCTCGATAATGTGGTCTAGTATCGATAGATTGGGGTTCGGCGAATGTGCTATTTGTCGACAAATCGCCTCTGAACCCCTGGCGGGGCGGCGGCGGCGGAGCACATCCATCCAGTTGAAAGCCGATTCTTGTACATTTGGTGTAGCCATCTCATTTGGAGATTTATTGCAGCAATGTTTTGAGTTTGTCTGGAAGTAGGGATCGAACATTTCTGTAGAATATTTTCTAAGATTATTTATATTTTATGACGAAAGGGTGACGAGTGAGGGATCAAAAAGCGTCGCCAATGTAGAATCCTTCGCCCTCGGATATATTAAAGTACTGAGATAGCTTTCTCGGTAACTTTAAAGCTTAGGCATAAGATTTTGTTAGCAGTTATCAATTATTGAACAAACTGCAGTAGACATTACATTACAGACAATTAGACAAGACTTCAAATGTAATTACAATAGTATACAAATCTTGCTGAAAACTCGGGCGAGGCGCTTCAACTGATGCACTGGGGGTGTCTGTATCGGTATTTTTGAAGATAAAATAATTCTGTTAAGTAAATAAATATTTTAATTTGGTTTGTATAAAGCTCTGAAACCCAGTCGACCACAATCAAAAACTTCTTAGATCACGTCCCAAAAGTTTGAGGAAGACGATATTGTTGTGGCTTGTATCCGGAAGTGGGAATAGAATAGCTGCATACTTACGAGACTGGCGGAAATTACAGTTAGAATTCTATCTTCCCTTCGCTGACTATAGAACCGATAGATAAGATAAATAGGAAGAGTCTAGACGGGAGATTAATTGGACAAATTAAAAAATCTTGCTACATTTCGATGTTGTACAAGAACGGGTTTCAGTAACACCGAATTTTTTTTAAGGCCTAACCATGGACCAATTACTAAGGGGACTGGCCCTAAGCAACTCGGCCGAGTGGTCGGCCTAGTACTAACATCGACATAAAACGAAGCGAGTAGGTCAACTATTTACCGGTAAATAGAACAATGAAAATGAAAAAACAATGACCACGTTTTTTTTCATACATACATATATCTAATAAGGGCACCTCTTTCTTTAGTCTTTACTCTCTGGGCCAAACTTCTTGTTTTGAAAGTTCACAAAACAAAATAGTAGGTACAAATGTGATGAAAAGTTTACTAAGTATAGATAATTAGTTGGTGTATAGCAAGTCCCGCAACCTAGCCGCAGTGTTCCGCTTCAGAAACAATAGTGTCTGAAGTAGGGCGGGCGCGGTCAGCTCGTGTTTCCGCCCATTGTTGCCGGCATTGTCGCCGGGCGTCACTGTGCACCTCGCCTGATTACTTCGCGCAATGCTAACTTAAGCTATATTTGTTGTAAAGAAGAAGTTAAAAATATACTGAAAATACATGGTTCTAAGAGACAGTTATGGGAGCTGCTTTTTCATGGCCCTAATGACGGACCATCCACCAGTAGCAGGCGGCACTACAAAAATAAGAACAATAAGCTTGTATTCCCAGAAGAGGAAGAGGATAGATTTTTGGTCACCCACATTTTGCCCATGGAAACAGCATTTTGTAGTGTTTATATTTGTACCACAAGCATAGTAGAAAAATGTAAGTTATCTTCACAGAAACGCACCGCGCGCGGCTTGTATGTGTGTACCATGCGTATCTATGCGTCGCGCACGCACACTCAAACCAAAGCTAAACCCACCCGGTTATCAGTGCGAAACAATGCATGTGATGTTTGAGTGTGCGTGCGCGACGCATAGATACGAATGGCGCACACATACAAGCCGCGGTGCGTTTCTATGAAGATAACCTACTATCAACCTTTCTACTATGCCACAAGGGGGCAAAAGAGTAGGCATTGTAGAGAACGTAGTTTCGTACACGCTGGTCTGATAAACTCCTAGGCCGGGTAAACTGTTCAACTGTACCGATAAAACTCACATGTCAACTCCGATACAACTACGTTAATTAAATTATAACTATCTCGATCAAGACGCAGTCTTATTTCAACAATACAATTTAGTTTATGCCGCCCACACACTACATACAACTGATATGTAGTTATTATATTACAGTTTCGAACTAAATAATTGGTGACAAGATTGAACGACACACACTGTCTTGGTTATTATTATAATCAAGGTAACATGGTGGAAGAGCTATCAAATGTCACAAGTGAAGACATGAGTCTTGAGGGTTCTTATTGGGAGAAACAATCAATTTAATTAAGGCACCGCAATTGACGCAGCCAGGGTCATGAAGTTAGTCGACAACCGGTCATAAAACCTCTCCTGTAATATTTGAGCATAACCTGAAAATAATTGACAGACAATTCACTAATATGCTCACATGACAACAAGAAAGTAAACATGAAAAAAGGTGTTTGAAGCATTTGACTCTATACAACCAAAATGCACAATACAAAACGTTTTTCTCAGTGCGGCTCAAAGCCAAATAAATGTTTGCGTTGCAATTATAAAAACAGATGACTGTTGCCGTATTGATATCGTTCTTCCGATCGGTTGATAATAACGTTGACGCGGCGGAATCAACGCGGACCCAGCCCCCTGGGTATGTCGGCGAGATCGCGACAGGCGGAACAGCGAGTGTCGGGAATGTCGCGCTGTCGGAAATAACTGATATTTTTAAATAATGTCAAGAAGGTGTATCTCCTTGAAACCCTACAAGAGGAGCTGCTTTAAGAGTGTGACAAAAGTGTACCGTCCTATACCACCAAATTGACAGAGGATTCATGTCCGTGGTTGACTCTCAAATTAGAGTTTTCGGGTTCTATTTACTGAAGTGTAATTACGTGCAACAAGTTTCGCAGTGGCGGTCGTGTAACCCCCGTTATAGAGTTGTTAGCAGGTTTACAGTGGGTTTAAAAAGCATTTCTAGAAACAAAAGTGGGTGTAATACCTGTGTAGTGATAGTGTGAGTGTGTGTGTGTGTGTGTGTGTGTAGAAAGGTTGGTTGTAATTCCGGAGGGGAGTGTGTGGCGGCGACATGAGGCGCGCTGTGTCAGCACTCAGCAGACGGAGCAGCGCCACCAGCCGAGCGCGAGCGCGCCGGATCACGAGCAAATGGAGCGACAGCCTCAGGGCTGACAATTTCCATCTCGCGAGGATGTACCGTATCAATTACTACGAAATACGTTTAGAATACATAATTGAGTTTGATAGATAACAAAAGTGTATAGCATTGTACGAAATATTTTTTTTATTATTATTATTTTTTATAGGACTGCGGTGGCAAAAAAGCGTACGGCCCGCCTGATGTTAAGCAGTTACCGTAGCCTATAGATGCTTACAATACCAAAGGCATTGCTCGCACATTGCCGACCTGAAGGGGAGTGGGATGGAGGGAGGGGGAGGGGGGGCGGGGGTGGGCTTACGGCTCTCTCACTCATCGTACGAAACGCAGCTGTAATGGCTGCTTCACGCCGATCTTGTGTGAGAGGGTGGTACTACCCCGGTCGAGCCAGCCCGTTTATTATTATGGATGTGTTGCTCCGAAACATACCCTTTTCCAGAAGTTGAACATATAGTTGATTTATCAAACCGTAGGAGTAGGACTCGCGCCCTGACGGTGGCGTACAAACTTGTTAGACTTGCTAGACTTTTAAAAACGCCGGACAGTTTAACTTTTTATATGTTGGCATCTCCTGCAGGAAGACTATGACGATGTTTATTTGATTAGGTCTTTATTATTTAGAATAGACAGGTATCAGTTGCGCTGCCAACAGTCTTATTTTTTTATATAAAGATATAATGACAGCCCTGTCGGAGACGCAGCCACTCAAGTCTGAAGTGGCGTTCGTCCACTAGATTACTTCAAATCGTACGGTTAATGAGACAACTTTGTGAGAGACACGCTGAGGACGAGTCGAGTGGAGTGGGGTGGAGTGGGGTGGAGTGGGGTGGAGTGGGGTGGAGTGAGGTGGAGTGGGGTGGAGTGGGGCCCGGACCGGACAGACGGATACAGTTATTGAATAAATATCAATGTTATCTGTTTATTGAAGTTTTGCAATGTTTCTAGAACTTGTATTTAGCCGGCCGTGGAGATATTTGATACTTTTATGTTTGCTGTGACTTTTAACCTTTTAGACGAAATAGTTTTCGGTTAGATAACTATTGGACTGGACTGGACTAGCCGATTGGTTAAGCACGCGTCTTGCGGGCTTAAGGTCCTGGGTTCAAACCCTGGCTCACACCTCTGGATTTTTCGAAATCTATGTGTGAATCATAACTTTAATATGATTATCACTTGCTTACGGTGAAGGAAAACATCGTGAGGAAACCTGCATGTCTTTAGACATGTGAAATCCACCAACCCGCACTGGGCCAGCGTGGTGGATTATGGCCTGAATGCCCCTCGAATTGAGGGGAGGCCCGTGCCCAGTAGTGGGACGGTAAAAGGGCTAAATTATATTATTTTATTATTAACTATTGGACTATCTAGCGTTACAGCTGATGCGATGGTAGCGAACTAGATACAGGCGATTATTAAAATAACACAACACAAAACCACAACAAACAGGTGATCCCTATTTATGAAAGATTTTTTTAAACACTTGAAATCGGCTGTTCATCATTAACACTTAAGACGGCTGCAGGGTACAAGGGACCGACTCGCCTCACACGCTTGTCCCACCTCGTGGCTCATTAGACCAACTTCACACAAAGGGTTAGTGTGGTCGGCACGATTATAATTAACCACTTCATTAACTGTTTCATTAACCTACTTAATGCGGACTTAAGAATAAGTTCCAGGGGACATAAACCTTCGTACTGGATGTTTTTTTTTTGATGAAGCCAAGTCTGGTTTGTTCTGTATTCTGAAAATCGTTGTCATGGAATCAATATTCCAAGTACCTAAGTCCAATGACTAAGGTTCACGAATTATGTCACCTAGTCTCTCTTTCTACATTTATAAGAGGGAATGAGATAATCAGTGGAGCTATTACGTAACTGTTACAAGCCTATTTCAATCATTTCGTATTAGAAAACGACCTGTCTTGAGTGTCCCTACGGCTAAAACTAATTATAGAGCTAACACATTCATAATTCGTGCGTGTGACTCTTTTAATCAACTGTCGACTGATATAGATCTATTCTGCTCTAACACAACATCAGTTAAAAAGTTATGTTCAAAAGATTTCTTTACCTAATTGATTAGTCTAATTAATTGTTTGTAATTATTTTGTAATTTGTAATCAGTACCTAACGTATATCTCCATTTTGGAATATCTACCTACTTAATAACTTCCTCATGTTTACAACCCATTTAAGGACCTAATTGTGAAGATTTGTTATTAGCATTGGAATACCTACTATACACGAATTAACGATGTAATTAGTCTGTAAATCTTCCTAAAAGTAAATAAATAAATAAATAAATAAATTTCCTATGCAAACAAAAATGTATACTTATTGCAACTCGTCGAATAAATTGATTCAAATCGGGAAGATCGGAATTCCGACTCTAAATGTTAGTAATCAATGTTGTAATCTAAACAGAATTAATGTCAAGCTTTATAACGACAATCCAATCACTCCAATTTTGTTGATACATCACCGGATCAACCACCACCTGTCACCACCACCACCACCTGTCACCATCTGTCACGTTGGGTTCTGACTATCCGGTGAAACGTGGGCTTTGAGTTGGCTTAATACCTCCACAATGTGGTGGTGTATGGCCACTCAAGGCTCTGACTACCCCCCGAATGGGGATAAAAGTCGTGACGTTATATTTATTTTTTATCACTGGATCAGCGTAGGATCCGGCGATCAGTGTAAAATCCGGCCAATTCCGACTTAACGGATCGGAATGTATTGCGATCGGGGCGGAGGTGAAAAATACCCCGCTCATCGACACCGGCCAATCTACAGATAGATACGAAGATACGGCTAGAACAGGGTTGACAGATTGCCGGTACTTTAGATACCTTTTGTTGTGAGTATCACTTAGAAAGTTAAGACCTTCTTTATTATTGATAGTAACTTCTTACTTTAGGTAGAACTTATTAATTTTTATAGTGATATCCTATCTCCTATGTAGAGGTACCTTACTAGGTTTTTTTTTGGTGTGTACCTATAAGGATGTAGCCCGAGTTGACGCAAATTCCATGTTCCTCTGCCATCCTTAGTTTCCACAGAATCGCGAGCTCCAGTACAAACCGATTTTCAGTAACCAACTGACGTTACTCGAATCGACTCGACTTTAAATCGATACATTTGAGTCGCGGTGTTTACTCGCCATTCGATTGTTGAGTCGAATTTAGACGTAATATATTTTTGATGGCAAATTTTTAAAGGTAGTAGGTACAAAGTATATTTCGATGTTGTGACCAACTATTCTCATTATTATTATTTCGGCCATGTTTCGCAAGAGATAAGAGTGTGCTACAGTCTTGCGTCATGAGTAGAGTGTATTGATGAGAAGTCATCTAGATCTTAAAATGTTTTGTCCTAAGTGCTATATCCATACATTTAACGCTTCAACATAACGTGGTATGTTCATGACGCCATCAACAGTCGATGACGCGTTATTCCAAGTCATCGCATCCATGATTCAGGAGTATCAATTAAGTGTCATTAGCTTGATTCTAAGTATGGCTATTCTAAAATAGTCGCTCGATAGTGGGGCCCCGGCCGCGGCATGCGATCGATTATGCATAAATAGGATATAAAAGCGATGCGATGACCTGTGCCCGCGCCAACGTTGCTTGACCTATCACAGCTGGGCCTTTATAACAGCGTTCAGCGTTCAGCTTAGCGTTCTTGAACTAAAATGGTAAAATGTTAGGGGCACACAAACCTCCTACCTATTTAAATTACCCGTCAAATGAATTTGCTAATTTTCTAAAACAATTGTCGCGTACGATGTTACTGCGATTAAACAAAGACCACACATACATGTGTTACATGTGTTATTTGTATTATTATGTAGCGTGTGGACAACTAAAGTGTGTGATCTCATTAGCTGTGACGTACATATTATATGCGTTACATTCTGTTGATATTTATAGTGGGATAAAATTGTAGCCGGACCGCATCCCTCATGCCTCCAGGGGAACCTTATTACTAAGTGGGACATCCTACTTTATATTGGGTATATTTGAAATTATAAGTCCTGAAGGGCTAGCCAAGTGGCATGAACGCTAATCGAATAGAATGGAATAAACTTCACAATGTATGGAAATGTCAAACGTTGCTATGTAAATCAACAACAAGTCGCTATGAAGATCACGCTTGAGATCACGTCACTTATGTCATTTCCATAGATGAAGCGTAGCGATTTTGTAGACGTCAGCCACTTGTCTAGCCCTTCTAGCCCTTCTGTTGATATAAATAAATACCCCAAAACTCTAAGGACAGAAATAGGTATTTGTGTTAGATGCTAAGTTATGAAACAAACAAAACCTCTTTTCAGGATTCTGTGTGTCTTTAAAACGTGAAGGGTGGTTTGCTAGTCGAGAGATCAAGAGAGAGAACAAAAACCTTCGTAAGCACATCTGGAATCCATTTGTAGAGACGATATTGAAGTACAGTAACGGAGCACATTCTCTGCTACAGATCAGATCAACTTTCAATTGCGAGTGCTTTCATTTTATGTTGAAACGGTCTCTCTGTAGGTTTTCTGGATATCGGCATACGAATCGAGCTCTATATGCATGAACCGGATGGAACTTTACATATGGGTGTTAAAACGTACTAATAAATAAATACTACTTATGACACATTTATTTCCTAAAGTCTAGGTATAGAGGGTGAATTTTTCAAAGGTCCGAGATGGCCCTTTACTTTAGTTAACCCTTAGACATTACTGCCCAAAATTTGATCCTTATAAGCTGGTGCAATAGTACAGGATGTGATTTTTTCAAAATCGATCGGATTGATTCCCGGCTACGAACATTTATATTAAAACAAACGAATGATGCAGTTCTCCTTTTTATCAAAATCGTTCACGAGGGTCTTTGAGCATTTTTCGCTATTCCTTATACGGATACAGGCCATCTACGCACCATTGAAAAATCTCCCCGTATATGTATAATTTTGCTCACGCACACTTGCCACTAGAAGAGGAATCACTATGTTTTATCGAATTACGTTTGGGCGCAAGACACATGGTCGAACCCGTCGAACCATCAAGCATTCGACCAAATGAACCATCGTGATGGTTCATTTGGTCGAATGCTCAGAAGGGCTCACAAGTGGCTGACATCTACAAGCGTTCCTTGAAATCGCTACGCTTCATGTATGGAAATAACATAAGTCACGTGATCTACATAGCAACTTCATACATTGTGAAGTCTATTCTATTCTATTCTATTCGATTAGCGTTCATGCCACTTGTCTAGGGGGGCAGAACCGCGAACGTACATTAGGACGATGTATCAACATTTTGAAACAAAAAAATCTTGATGTGTCAACGGCGCGAAACCTCTATTCACTACCTATATGTACTTATTAATATCCATATGAAGCAAATAAGCAGTAGGTGGAGTTCAAAAAGCAATCTTTTTCGATGCAACTGGCTCATTAATGAAAGAGGTTCTCGCAATCGATTGGTAATAGGCAGCCGCGTGGACCGGGATATTAGCCTATATGCCTATTCCAAGTGGCGATTGGGGCGAGTACAATAATATCTCATAGTTATTCTCGCCGCAGTATGAATGACTAAAAATTTTGGTTGATACTCTAAATCAACTTGATAAACGTAATGAATTGCTGTTCTTTTTAATTGCATATGTTATGTGAGCAAGACGGCATTATTTTTCCTTGTGTCAATTTTAGTTTAGTCTTTGTAGGCGACGATCAGTATCAACAATGACTAACTTTAAGGAGCCCCTGCCAAAAATGTTCAGTTGAAACGTTTCATAATTCAAAATATAGTCTATTTTATAAGTAAATAGTTATAAAGTAACGATTCGCCAGGATAATAGCTAGCTCGCGTAACGCCGCGCCGCGCCGCTTCAGCCCACATTTAAAATAGTTAGGATTAGTTCCGTAATGAGAATTAGTTTAGAATTTCCACACAATGGGATGTTTGCCGGCACCGACGAGTTTGCAACTTGTACATTAATATGAATAGAGCGGGTTAAATAAGTTTCTCGACATTATCGATCAAATTGTAAATAAATATAAATATGAGCGTTTGCGAAATAAGTTTCTTGTCATTATCAATAAATTTTTTACCTGTGTAATCAAATTGGGATAGGACCTCTCTGTCTGTCTCTCCGAAGCCTCTCCAGGGCCTCTCTCTGAATTTAAGACGATACAAGAAATAAAATAATTGAAGATACGGATGTATGTGTGAGTGTGACATGTTTAGCACCTGTGCTGACGCCCCCAGGGAAATAGCGAAATGATATTTGTGGGACAGTCCGAGTGACAAGTTTTGTTAGTTAGTAGGACTGTGCAACTAAATATCCAGTATAATTTAATTGAAATTGTATTTCTCAATTTCAACGCAAGCAATTTATAATATGATTATAGCAATATCCGAAGGAGATAGATCTGCAATACATTGTATTATATAGTAGACAGTGATCGGCGGGTAATCCACGCTCGTCGCCACTCGCAGCCAGGGGTGGCACATTCTGACTTTGTAGAAAAAGCTACCGCTAGGCCCCCAGTGGCACCAACCAACTACATATTTCATAATTTACTTTATAAATTAAAATTAGTTTAGATGGATTGACGGAAACAGACAACGCGATTAGGTTAGAAGGAAATAAGCACCCTTTAAAAAATAAGTGCTTAAGAATTGATTATTTTATCCAAAGACGCAGTCTGATAGGGGTTTTACAAGAGATAAAATAAAAGAGTAAGCGCCGCCATACACGCGACTGCAAAAATGCAGTCCGTGTGCAGTCGCGTGCCGTCGACTGCAACCAACTGCAATAGAGCTGTCACTTCCGACTGCAAAAATGCAGTCCGTGTGCAGTCGCGTGCCGTCGACTGCAACCAAACTGCAGTCCGTGTATGTTAGCGCTTACCTACTATTTATAAGAATTGTTAAATTTGGGGCAACCCTACGCCCTTGTGTTCGGGTCGCCCGCGATGAATGTCTTTACCAGTCTCACTAATCGCGAACTAATAGCGATAATTGAATACACTCGATAATCGAATACAGCCGATTATATCGATACTCGGTTATCGGCTTACAGGATCAATCGCGTTCGCGCTAAAGTAAATTAATTAAACTTTAAGGATTTTTAGAGTGTTGAATCAGAGAGACCGTAGAAAGTGTTTTGAGGCTTAATTATCACAACGTAGTATCGTAGACTACGTATAGTACGTTTTTTATACTTGTCCTATTTGGTAAGCAAAGATGGCGTCCAGCGGGGCGATTGCGTAACTTTTTTGTCAATGTTTCAATTGGTTTCGTTCATCCTGTGTCAATTATATGCGAAACCAATTGAAACATTGACAAACAGTTGCTGCCACTGCCGCCATGCCGGTGCCGGTGCCGTGCCGTGCAGTCGGAAAACGCCCATTCAATACTGGCAATCAGTGAAGTGATGATTTCTCACAGAGTAAAGACTAAAGAAAGAGGTGCCCTTATTAGATATATGTATGAAAAAAAACGTGGTCATTGTTTTTTCATTTTCATTGTTCTATCTACCGGTAAATAGTTGAACAACTCGCTTCGTTTTATGTCGATGTTGGTACTAGGCCGACCACTCGGCCGAGTTGCTTAGGGCCAGTCCCCTTAGTAATTGGTCCATGTGATTTCTATTTATATTATTTTAGAAAGAAAACAGGAACCATCTGACTCTACCGTGATCTACTGTGGGCCTACCGCATAAGTAATTAAAAGTCGCTACCCACAAACTAATCGGTGGTCTAATTACCGGAAGTATCAGTGGAAGTTGCGTCGCGATGCGTCTTAACGACTCTACGATCGCCCGTGCACTTCCGGCGGAGAATTAATTATGTAGAGCAGTTTCTTAATACTCCAGTGTATTGTATTTGTATAGAGATATTAAAGAGTAGCCTTTTATACTTTATTTCATGGGTAAATCTCTTTCTTTTCAGCTGGATCAGAGCTTAAAAATCTAAAACCGTTTGTTGGTCAATTTACTGAAACTACTAAATGTAGATCCCATTGCAGAACACGGGATTCCCCTGAATGCTCGTGAGCTTCAGGTAACAGTCCACCTCGTGACCCCAGTGTGGGTTGTCTCAATATGAGCAGTGTTTATTTAATGATATTATACCTATAAATTTCGGCCTGCGAATAAGATGTTTCATTGTGTGTGCCTTGCAAATGTTTGTCCGATTTATTATGTTTAGTTATGTTTTTTATTGCCAACTCGAGGTAACGTGCACGAGGGGTGGAAAATGCTGACGGAGAAAGTGAGCGTATGCGCAAAGTTTTTATATTTTGACATGAAACTTTGTTACTATTTACGTAAAACGAACGGTTTTCCGACAGATTTTCCTGTCTCTACATTCTTTAATATTCAGGGGGCTTACCACAAGCTCTTATTGCGATTCAATTATAGGAACGTTTTAACGACGTTTTAATGACGTTTCTTATTGTCATGACAATAAGGTACGTCATTGCACAAAAAGTCGCTGAAACGTTAATACGTTCCTGTAATTGAATCGCAATAAGAGCTTGTGGTAAGCCCCCAGGCCTTTCAGCTGAATAGAAAAGTCTTGGCACTTGATTTATGTTAACCTACTCTGAATACCATGTTACACATATTTAATTTGAACAAAACTTGAACATTGTGAACACCAGCAATGTCATCCTGCATATTTTCAGTATTTATATCGTCAATCGATGGGCGCGATGATTTATTCAGCGTCGCTAGCCGCCCCGGCCGCCCGCCCGCCCAGCGACCGCTCATGGTACATTGCCGTTTTGCAGATCCAAATAAATATGCTATTTTTGTTATCACTTATTTTAAATAATTCTAATAAATTGGGTAGCATTCCAAGTTTAAATTTTAATGTAGAAATGGGTGTGTTTCTGCAGATAAGTATGGTTAGCTATCGGAGTGGTGTTGCCTGTGAATTGATTAAGCTGTGTTATACTATGCTGATACAATAACATTTTCAACTTAATTGAGTAGTTATTTACTTTCCCTAAGGATTTATAAGCAATTGAGGCGTTTCTTTGACGCGCATGTTTGGACTTCGATTGTTTTTGATTCATTATGGTTGTATTTTTCCTCCTGAATTTGCCTAAACACGGGTAAGTAATTGAGGAAAATATTTTGAGCGAGGATCGTTCGCTCGCGTTCATTTTAAGTCGGCGTTACCAGAATTCTTAGTATGACATAAAATATGTTAAATATGTATCTGAAGCCTTCAACTCTATGTTTAACAAGACACAACTGATTGTCTTTTGGTAAATATTAAAACTTGTTTAATCGGACCAGATGGTGCCAGGCCATTGTTTATTTTACCCAATTTATTTAATTAATTCTAACCTCGTGTACAAACATTAATGGCTACATATTTTACGGTTTCCATTCCAAGTAACAAATTGACAGAAAACTGATTCTATTGACAAAATAGAAAATTGCATGAAATAAAGTCAATTATTTTTATGACAAGTGTGTATACAAAACTTGACACACGAAGATTGTTTGGCAATTAATAATTAATAATAATAATAATTGTTAATAATTGTTTGGTTTAATAACCAATTTGTCAGTAAAAATAATAGTTTATTTAAACTACGTCGGCTTAGAAATAAACTAAATGCAACAGGGCCTATGCCTATACCTATTTGGATTTCTGCCTTTGTGTAAGTTGTATTACGAAGGTGGAACTTGAAAACCAAACCAAAGCGGGTATCAGGGGGCTTACCACGACCTCTTATCGCGAATCAATTATAGGAACGTTTTAACGTTTCAGCGACTTTTCGTGCAATGACGTTTCTTATTGCCATGACAATACGAGTAAGGTACGTCATTGCACAAAAAGTCGCTGAAACGTTAAAACAATACTGCTATAAGAGGAGGTGGTAGGGCCCCTGGTGAGTCTATAGGTTGGCCTTCACATATTTTTCAATAACTGTACACACACACCTGCATCTCCTAGAAGGTGTGTAATTAGCTGCGTCCTCAACTACGTATGAACGGCACGTATTGTTCGGAACATTTATAATGTCATGTGTGGGCGCAGATGCTCACTGCTGGGCTGTTGCTCATAGCTCGCGCCTGTAATAGGGTATTAGGAGAGTGTGCACGAGTGTCGAGGGAATAATAGGAATATTATATTGTAACGTGAATGTATTGATAAAATATGTGGTAATATTGAGTGGTTTTAAATTGCACGGTAAGTGTTTTATATTTAAATTGTATAAATATTACAGTACCGGTTAATACCGGTAATGTCGCCAATCAACGTACCTACTCTAAATAACGAAACGATCTTAGAGATATAAATGTTCTGAAACTTGCTCTAATGGAGCCAAAGTAAGTTTTAAAACTTATCCCAGAATAGGAATCGGATTTGATTTAGACCGGAATTCTCGTATACTAATGTTTAATTATTGTTCTTAAAACTACTCTAAGGGCCTCCGCAGACTAGCTACTTTTAGCATCGGCGATCGGCGATTTTGATGCTGCGTCTCGCTCGTTCGCGCTCGGAGAATCGCGACGCAGCTTCGATACGTCACAAAATCGCCGGTCGCCGATGATGCTAAAAGCTAGTCTGCGGAGGCCCTAAAATATTTTATCATCAGACACTATTTTATCTGGCATCGTATCTCTTAATTAGCAGTTAGCCGTATTCCTAAAGGCACGTCCATATTTGCCCAAATTTATCTAATGTTTGATCTCAATTATATTCGGTTACGGAATTTATCTGATTTGATCAAATTGGACGAGTGAGCCCGACCGAGGTAGAAAGCCGCAGTACGCTGATAAGCTACGTTGATAGCTGCTGACTACAAACTTCGTGTTTAACTTGCTTCTTAATACCTACGGTAGCGAGATGTTACTGTTATAGGTATGATCCTGATCATACTTAGCTGGTTCGCCTAAGCTATGGGCATTAAATAAATAATCATAGATTACGTCTTCAGAATTGTCATTTGCAGGTTTTGGAGATCAAGAGATTTATAGTTTCACGTATTTCTGACTGTCAACATTATTTTAAACAAAATGATTTTCGAAGTAGTGCTCGTCGTAGGAATTTCACGTGAGTATATTTTAACTACTTTTAATTACAAAGTATTTTTTGTGCATTGGCCTGTTTAACTATGTATAATAAATATGTTGGAATATAATCTGTAATACAGAGCAATCAACATTCAATAGCTACGTCCAGATGTCTCACATGCCGTGCGAGTCAATTTTGCCTCGCGAAGTTTGACTTGCCTCACGTGAGGCAAAGGCGCACCCTGCCTCACCCGAGCACTCACATTTGTCTCGCCTTGTTTGGCATCACGCGACAGAACGATGTCAAACTGATTGCTCGGGTATACCTTTCTCTGTCTAGAGTGTCAGTTGGCTCGCCATTTGCCTCGCGCGGCATGCGACTGAGGCAAAAGTCATGCTTCGCCAGGCATGTGAGTGAGCAGCCTTACGCGGCATGTGCATGTTGTAGACACGTCTATTTGTGAACACAAATATTGGCATGAGTTAATATAATAATTCGTCAACCCGTCTGTTTGTTCGCAAATACTGTCTCACACCGCACCGCGGACAGTAATGTAAGTGTGAGACGACGTGTTTCTTCATTTTACATGTTTGTCTCACAAAGCCTGCACACTAACAATAGTTTATTTACCATTTCGTACAACGCAGGAACAATGCTGCATCTTGAGTGTAATTTTGAAGACGAATGTTTGAAAATTACATTGTTTTCCACGACACGTGCCATTGTTTGAAATTAAATAAGCTATACTCGACAACATAATCACACATAAGGGCCTCCGCAGACTAGCTACTTTTAGCATCGGTGACCGGCGATTTTGTGACGTATCGATGCTGCGTCGCGTTTCTTCGAGCGCGAACGAGCGAGACGCAGCGTCAAAATCGCCGATGCTAAAAGTAGCTAGTCTGCGGAGGCCCTAATGGTCATGAAAGCTTCACTAAAAGAGATTCTGTGGCGGTTTATATAAAAATAATAAATATCAAAGAGGAGAAATGGTCATTGTTAATGCCTAATAAGAACGGGACAGTCGATACTGTTCTCTCATGTAGTCTTTAGAATCTTTAAATTATTAGACATTATGAGTTCGTTATACAATCATAATTTTACATTTTCAAATATTACAATATTAACGGATCTAAGGGTGGATGCAAATCTGTCAGTGGGCACTGCGGTGTAGTATTCAAATTAGTAGAGGTCGGGACCACCCCCCCCCCCCCCCCTCCCCCGCCCCGCTCCCGGCGAGGATTATAAAGGGCACAGATTAGGACCGACACATCCGCTAATGAATTTCTATTTATACGGCGACATAAACGGAGACATAACTGTCGAGTTTCCGAATTGTATATTAAACAGATTTGTGTACTGAGGTTGAATTATCGTCACAAATATGTAGATTTAGTGGCAGAACTCTTATACCCTATTTGTTTGGGGGTCTTTTAGTCAAGATTATTTGGGTTTAGATAGAACTTATAGCGGGTTGGAGACCTAAATGTTTTCCGCATACTTCCTTAGGCCCTTAATGGTGAATGCTTTTAATAATCCTTTACAAGTAATCAATTCGTTATCCGCCCCCGTATCTCGTCGGCCCCTAAATAGGTTTTTTGATTAGAATTTACTTTCTAACACACACAAAATAACATTCAATAAACCTACTCATGTACACGTAAACGCACAAATGGTCCGAAGTCTTCAACTATATCTCGGTAAGTACACTCGTGCAGTAAAGTGATAGTTAATAACCGCTTGTCTCGCTCGGCATCCGGCCGTGATTGAGCTGTCAGCCGGCGCGAGCGGGCGGCACGGCGCGGGCGGGCGGGCGCTACTTTATTATCATACACTATTTATTGATGGACATCTCTTCTTATAAGATAAGGGGTTCAAACGCAAAAAGAAATAGGTATAAACATATTTCGACTAAATAAAACGTAGGTTTTCGGTAGGTGAGCCCAGTTTTTTAAATGCCTTACATTTTGGTCACTTTTTATATTAGGAATATCTTGGAGCAAATTCGAGATACCTAATCTAATCCAGTGATAATAGGAGTAACTATTTAATGTGAAAAAATGTAGAGACTTATTTTTATAAAGTCTGTGGAGATAACTTACAAATTGGGATTTACACTTGTTAAAAATCCTTCATGCTTTTTTTCTTATTTCAAATGAAGTATCTCATATTATATTATACACCGAGTAAGTGGCTGTGAATATTTAAGTTTTGCTAGAATGTAGCCTGAACATCTGATTATAATTTTTAACCGCTTTGAATCAGGATTAATTGAAAGATGTCAGTCTATTACTGTGCAGGGCCTAGTCCACAGCCTCTATAAATGATGCCTATTATGAAACATTTATTGTATATTTCCTTCTGATTATCTGCTATCATTATCTCTTTTCATAATCAATTTGTTGACGCTTAACTTGTAAGTTGCAAGCTGTGGAGGCTGTCGAACGGCTCCAGTCTAACAGCGATCCTATCTGCGTGATTAATGGCTCCACGGAGATGACACCGCGCTTAGCGACGATATAAGCAGCTGCTGACTTTTTATTAAGTTTAGAACGGGTGGAAATAGTGATGGGTTGTCAGGGCGGCTGGTAAATTACAAGTTTTAAAAGCGGTAAACGTAACGAAAACTTGGGAAGGTTGAAAATTCTAAAGTAAGATACCGAGTCTCGGGAACTGAAAAGAAATCTTACTTAAATATAAAAAAATGAAATGAAATATACGTCACGACTTTTATCCCCATTCGGGGGTAGTCAGAGGCTTGAGTGGCCATACACCACCACATTGTGGAGGTATTAAGTCAACTCAAAGCCCAAGTTTCACCAGATAGTCAGAACCCAAAGTGACAGGTGGTGAACCTTGTCGCCGTGTATACAGGAACTAACTATTACCTAATCCCGAGAGATAGGTAGGTTTCCTCACGATGTTTTCACGGTGTTTGATATATTTTTATGAAAATACCTATTGTTATTGGGCTTTGTAACAATTGTAAAGTTAATTTGGCTATAAGTTACTTATTTATAATAACCTACAGTAAAGCTGCTGTTGGTACTAGCTACAATCCGTAGTAAGCTGTATTTTAGGCACGTAGGCGACTACAGTAGTACATATTCAGGTCGTTTCGCTACTCATAAAATATAATTTCTTTAAAAAAAATGAATTCTCATCTTCACAAAACATTAAAGTTTTCATGCGTTCTCCAAGAAGACAACACAAATACAAGTTTATAACAAAGTGTGTACAGTCGCGGGCAGCCTAATGAGGTGGTAACGAGCTCGGCGCGGCGCGGCGGCCCGTTGCAGCCGCAGGTACGAGTAGCTCGTAACGATGAAAATATTTTTCTACATTTTTTATGCAGTGTTCCTTAAAAATAATGTGAAAGGACAGGTAAGCGGCGCTATCGACGTTTTCGCTGTTTATGTGGCGCGCGGAATGACAAGATGTTAAAACGAGGGTAATGTGTTTCGTGAGAGAGTTTTGTTTGTTTTTTTTTAATTTTACCAACGAAGTAATATATTTTTTTACGCTTTAGCAAGACTTACTTGTCATGAAACAGCATGTTTATGCTAATAGGTAGCACGGTGTCAGCGATTTTTTTTATATATTTGCTGCTAAATAGCAAATCGTGTTTTCGCTATAAGTAGGTAGTAAGTCCAAGTTGTTTATGGCCAAATAAAAAAAATATAGGTACAGTAGCGAGCGGTAACGAGGTGGTATTGCAGGCCGCGGGCGGGCGGGCGGCTGGCAGTGCGCCAATTACAGCCACAGGTAGTTGCAATGTAAAATGAAGAAAATATTTTCCTTACAGTTCTGTTAGAGATTGTACGATAAAATGTTACGTTTCAGGCTTTATAGTTGAACACAATTTTTGTATTGAATGAGTGCGAATATGCTTCATATGAGATCGCATTGTTTATTATCTACCTAAAGGTGTCCGGGAGTGGGTAGCACTCGCACTCGTAAGTGATAAGATTATTGGCAATGGACATGTTTGACGTCGGTGGGGGTTGGTTTGTGGCCGCACCGGCGCGCGCGGTGCGGTGGGGCTTCCCTGCACGAATAGCTTAATCCTAATCCACGTCAGCGTATTACTTTGTTCATGTAGAATGTAAATTATTGAATGTACCTATATTGGCGCGAATAGCATTATATTATCAATCCGGAACAAGATGGTATCGAGACTTTAAGACTCGTATTAATAAATGCATCTCAAAGATGAGATCGATCTAAAGATGCTGTTTTTGACAGATGTTTTATACATTAAACGTTAAAAGTGCATCTTAAGATCAATCTCAACTTTGAGATGCATTTATTACGAGCCTAAATAGCAGGTTGTCATCGTGATTATTGTCAATGCCGTGATACAAATAACGTGTGATAGTCGCATCTCGTTGTAGAATCATTGCGTATCGTGCGTGCGTGTCGACAGATCCAGTGCGTAGCAAACACGAACTATTGAAAGGGCTTACATAGCTTTAAATCTCTGATTAATACCCAGAACCCTCATTACACGGATGGATTTAAAAAAAAATCGATCTGTCGGTAATCAAATCCGCGGATTGTGATCCGGCCCGGCGCGGCGCCGGCACGCGTCCTGACCGCTGTATTTGTGTTACATTACGCTTGTATTGAGCTCACGACTGCCTATTGGCTATATGTAGCGAACTATTTACTCTGATCAGTCACTTATTTGGAACTCTGTTTGGTACGTAGAATGGAATATTCTCGAGTAGTGATGGGATGTTCTCGAGAACATTCTCACCCTTGGAAACTTACTCGTGAGAATTTTTGAGAATCTTATATTTTGGGTGACGTTATCCTAACTTTCAATCTTAAAAACAATTAAAACCACCATACTTGCATGTTTAATGAGGTTTATGCCAAGTTGTTAAAGAAGATAAATTCTCGGAAATTCTCACGAGTAAGTTTCCGAGGGTGAGAATGTTCTCGAGAACATCCCATCACTAGTCTCGAGTCTCTTGTAATATGAAAATAATGTGAAACCTTTGTGAGATTTAAATTAATATACCCATCACCTATCTACAAAAATCATATCATATCATGTTACGCGTTTTCCAATCACACGTGAAATTAAGCAGCAAATAATTCGTGATACCGAGGAGTGATGGCAACACCGCACGTACTGTATTGCTAGCGGCGGTAGAAAATCGCGGTTCGCTAAATTAGGCGTTTACGCGTATTGCCGTGCTTAAAAAAGTTGTTTTTACTGATACTGTATCATGAATAAGTCATAAGTTAGATAATATCTGGCAACCTACCTAGATATTTTTCCCGTTTGAGCTAAATAATAAAAAAAGTAACTGAAACCTGCCAGCTTTGTTAAATTGTAATGAAATTATTTTGTAATCTAGCAGCATTGCTTATTGGCGGGATTTGCTTCATTCATGTGACTACCTGTGGATCTGTGAGTTATGTGAGTTGTCTCCGTGGGGAATTGCTTTGATATTAAAATTGCAATTTTCAATCCGCCGCTTCCCGCCATGATTGATGCCTCTTGTTGTTCGAATTGATAAACCAACGTTTTTTTCAGCTCTTTTATTACGATTGGGAATATGGGCCGGTATTACATTCAATTTTATTTTGAGGATCATAAGAAAGCATGTATAGGTACTGCCTACACCTAATTCTTCTGTAATCGTTGGATAAGGGGTACACAAATTCTACCTAAAATAAAATAAAATTAGAACAGTTAGTTCAAAATTTTCAGTTTAATATTCCTTTAGACTACTTTATATAGAGCTCTAAATAGTAAACCATTAAAAGTGCTGAGAACAGTTTTTCCCTAAAGTATATATGTTGGTGCCATGGACCAATTACTAAGGGGACTGGCCCTAAGCAACTCGGCCGAGTGGTCGGCCTAGTACTAACATAGACATAAAACGAAGCGTGTAGTTCAACTATTTACCGGTAGATAGAACAATGAAAATACAATGACCACGTTTTTTTTCATACATATATCTAATAAGGGCACCTCTTTCTTTAGTCTTTACTCTGTGGTTGGTGCTAGTAAATCTGCGTACTTGACATTCAGTGTGTGACTCCGCTATTTATCGGTATCTGTGGAATAAAACTACTGGGGAACACTACAAAACGGTCGTAAATGTAAAGCAGGCCGTACACCGCGCTGCGATCCTATCCTCGATTGCGTTTAGGAGCGAAAAATCTAATAAAATAGGTGATGTAAGAACAAGCTCTACAGAATATATTGCTACTTATAAATATCCGAAATATTTTTATTTGTCTATACTTACTAAACTGTTATTGGTTAAATCGGACGGAAAATAAGGGAAATCTTATAAAGGATTAGAAACTGTAATATACTGAGCTAACATAAGTTACATGCCATCATCATTTCAACTTGTCTCTTTATTCCAAAGAGTAATACGTCATATCGCCAGCGCCGATACGAATTTACGGCGTAGCATCACAAGTGTACGGAGTAGGTACGTGCGGAGTGTCGCGTCGCCGATAGATCGAGTGTTTATGGCGTTTTTATCGCCGTGTGTAAACCCCTTTATGGGCTAGATAATAATGGCATATAACAATAAGTTTACAGATCGTGTTACTTATGTTTTATAGTTATGTATTGCTTTAACAATCACTTAAGAGCTGTGAACGATTTTGTTAATTTTATTAATCCTTTTGATAAAGCTTCGTTATTGAAATATAATGTCTTATTTGGTGTATAATAGCAACTATTTGTTTGGTCAGTAGGTAAGGGCCTCCGCAGACTTGCTACTTATAGCATCGGCGACCGGCGATTTTGTGACGTATCGATGCTGCGTCGCGTTTCTTCGAGCGCGAACGAACGAGACGCAGCATCAAAATCGCCGATCGCTGATGCTAAAAGTAACAAGTCTGCGGTGGCCCTAAATGTTGATGACTCTAGGATAGTTAATAAAATAGGCAATTGTAGAATATAATGAAGAAGGTCTCTAATGATTACAACGGCGGATTAATCTGCAGTCTAGAGTCGAGATGGCAGCAATAGTTGTTTTAACTGCTTCAGACAGCTTATTTCAGTTCGTCGTTCATTCGCAATTCATCTTCTCACAAATTCACAGAGCGTCAGATATTAATCAGTGGATAAATGTAAAACATTTTGTTATTTAAACTTTTCGTTATAATAAAACTATCTACGTTTATTTTGGAAGTTCTTCGCTGTTTTAATCAGGTTAGCGTTATGGACTAGTTATAAAGACTGATCTCCATCGTCCTAAGTACTAAAATCGTATGTTTTAAATAGTTCGAATTGACTTTACAACTTTCGTCTATTTATATTGAGCCAGTTTACCATTAAACGGTCAACCGACGGCTCAGGCGCGTGTGCCGGGTCCCGAATACCGGGTCCCGGGCGCCGGGTGTAATGGCATTTTAATTCAGTTACGCGGGTTAATTGCGCGACCGACGCGAGCAGGTGATAAGACGCACGGATTATGGGATATGATAGCTCTTTGCGTGATATGGGTGCCTGGTAGGATTTGTTTTATTTTTCATGTTATCAAATGTTATGTCGGATTACAACTTTACAAAACGTGCATTGTATAGAAGATATTGTACAGGTTCTTTGCTCGATATGGGACCTTGGTAGTTTTTTTGTACCTATGTCTACTGTCATGCCTTTTCCGTAAGGTATATTAGTGGGAAAGTAAGTCAGAAGGTATAGCAGTCGTAGTGAGACGAACGCCAACTTTAAAAGTGAGCAGCAACAAATTGTAAAGCTTATATTCATTTATTTACATTTATCTCAGCATACAAATTAAAGGATTTGTTTCTTAGGAACATTACTGTATTTCCCAAGTGAAAACTTCACATTTACACAAGCAGAAGAGAAGTCGTCGCAAATATTTAATGTATTTAATACTTTTACATATAAAACAATGTGTCTGAAAGCCTCCAAACTTCATTACGACATCCAAATTTAACGAATTCGCCCTACCTTGCATTTAATCATAACTTTGATTACGTAAAACCAATTAAAATTGTACTCTGTTGTGTTGGTGTACGGTCGGTTATTCGTTGTGTATGTAATTGCTGAAAATATTAAAATTCTCTCATATAATGCCGTGTATACATACGCTCTGCAATTTGTATGGAAATCGCTGTCCACTACTGTGTGTTTGGGCGTTTACGTTTTATTTTTTTCGTTAAGTGAATAAACAAAAAAAAACACTGCAGTTTGTTAAACGACTGTTGAATATTTAAGAATATTAATTTAACAATATGGTTCTAGTGCTGCGTAACAGATTTTGGCTGCAGACTTTACTTTGTGCGTATTGCATTTAGGTACCTTTAATTTCAAAACTCTACCTCAAATCACTTCCAGACTACATAATTATACAAGAGGAACGCATGGTGCTAAAGAGATTATCAGACACTAAACATTATAAGAATATCTCGTTTTCCTGTTCATTCAACAGAGTTTTAATTAACCGACATAGATATCCTGCGGCAGCTAACATTAATTTAATTCAGACCTCCCATCCTCACCGTGGAAATGACTCTGCTCTTGAGTGCGTTATTCACCCTACCTAGATTCATCTCTAATTAGTTCTGAATAGTTCATTTAGATTCCGTATGGGAGAAAAATGTTGAAAGTCTCGGCGGACGGATCGTGGAGTTGATTTCCCTTAGTTAGGTTGGAATAGTCGGAATTTGTAACTAAAATATAGTGTAACTCTAACCAAATCGAAACCCGATGCTAATGTGTTACATAAATACGGCTGTATGTATACAAGTTGGATAGTCGTCGCGATACTCTTTACATTTATCTTGATAACTTGATATATGATATCAGTAAGCTTGTGATGGCTGTAGTGAATGGAAAATGGGCCACAGAGGGGTTTACCGAGAGATTGATGGTATTTTTGTAAGGAACGAACATAAAAATACATACCTATTTTAATGTGGAGGTTTTGGGAGATTCACAGATTTCAATTGATTTCCGAGTTTCGCACATAATCGAACCTGCGAAAGGGTACCAACAAGATGGTCAGCATCACTGAATCTGAAGAATATCGTTTGGTTGCGATGGCGGCCGGAGGCGGAAGTATGCTGTGTAGTTCTCCCAAGGCGGTTATGACTAATAACTGGCAGGAGATCCGCAAGTCGTGATCCTCAGAACTGAGGGAACGAGGAAGAAAATTAAGAGAATAATCCCTATGAATCGTTTTATTATACAATAATAACTAGTAACTCGGTAGTATGCCGGTCACGTGCGCGCAGGTAGACCCGCTAATTGAACCCTTTATTCGGGGCCAGGTTACATTTCTAATTTGATTTGATAACACGGTACATACATCCTCTGTTACAAAATAATGAGCGGTATTGAATTAGTTTAATAGTTGGTAATAAATTGGGGATTACTTGTTTATTTTCTAGTATTGTGAAAACGTTGTTAAACAATACTAAGCTATTGTGCTATACCACATAAATGGTGTCCTATCTATACCTACTAATATTAAAACATAATTTCAGAAGTAGTTTTCCGACTACAAATTATGACTGAAAAAAATTCTGTGTTCATAGATGGGGAGGCCAGCGTGCAATTCGTGGATTTGCACGAGCGTCGTCCAAACCTAGTAGATTCGGTAGATGACATGATAGGAAGAATACATTGTTCTAGATGTTTCCATTTTCAGCGGTGGGGGAAGCGTATAAAAGTTTTTTTTTTTTATATAAAAAGCAATTCGGTTCGGTTCGTCTGAGCGTACCCACCAATATTAAGGGCTCATAATTTTTTGAGGTTCTTATCAATATGTAAGCTATCTCCATTATCTTAATCTGACGCGCTCGTGTAAATCTAGAAACCCCTTTTACGGCTACCCACCTATCATGCTTCACGGCCATGTTGTGCAATACATTTAGCATTAATTTATTTTAGTCTGATGTAGATAGGTAATACGTTTTTATATCAGATGGATTATTGTCAAAATTGTGTATGGACCATATACATAGGAAACAATGCATGCATGGACATACCAGAGGGGCTAGCCAAGTGGCATAAACGCTAATCGAATAGAAAAGAACAAACTTCACAATGTATGGAAATGTCAAACGTCGCTATGTAAATCAACAACAAGTTGCTATGAAGATCACGCTTGAGATCACGTCACTTATGTCATTTCCATAGATGAAGCGTAGCGAATTTGTAGACGTCAGCCACTTGTCTAGCCCTTCTGAGCCTTCCATTTTTTAAGCGACGCCTATTCCAGCGCGGTAAATTCATATTACGAGTAGAATGTGCGTCATTTCTGTCGTTCCCCGGTCCCCGTTTAAATGGTCCCGCCCACTATTCACAATTTCCCCGGGAGATGTAATTTGCGCGAATAATTTCGCGTGTCTATGAATTAATTACATTAGATATTGTTACTAGGTAGCCACTTAAAAAGACCGCTCTACATTATCCAGTAATAGATGCGTTACAACGATTTTTGTTAGTAACGGCGCGTGGTTTATGTAATGGCTGGTACTTAGTTGCCATTTTGTTTCATTATTACTTTCATTAACATTATAATCGGATTACGGATTGGGCACCATAAAATACGCATTTTAATAATAACTATAAAAAGAAAAGAAAAAACAGAGTAGTTACTTAATCTAATCCAAATTGTGAAATCCAGGAAATCTCTCCCAAGTCCTGGATAAGAAAAATGAAAGTAATATCAACGAATTTTTTTTTCATTATTAGTTATCGTAACGAGGGTCAATGTTTTCGTTACTTACCGATAACAAGCAGTGTTTCCTAGAAGTTCCAGTCATTGACTCATTTTTTATTAATTAATTTATCGTAGCTAACCTTTTTATTTTCAAATGAATAAATAAGAGGACTCTTCTTCACGGGGTGTGTAAAAAATGTTAATAGACCACAGGAAATAAAAATTACTTGCAGTACTCCGACCCCTAATGAATCCGGGTGGCTCATTAGTAAAAGTTGTACTTTAAGATACGTCGCTGCTTTACTTTGGGAGGTTTTAAGCTTGGTAGAAGTGAAGCGTAATTGGATGTGAAAGTGGGTGAAGCGTCGCGTCGCGGTCGGCGGCCGGCCGCACCGTTGATATTCTCATTAGCGCCGGCATCTGACGCTGTTAAAGTTTGTAATCCGTTCATTTTTATGTTTAAAGTAGCTAAGAGCGTTTTGTTAAGACAATTTAACATATTTTTCTCTCAACTTAGCTGCAATGAAGCTATTCAAAAGAATGTTTTATACTTTTTCATGACATCTTGTCTTTCATCAAAATGCGGTGGATTACTTTTTCATAGCTCTATTTTCTTGGTTCTTTTTGTGAGTAACGGAAGAAAATATAGACTTTTGTGTAAGGCTGAAAACTAAGTGGGTGCGGTTTTTTAAATAAGCAGAATGTCTCTTTTCGGTTTATTTTATTTTGTCCGTCAGACGTTTACTTTTTTAAGTTCATGAATTGATAAACTTCCTTCAGGACAAACTCGGTGACTTTTCACCCACTCATCTGAGCTGCAACATTGCTCAAACCGTATATTTAATGAATGTATGCATCTTACTCGGTGGGTTGCACTTCCCACAGCGAGGTATTAAGCCATTTAACTGAAGCTATAACAAGCTTAGCTAAGCTATAACAACATCGAGTTTGGGGCGGGCGGCGCGGGCGGGCGCAGTACGGCTCGGTCCCGTCGGCTCCACTCCGTCTGGAACCGGCCCCGTAGTGCATTCCCATGTACCAGTTATCGAATTCACAAGACTGTTGTGACATAACGGGCCCGTTAGCGTGGTTGGCGCGGAGGCGACTTTCACGCTGCAGGTCGTAGGTTCGATTCCTACCCGTGACATGCATTTGTGTGCATGAACATGTCTGTATGTCCGGAGTCTGGGTGTATATGTATATTAAGTATGTATTTACAAATAAAAAGTAGTATATGTAGTAATATCAGTTATCTGGTTTCCATAGTACAAGCTCTGCTTAGTTTGGGATCAGGTAGCCGTGTGTAATAAATGTCCCAGGATATTATTATTATTATTTTTGTTTTTTCAATTTTTAGTCTCGGCTACGCCGGTATACCGAGCTAGCACGGGCCTAAGCCAAGTGTTAGCCGGGGAGGTTGGGTGTTTGGTCTGATGGTAGTGATTGGTGTTGTGTGGTGTTTAGTGGCTATGTGTGTGGTTGTAAGGGTATTTATTATTATTATCAAATGTTATTAAGGTGTGTTTTAGTAATTTACTTGGATCAAATTTTTTAATAGTTAGAATTGTTTCTACAAATAATCATCACTCTTTTATCAGTTTGCTATATTTGTTATTATTTCGTCAAATGTTTGGTTTGAATTTAACTTAGTACCTACCTGTTGTTATGACATTATCAATCTAGGTAGGTACCACAGAGTAAAGACTAAAGAAAGAGGTGCCCTTATTAGATATATGTATGAAAAAAAACGTGGTCATTGTTTTTTCATTTTCATTGTTCTATCTACCGGTAAATAGTTGAACTACTCGCTTCGTTTTATGTCGATGTTAGTACTAGGCCGACCACTCGGCCGCGTTGCTTAGGGCCAGTCCCCTTAGTAATTGGTCCATGGTAGGTACATATTATGTTTTATTTTATAAAGAGGTAACCTAGAATGTATCGAGCGAAATATTGTAAAAAAATCGTTCAAAAAGTCCAAGAAAAATAAAGTCCCAATTTTTTTAATGGTATTTATAATTAGTATTGTTTTTATATATAACGAGGGATTCAATTAAATTCAAATAAAATATGAAAATCGGCAAATATATCGCCAGCCGGCCCGCCCATCTCAAGACGCCCCGTGATTAATGGATTAAACAGAGATTAATTTAATTTGGCGTCTTAACGAAGCACTCATTATTCGGCAGCCACGCCCGAGCCGCGCTCGGTTTCACTAACGATCACTTACTTAATATTTTATTATCTTTAAACCTACTAAATATATTTGATAAACATAAAAAACGGGTAAAGTTACGTAAACAGAGTCTTAGGGAAAGAGTACTACAACATTGATTTCAACTTTGCGCAACAAACTAGGTGGGTATGTCTATAACATTTTTATAATGTTAGGAGCAGTGCAGTGCGTAACAACTTCAAAGTTACCTACCAAAATGTAAAAGCAAGCAGCAAACAGTCTCATAAAAGCACAAGTCACTTTGGCACGTACTTTCACACCTTGACAATCGGAGCTTTTAAAATGTCCTATTTATGGAACATTTTGAGTCACCTCTGGAGAACATTTAAAGCTTACCTACTTCCGTATAAAATGTACGTGTAGTTCCAACTATGTACCAAAGCGTAAGTTAAATTTTTATAATGTATTTGAATGAAACGATTAATGAGGCCGTGTCTTTAATTTGTTTCAGTTTATTCGAGATATCTCTTCCCCGCTCTAAAGATCCCTGAGACTACGCTTCTCCGATAAAGTGGATACTTATGCAAATCATAGTTCAATAGCTTCAGGATCGTAATGTATGATGATGTAGGCACTTGGACTGGGATTTGAATGAATAATATTAATGCAAGAGGCGGCATGGTTATTATACAAGACGTATGTTCTCATGTTTTAATGGGTTAATGTTTGCAGCAACAGTTTGCAAACTTTTACCTCACTGTTACACGCTACCATCAAGATTTTGAGCTATAGTTCCACTTAGTACACTGATCTTGATAGCTTACTTAGCCTGCTTGTAGAAGAATCCTAAAAATGAAACTGCAAAAAGCTCTTTGATATTGCCTTGTACCACGTATTTTCTCATGAGACTTTGTACGCAAGAATTTAGTAGAAAATGAAAGAAATACACTTTTACGTCCCTAAGCTTATGTTCAACAAATTGTCGCGACGCATTCTACTAAACAGTTGCCCCTGACATAATGCCCCAATCGTCCGCCTACCAAGATAATACTTGTCACTTCAAGATCACTGATGTTTTAGAAGCTTACTGTATCCACTGCGCGTTTTGAACGAAACAATAGAACGTAGTGACGCACTTCGGTCACGTAGGACGTGTAATTTGGCGAAATGAACGCGTTTTGTATAGAGTTCTGTTCCAGACGTTAGACACCTTTTGTTCCGAACAATGTGTTCCTTTAATTTGTTTGTTTTGTTTCGAGCCGGGTACCGGGGACCGCCATTTTTATCAACCGCCTATAGAGTTTAGGATGGATAAATAAAATTGAAGCCGTGACATGACAATATAATATAAATGTGAATATACATACAAATGTTTATGTATGGCTCTTAACACACAGCGTTAGTGAACTTGTATGAAGTTATTGCGAACTATCCATGTGAGCGATGTCAATTAAGACGAGGCCTAAGTCTGTATACAAATATAAATTGATTGATAGAATTGCTTTTGAAAACACCTATTAATTAATGATGGTTAAGTACCCAATTACGAAGAGCTTATTTATTATCATTAGAATACCACTTAATTAGGTAATTGACAATCAAGAAAATGTTGTTATACTGTAGAGTTGGTAAAATTTATCCTTTCCTAACTCACCACAAAAATTTCAAAAAAATATTCAAAAAGATGCCGCATTTTTATCTCAGCAACTGCTGTTTTGGCGTTCAATTGGTATGATTTTTATCCTAATCATGGTAGAGTTAAGAGGAGCTACAAAGTCATACCAATTTGTGGGCCAGTTTGTATCATAGCCAATGACAGTGTTTCATGTCCCAAAATATATTCCATACTCATTTTATCGATCACGTATACAACTTTTCGATGGAGTTATAAGTTCCCGGTTCCGACGCTGTAAAAACCTTTTAACACCTTTCTTCAAGAACCCCAAAGGTACTGTTTCAAATAAAAAGATAGGGGTATAATAAATATTTAAATAGCTACACAAAACATTATTAATTAAGAAATTAAACCCACCTGACAGAAGCACAATGAGTTCAGTAGTTTGTTTTGTGTGCCCGTCACGTGGAGACGGGTACTAATCCCGCGCGGTAATGTCGCAATTATCCACAAACAATAGCATTTGAGGGCTCAGCGAGATGTAATAACACATAAAAAATGAACGAGATTTGAGTGAGTTACGTCCGCAGTGTGGTTTTTTCCTGCTGGTCTAATCAAAATTTGAATGATGCAGATAATTAGTGCTCCATCTCGTGTAAATGTGCCGAAAATTTTAAATTTGTGCCTATAGCCGTTTTGGAGTTATTCACGAATATATGATCTTGCTGGCGTAACGTTACCGTAGCAGTGTGGTTTTTTCCTGCTGGTCTAATCAAAATTTGAATGATACAGATAATTAGTGCTCCATGTCGTGTAAATGTGCCGAAAATTTTAAATTTGTGCCCCCTAAGGTTTCAGAGTTATTTCAAATCTTGCTGGCGTAACGTTTTGCGAATTTCTGTATCTCAAAAACTGTTTGGCACACAATCATGATTTTTCGTACACATATTAGTGTTAATTTGTGCCCATTTGTGACAGTTTCATATTTCAATAAATCAGAAAGGTTCGGGTGTTATAATATTATTCCTAAAAAAACTAAAATAGCTCCTAGCTCTTAAACTGGGAAACCTAGAGACCAAATGTTAGTGCTAGCTTGTATTTCTTATGGATCCTAAGCATTTCTATAATGATCGTAAGCCTACTCCAAGGAATTTACGATTTATTATGATTTTATTGCTATCTCGCGGTGAAATTATTTAAACCCTAAATACACGAGTTTCTTATGTTCCGATTACTTTTATTAATATACAAAAATTAGTGCCCTACTTCAAATATACGTGTACCAAATATCAGCTCTGTAAACCTTATAATTATAAAATAATTAATAAAAAACACCATGACAAACTTTCAATGGTTAACCGACCAAATAAAATGAGTTGAAAAATGCGGCCGCCCGATACATACCGCCTACCATCTTAAATGTATACAATAAATTGGCTGTGTGTTAACAGTTCTGTAGAAAAGTGAATGAGTAATATTTATTTTTATATTTTCTTTGTAATGGTTAAACTCGACTTCCTACCCTTGCCCCCTGTCTAGACCCCTTCGTCCGCTCACTGTTTGTACTGTGCTACTACCATAAGTTTTTTTTATTATTTCTAATATCAAGATATTTTTTTTTGTTTAATGTAAGTACCTACATTATTTTTGTATTTTGATGTTGTGTCAATGAAGTAATGTTTTGTTTGTTTATAATTGTTGAAAATACTAATATTTATAAGTGTTCATTCGTTTTATATCTCGATGATGGTGAATGATTTCGATTTAAAGAATGGATATTATTTTTCAAAGTCGTATTGCTGTTTATAAGCGTCGATTTTTGTATCTCTAGAAATATATAAAAGAAGATACTGTTATTAGTTAAAGTTCATTTAGCTACACGAAACATAAAAGGAATATTAAGGAAGGTACCTACATATTTAAATTCAGCATACCCTGTGATTATACATTTATTTACCTTATTTAATAGTTTATAAATACACTCCAAAGTATTATGTACGCGTCTGTACTCATTACAACGCTGTCAATTGAAATAGGATGGCTTGAAGTACGGAGCGTTCGCTTGTTTCTATACATTCCAATTCCGTCAGTTAACCACCGAAAGCGCTTCGTGATGGTTATTTATTAATAATATTTTAATTATAAGGTTTACAGAGCTGATATTTCGTACACGTATATTTGAAGTAGGGCACTAATTTTTGTATATTAATAAAAGTAATCGGAACATACGAAACTCGTGTATTTAGGGTTTAAATTATTTCACCGCGAGATAGCAATAAAATCGTAATAAATCGTAAATTCCTTGGAGTAGGCTTACGATCATTATAGAAATGCTTAGGATCCATAATAAATACAAGCTAGCACTAACATTTGGTTTCTAGGTTTCCCAGTTTAAGAGCTAGGAGCTATTTTAGTTTTTTTAGGAAAAATATTATAACACCGGAACCTTTCTGATTTATTGAAATATGAAACTGTCACAAATGGGCACAAATTAACACTAATGTGTGTACGAAAAATCATGATTGTGTGCCAAACAGTTTTTGAGATACAGGAATTCGCAAAACGTTACGCCAGCAAGATTTGAAATAACTCTGAAACCTTAGGGGGCACAAATTTAAAATTTTCGGCACATTTACACGACATGGAGCACTAATTATCTGTATCATTCAAATTTTGATTAGACCAGCAGGAAAAAACCACACTGCTGCGGTAACGTTACGCCAGCAAGATCACAAATTCGTGAATAACTCCAAAACGGCTATAGGCACAAATTTAAAATTTTCGGCACATTTACACGAGAAGGAGCACTAATTATCTGCATCATTCAAATTTTGATTAGACCAGCAGGAAAAAACCACACTGCGGACGTAACTCACTCACGAGATTTACTCATTTAAAATGTTGTAATAAGTAATGTAACGTTACAAATCGTAAACCTTGTTTGAAATATCGTCGAACAAAGAAACGAATGTAGTCCCGAAATAAACGAGGCTTGCAATAATGGGCTGGGGGCGGTCTTATTAACATCGGGAATGTTAGGCCGCGAAAATTACAAAAAATGACTGTGTTTTCGTGAAGACGACACTCTTAATTAGTTTTTCTTGCCACCAACGGTTTTATACGAGCTCACACTGGAAGCAATATATTTTTATAATTGCCTTGTGTGTGCTAAATATTCAGATTGACGTACTTACTTCGTGTATATCCACTATCGTGTATCTAAATTGTCTCCGTCTTTGTTCGTGTTACATATTTCGTATTCGTAACACATCTCCCTAATATCGCGATTGATTGATGGGTTATAAAAACTGTTCATTTTGATTGATGGCGATCGGAACAACTCGTAAATCACTCGCTCCGAAGTGGCGCGTGTAATTATTCGCCAATTGCGCAACTTCCATGCTTCCACTTAATGAAACTTTCAGATTGAACGCAGGCGTTTTTTATTGATTTCATTGGGTTTGACACTTGCAGAGTAGCTAGGCAAGCGCTATTGATAGATGTTTGGAGGCAAAAGTAAGTCTACTTGTGCCTTGTTCTCTATCACTAACACGAGTAAATTGTTATCCTCGAAGTCCACGCAGGCGGTGCCGCGGGAAATGCTTAATGCGGCTCTATCATATTCCCGAGCTGAATATTTCTTACTGCAGTTATTTAGTACACGGACAAAGTTCGCGTTCAGAATAATATATTCACTATTTTGGAAGAATACACACTGTTCCACTGTTAGATATTTCGCTCGTAAAATATACGTGATCTGAAAACGATGGAACATTTTCAGGCGCGAATATTGCTTCGAACATCTCTGAAGAGTCACATTAAAGACAACTCTTGAAGAATTATGACTATACAATGTAATGTAGTAATTTAATTATAATATGTATGTTAGTCTTTAAGGTATTTATAATATGGGCCTTAGTTGCCTGAAATAAATGGTTTATTATTATTATATGACTCTTTATTGAAGGGATTAAGTTAACATATGTTTGGTGGTGGTGATACTATTGAAGTACAATTCGATACGTAATAGGGACACATTTTTATTTTCCATACGACAGAGGTAAGCTCTCCCAAGCAATATTCCTTCGAGCCGCAACAAAAGAAATCCCCATATACAGGGTAGGCCATCATCGCAACAAAACTTTAATAATAATATCTCAGCGATGTTATGTTCCTTAAATATTTGTGACTTGTCTGTTGGACATTTTTAGGATTCCGCACCTCAAAAGAATAACGGAACCCTTGTAAAATAAGTAAGTTTAGTTGGTAACAGTAAAGTATCAGGAAAGCCAGGCAAATGATACCAAGTTCCCAACAGTGCATAGCTGCCGAGCCCTTGGAATAAAGGCACATTAGTATTGAAATTCAGACAGAGCAAAGCCAGTCTGTGGAACGCACAAATACTATGGAAAACATACAAAATCCTTCCGGCGACGTCATCCTAGATTTACAAATCTCGGATGTGCATACATCTCCTCCCTCTCTAGTGGTATCTGCGTATAAACTAGTAACTTTCGCCCTTCCACTGGGTGCTAGTGTGAATTATACATAGCGCCGCGAGATAAGCGGCTGACACGAGTATTATGGAGATGCGGTGTTACTGTGTCATTGTGGTAACATTCGTACACTTGGTGCTTGTTTTGTGGCGGGTAATGTATATGCTCGTGAGTTAGTTTGAGTGATGTTACATTGTGATTAAATTTCAGCTCATGTCTTATGACATCTTGAATAACTAAATCGGAATATTGAACCAAAGAATTTTGTGTTTAGTGGGTGAGCGCAGGCGATAGTACTCGGTGGTAAATTTCCGTCGGAGCTAATTTCGGAAATAGCCATTTCGTAAAAAATACAAAATGGCATAAGCGTTGCTTTGTTCGAGACCAATTATCAATTATTTTTAATTCAGATATTAATGACAGTCTTTATAAATCGACAATTTCGTTGAAAAAAGCATAATAATTATAGTCGTTAACAGATTTAACAAGTTTTAATGGTTGTAATACAGTCAAATTGGCTTTATAATATAGTATTATAGCGATACACAAAATGTCAATATTGCTATTATAGCCTTTTGTCCGTCGGTCGCCGTGGCTACAGATCAGAATGTACCATCTTTAATAAAACGCTACTTAATATCAAGTTATATAAAATATGAAATGAACGAAACAATATTTATACCGAGGTTATTGAAGCCGTCGAAAAACGTTCTAAGAAATAATCAAAATGAAGGAGGCCCACTTAATTGTGTCCGAAATTTTTTAATTTTCGGAAAGCTATCGTGATGGAAAAATATCAGGAAGTAATTGTATAAAGAACTAATAATTATAATTAAGAACAATTAAATCTTACATAATGTGTTGTAACACGTATATGCGGGTCAAACTGTGGCTTCATAACGTAGTAATAATAATAATACATTGAAATAACTAATTACCACTATACCAAAAATGTATGTTATACTGACCTTTATCTGAAAAACATAGTTTGTAAATGATAATAAGAAACTATAAGAAAACGTTATTGCCATCCCGTGGTGTGTAAAACTAAAGTGCCTAAAATTTTGGAATTGTTTAATGTTTAATTATTATCATCTCAACGGGATCCTACACTGGATTTTCAGGCGAGTACAAGTAGATAAGCTAAATTAATGTCGCTTAGTAAAGACAGTTAATCGACAAAGTTCGCGCCAATAATTACGAATTTAGTCAAGAAGCGACTTATTTTTGCAGTTAAACTTTGCGTGATGACAAAAATATGGTTAGTGTACTCGGTACTACATACATATTACTTATATAAATAATATAAATGAATGATGGAATGATAAAAGATAATCTATTATCTAACTATCGATATTTTAAACCAGTCAGTCAGGGTCAGTCGTGTTATAAAGCCATTGAAAGACGTTTAAATCTAAATAAGTGTGACAATATGTTATACTCATCCAAATGTATCCAAATCCTGAAATTCGCTTGGATGAACTACTAAAGGGAAATATGCTACGGACGCGTAGCGCGTGGCGTGTGCTACGAGCCGCGTAGCAGCGTAGCACTCGCGTAGCGTTGTTCAAAGCTAAAGTTTTATAATTCCGTTTGAAAACCGTTGAATCCTGGGGATTATTTAGCGTTGAAATTATAATTATTTGCTCAGTTAAGTGGATTGTTAATTTGAAACGTCTTTGTACGATGTTTTTGTTTTAATTGTTGTTTGTTTAAAATCTTATTTCTTATATTGGTTTATTTCTTATTTATTTATTAGATAATTTCATTATTATTATATTGCCATATTACTTATATTATGAAGTCGTAATGGTAGTGTGTATTATATTATTCTTGTCACGTTTCCTCAGTAATGGACATTAGCGAACTAATGAGGTCGAGACATCTTTGTGAAGATAATAATTTGGTAAGTAGGTATATTATGTTATTATTGCGAAAACTACCTATATCTGCATAAAATAATTATGTGACTCTGTATAATGAAATCAATTAGTATGTTTCTGCGTAAAATGCTAACTCCGTTGTAGAATTTGAAAGTCAGTATTTTTTTAAAGTATCCATTATCCAGCCATATGTTTTATAACAATTATCATTTTTCTATTGATGCTAATTTTGATAATTCATTTTTGTACACTATTCTTCCTTGATAAAGTAGTTTTCAGTAATTTAAAGTACACCCAAACACATTCCTATTCCCTAGGCATCCTGTAAAAATCTTAGAAATAAATCAAAACTTACCGTGATAACTCGACGTAAAGTTTTTCTTGAGCGACGACGTGCACCCTCCAGTGCGCTGCTGTGGTCACTGCCAGCCTTCGGAGGGCTGGCGGCTTATATACCAGCGAGGGTTGCGGGGGCGAGGGGCGGGGCCAGCACTCGCTACTCCCGGCACCAACTCCTCCCCATTTCGACAGCGATGGTGACGTCGATGGTGACGTCACCAGAGTTTATTAATGACTGCCGAACAGGTGTTATTTAGGCTTCGGGGTTCCAAGATTTTAGTAGGGGGAGCTGAAATTTGAAGAAATAATTATAGATCTTTAAGGGCTCTGAGGCCTATATTGCGACTTAAGGTCTATGTGATCATGATAGAGACTTGGTCTCGCAATTTTTCACTATATTGTAAACTGGTAATTTTTGGTGGTTACCAAAAAAATTGTTCATTCTTAGCACTGCCATAGCACATTCTTCGGCTATTGCATAAAAACGATATACTTACATTTCTGTCTTACTTTTTATTTTTAGGTATTCAGTGGTTATATAGAAAAAAACGAATTATAATTCGTTGTTTTAAATATAACCACGAAACAAGATTTACCTACCACATTAGATTGTTTACAATGATTCTTTGAAACGTTAAAGGTAGATATGGAGTACTTATAGGTATTTTACGTATGTATAGAGTAGGGCACAACCTGAGATCAACATCACGTATCCACAATTCTATCCACTTCTAATATTTTTAAATGACAGGTGACGGTAGGTCCTCAGCGAAAGTAATCATTTTTCGGTCCAGACGCGCCGGCTCCTCTCAAACGGCCGCTCGCGGAATTTTGATTGGAATTCCTGAAGTTTGGACGCGACAAGTCACCGTGTTGGTGCCGACCCTGAGCTCATGGCGAGGAGGGAAGGAAGGGGAGGAAAGAAGGGAGGTATACGTTGAGTGAAACTGTAGCAAAGTTTTGGAATTACGCACAGGGATACGTGGGATTTGTCTTTTTTATGTTCGATAATTTTGAGTTTTTAATAAAGTGTCGGGTCTAACGAAGTGATGAAGTCTGTGCATATTTTTACGATTACCAACAGATAGAACGTAATTATTTTTAAAAGTAAAATTGAAACTATAGTTACCTCATCATTTCAGCCAAAAGACGTCCACTGTTGGACATAGGCCTCCCCCAAGGTTTTCCAAAACGACCGGTCCTGTGCCACTTGCATCCAGCGGTTTCTCGCGACCGGTTGGACACATTTAGATTATTTATGCGCGTGATTTGTTAATTAATTGAGGTTACTCAATATTTCATACAATTGTAGGCAAACATCAGCCATTACACGCATGTAATTATATTTAACAATGCAATAAAGAACAATTGTAGTTAGCGGCGCGGCTCGTAAATACAAGCTCGTAAAGTTAACTAACTACGGACACTGGACATTTTTCACGACCAACATGATAGCTTGTCTAACGAGCGGGAAAATGGTTTACTTTTTGGTTTACGTTGCAGCGCGGCCCAGGGCTCGCATGTCCTGAAATACAATATGTCCATTATCGAAAATAACAACAATCGACAACATTTTTGTCTTTTGGCAAGAAATATTTCGATGTATAATTTTGTAAGAAAATCAGAATGCTCCAAAATCCTATCGCCAACACAATATTTGAAATAACTAACTTGCTAGTACTCATACGTTACGGTTAGAGAAGTGCGACAATACATTTAGTTAATTTTAGTTTAATCATGTTTAGTTTGGGCCATTGGAGTTAGATGGTAGCCTATTAGATAAATGAGTCCCTTGCGAAGTCGTGTTCCTACACGTAAATCTAGACTACAGTGATAACGTTGTAGAGTAGGTTTATTTTTCATTTATTCAACTCCCCCGTAAAATATTTAAGGGCTGACTTGACTTGAAAACTACGAACATAACTGAAATTACATGTTCTTCCTCTTCTTATCGTATGGTTAGTGGCAAACCTCGTGTTAGAGATGTTCAAGCTGCCCCCGTCCGTGGTGACAACAGCCGGAACCGACTTTTTACATACCCTCCGAAGCACGGTAAAAGCCGACTTTACGTAAGCTAAAATAATGCAGAGTTTTATAATTAACTGACCCGTTTAAAAAAATATATATATATATAACGTCACGATATTTATCCCCATTCGGGGGTAGTCAGAGGCTTGAGTGGCCATACACCACCACATTGTGGAGGTATTAAGTCAACTCAAAGCCCACGTTTCACCAGATAGTCAGAACCCAACGTGACAGGTGGTGAACCTTGTCGCCGTGTATACAGGAACTGACTATTACCTAATCCCGAGGGATAGGTAGGTTTCCTCACGATATTTTCCCTCACCGTCAGCGAACTGTAAATCGACTGTGACTCGTTTAATTCAATGTATCTCTTCTGACATCCCTGATACTGTGTTTCACTGTGGGTAGTTAAACCCAATTGATTCAGTTATGGGCATACGATTAAATATTTTATTTTTCCTTCCATTACTGCAGGGTGACTTTCCGCTATTCAGGGACGACAGTCTGTACAGTCCCATGACTTTGCCACATGGAGGAAAAGTACCTTAAATACTGTAGATGGATATTTTTACTGAATTAAGACTTCATTTTTATTTTAAAAACAATACGAACTGCTTTCAAAGATTTTCGAAAACTCGCTTGCCACACTCGGGAATCGACCCGGCTAATATATCCATGTAAAATTCTATAGGATTTAGCGCTAACATACACGGCCTGCAATTTTGCAGTTTGGTTGCAGTGGACGGCACGCGACTGCACACGGACTGCATTTTTGCAGTCGGAAGTGAGAGCTCTATTGCAGTTGCTTGCAGTCAACGGCACGCGACTGCACACGGACTGCATTTTTGCAGTCGCGTGTATGGCGGCGCTTAAAAGCATTTTCGTAAATAGTCAAGAAAATACGATTTAAAAGACTAAGAGATAACCTTACATTATCAGTTAGATACACGTGTCTCATAACACAATTGAATCAGTTTGTCTAGCATCGTGCCGAGCGTGTCCAATCTGCAGAGTCAACAAATCAGTGCACAATATTGTTATACGGCCGATTATCTGTTGTTGTCTGTATATAGGTTCGCCTAGCATGTATGTAATTCATTATTATGTCGCACTTTGTCTCACTTTGCCATATCTATTGCTATCAGCGATATCTGTCGTATCAGACGTCCTTAATAATGTATTAGGTGACGTAAGAATATTTTAGTTTCCTGAATATTTATTATTTTCAACTTTTGTGTTAGGTTTGGTATTCGACGTTACATAGCGTTATGAATAGTATTCATTCATTTGGTCAAATGAGATATTAATCTGCAGCATCATACATACAAAACACAACAGTATTCTTAAAAGTTGAACATTTCGATGTGTCATTAACTTTTCACCAAAAAATATAAATGGCGTTAACAGGCATGAGTGCATGAGCCGAATATTCAAACAACTCTATAGAGGGTTCATGATATAAGGGGCTAACCATTAAAACGTCACACGAATTTCAAGATTTTTAGACCCCTCCCCCCTTGTTACAGCTGGTCACATTTGCGAGACTCCCCCCCTCCCTGTGTGAAACATATTTTTTTAAATTTCAGAAATTTTCTAAAATTTTCGTTAAAAATTCCAATTTCGGTTTTAATACTTAGATATATAAGATTTTTAAGTGTGACGTCACAAAACTTAGGACCCCTCCCACCCCCTTGTCACACAATGTCACATTTCGTCGACCCCCTCCCACCCCTCCTTACGTGTGATGTAATTAATGGATGGCCCCTAATCAGCCTTTATGACTTCTCATTGTTTCTGCTATTATTTATTATTATTTTTCAGTGTTATCAGAAGCCACAAGCTCGTTAATTAACGCAGTGGAGGTGGCCGCCGGCGCCGTCGACTCCGCCGGACAGGTGGTGTCCAACTCCAACAAATATATAGAACAGTTCTCCATGTTCCCAGACAAATCTGAAGAGGTTAGGATCGTTTAGCGTACTAATCTTTGAAAGGCCTACTGTGGACTTAAAAATTCCTAGGGTAGAAACGAGTAAGGATTTTGCAAATACACCATCATGCCGGTAGGTAGGTATTCTCCAAAAGGATTGGCAGTTGTGTATCGTGTGCACCCAAAATGAACTTTAGGTTTAGGTTTACTTTCATTGTGTTGGTATGAAAATCATCTCACTGTACTGTAAAAGAAATATTAATTGTACAAAAGCGACTGCGACCGTAGCCTAGGGGTGAACAGGTTGGGCTAGCAATCACAAGGTCCCAGGTTCGATCCCCGGTGGGGCATGCACCAATGGATGAATTTTCATCTATGTGCATAATTTACAGTACGCTGACGGTGAGGGAAAACATCGTGAGGAAACCTACCTATCCCTCGGGATTAGGTAATAGTCAATTCCTGTATACAAGGCGACAAGGTTCACCGCCTGTCACGTTGGGTTCTGACTATCTGGTGAAACGTGGGCTTTGAGTTGGTTAATACCTCCACAATGTGGTGGTGTATGGCCACTCAAGCCTCTGACTACCCCCGAATGGGGATAAAAGTCATGACGTTATATTTATATTTATTTAATTGTACAAAATGCTGCTAAGTATAAAGTAAATCTTATTCCTAGGTCCAACGTGACTTCACGCTAGCCGACGTCCGACCATGCGACGGACAGAACGGCAAGTGCCTGTATATCGTGTACGACGGCAACGTGCTCGATCTCACGAAATTCGCCAAATACGTAAGTACCTTCTCGACTTTCCTGCGCTCCTAGTAGTTAGAAACTTTTAACCCACGACGCAAGCTAAAGAGTGGTGTTTTGAGTTCAACGCCTTTGTCTGTATGTAGTTTTGTAGCTTCAGAACGGATAGGTACCGATTTCAGTGCGAACAGATTTAAAAAAAGGAGATTCTCAATTCGACCTGTAAGTTTTTAGGGCCTCCGCAGACTTGCTACTTTTAGCATCGGCGACCGGCGATTTTGTGACGTATCGATGCTGCGTCGTGTTTCTTCGAGCGCGAACGAGCGAGACGCAGCATCAAAATCGCCGATCGCCGATGCTAAAAGTAGCAAGTCTGCGGAGGCCCTTAGATTGTTTGATGAGGCTTTAGGAAATTGCAGCTAGCTGAAAGAATATCTTACTTCTTCTACGCAGGCATTTCAAGTTTTCAACATGTTTGTTCGCAGCACCCCGCCGGGCCCGAAGTCCTCAAGAAGTACGGTGGGCAGGACGCGACACAAGCCATGCGGTCTTCCGGCATGCCTCCTGATGTGTACGCGTTGTTAGTACAAAAGTTCATCATTGGGAAGATTGTGAGTCAATTTGAACCTTAGGTATGCAATTGAGTCGCAATTAGGAGTAATAGAGGGGGAGCACACAGTGCAAACTGTGGATTTACTCCAGCGGCGCCCAGACCTATTAGATTCGGTAGATTAGATGATAGGAAGACTACATTGTTCGAGATGTTTCCACTTTCAGCGGTGGGGGAAGCGTATACATGATAATTTCAAAATTATAAAAAAAAGAAATGACATGGAAATACTCAATAGTATATTGACACTGACACTGACACTTTTGACACTTGTTAGCTAGTAATGAATCCTCCTTATCTTAATCTGACGAGTTCGGATATTTTAAGATGGTCTATTATTTTGTTTGGTTCCCCTGAGCTTACCCACCAATATTAAGGGCTCATACTGGTTGGAGGTTCTTATCAATATGTAAGGTATCTCCCTTATCTTAATCAGACGCGCTCGAGTAAATCCAGAAAACCCTTCTACGACTCCCCATCTATAATGGTTGCTAGCCCCGTGTGAGTGAAACCATGATATTGTTTTGTAATGATATGATACAAATGGTTCCATGGCAGGTACCAGATGGCACCACCACTACACGCAAGCCAACGACGCCGGCGCCGGCGCAGAGCTGCGGGTGGATCTCTTCTACACTTGGGTTATGCGGGTAAGTTCGCCAGACTCAATGATCTCTTAAAGTTTTTCGGCTAAACTGGTCAACAGGCATTCTCTCAGGTGACCAATACCAATATCATAGATTTATAAAAGTTTCGCGCGTGCGCTTAAACTAGATACCGCCCAACTAAGAAAAATCATTTCCAGAAATGAGGCAACTTATTCTCGATGCGGCCTGTCAGTTTCATAATGGTTGCTGTCAGATGTACTGAAGCACTCAAAAATTTGCGTGGTATCAGTTGCCGCGTTTTATTAGTGCGCATGCTCCATTGGAGCCCCCTGGCGGAAACTAAAATTAATCTATGACCAATATAATATTATTTCTTTTCTAGGTAACTCCCTGTCAAGTCTACCGTTGTGAAAAAGGAACTACATAATTAGAAATATATAAAAATGATGTATTAAATTGTTTGTTTTAATAACCCGCTCGCTCACTGCGCATTGGCTGGTTGCGGGTTCGATTCCAGCCAGAGGCAAATTTTAGAAACGGCCGTTTCGTAATTTGCTCAAGTCTGGGTGTCACTGGGATCGCCCCCAGTCCATTGTACGGTACTCATAGACAAATGTAGCTTAGTTTGCGACCATAGCCATAGTTATGTGTTGTGTGTGCTAGTCAGGCGATATTAATTTATATTATTTTTAATTTCGAGTCCTACTCATAAGTCCTACTATTTAAATTCGAACAAGTCATGCCGTGTGACGTCACGAAAAATTCACCCGTCAGCGCGAGTGATAAGGATTTATATCAGTGATACATACAATCTTATCCCGTTATCAATCGGGCATTCGATAGTCGATAGAGTAACCTCGGGAGTGCCGGGCGCGGTCGCGGGCTGACTTGAGCTACGAAAAGTAAGTTTTTATACCTATTTACTTCATACGCCGTTCAAGCCAATCAAAATATTTTTGGATTGCCATCATTATCACTTTTTTTTGTTAATTAGTTTCCAATAAAATAATTAATAAAAAATAGAGTATCTATATTCTTCCGGCTCTCTCCCTCATCGTACGAAACGCAGCTGTAATAGCTGCTTTACGCCGATTTTCTGTGAGAGGTTGGCTCTACCACCGTCAATCATCATTACAGCAGCCGTCGCAATGGGTGAGGTGGCCAGGTACACGTTGGCGGAGGTGGCGGCGAGGAACGGGAGGAACGAGCAGCCTATCTGGCTCGTGTACAAGGACAGCGTGTATGACGTCACCAAATATATACATGAGGTGAGTTACCTAATTAGGTGCATCTACGGGCCGAGCGGCAGATATAAGGTCATATACAGGGTTATTGGTAAAACACTAACAACCTTGCAGGGGCGTATTACTGATATCAAAACCAACAACTTTTGTGCTATGGCTTTTAACAAAACAAAAAAAAAATAACAAAAAATCCCACTCTAAAATGTATGAAACAAGAAAATATGCTCATCTAGAGAATAGGTACTTTAGGGCAAAGTGGAATACAACCACGTATCATGGCTTTCCTATAGGTGAGAAAAAAAAACATACATTTTTAGAAAGTGATTTTTTGTTATTTTTTTTTTGTTTTGTATAAAGTCATATAACAAAAGTTGTTTATTTTTGATGTCAGTAATACGCCCCTGCAAGATTAGTGTTTTACCAATAACCCTGTATAATAGCCCGGGCGCGGCTGATCGAGGCCATTGACCACCATGTAGCTATTGTGTGTGTACTGCCTTCATGGCCACAACATCCATTATTTAGCCTTAAGACATCCAATGCTGGCCATAAGTAGGGTCATGGACTCCCACTCACATCCCCCGCTCCTCACTCGCATCCACAGCGAACCTGCGACGTGTGAGATGTCATCAGTCTACCTTGTAGCGGGCCGTCACGTTTCCGGCCCGTGGTCGACTTCTAGAACCTTTCTGCCCTAAAGGCTATTGGTTCTGCGGGCTATGGCCGTTGTGAGATCTTATTCTTCGTTCTTAGGCAAGAAACTTCTTGGCTTCGGCAAGAACGTAAGGAACGTTCTTGTCACAGCGCTCTCGTGGTTGTCATGTGAAGCTATCAGGGGCAGATGTTTTCTCGTTATTTCTCTGTTGGCGCTGGGTCTCGTGCATACCCACACAGATTTGATCTAGTCAGTTCATCGCATGACTGACTTTCCTGGTAGCCTGATAACCTCGTTGTATATTTTTTATGGAACTGAGGTAGCAAACAAGCATACGGCCCGCCTGATGTTAAGCAGTTACTGTAGCCTATGCCGGAAGGGGTGTGAAACGAAGGGAGGGGAAGAGGGGGGAGTTGGGCTGCCGGCTCTCTCACTCGCTGCTGATAGCTACTTTACGCCGATCTTCTGTGAGAGGGTGGTATTACCCCGGAAGATAGTCTGTTCATATTCTACGGTCTGTTTTCGTCTTATGTACCAGCATCCCGGCGGTGCGGACGCGATCCAGGAGGAGGCTGGCAAGGACGCGACCAAGGCGTTCGACGAGGTCGGACACACCTCGGACGCGAGGCAGATCATGCCCAAGTACAAGATCGGAGAAATTGTTGAGGTACGTAACATTACAGGCTCCCGGGCCAAGAGGCTTCGACTACAAGCGTCTCTACAAATCGCTACGCTTCATGTATGGAAATGATATACGTCACGTGATCTACTTACCGACGTGAACCGTCATTTCTATACATTTAAGCGTAGCGATTTGTAGAAACCCTCGTAGATGAAGGCACTTGGCTAGGGTGCCTGTAATCTTCTTCGATTGGTGTAATTTGACTGCTTTGAAAACAAGGATCTATAGGTCGATGTCCGTGCACCTCTAGGATTCATTTCTATACTTTGATCATGGACCAATTACTAAGGGGACTGGCCCTAAGCAACTCGGCCGAGTGGTCGGCCTAGTACTAACATCGACATAAAGCGAAGCGAGTAGTTCAACTATTTACCGGTAGATAGAACAATGAAAATGAAAAAACAATGACCACGTTTTTTTCATACATATATCTAATAAGGGCACCTCTTTCTTTAGTCTTTACTCTGTGACTTTAATTTACTTGCTAAACGGTGCGAGAAAACGTATAAAACATGTAGGCTTACAGAACGCAACCAGTTTTCGACGGGCGTTTTGTTAGGCCGATGGAAAGCGCAAGACAAAATACTAAATTAAATGGGAAATGTGGTAATCCTGCAGTAGTCGCCAAGTTATTATACTTGATAGAAAAATAAATAGGTAAGTTCACTCACTTCAAGTGTCAATTTAGAAATAAATAAATTATAACCATTATAGATATTGTTACTGTATACACGGTTTGTGTTTCCCGTGAAGTGCAGCGCGTATAGCTCCATAGAGCTCCAGTACGACGAAAGGTTTCGCTAATAATGTCGGTAATCGCCCGATTAGTGTGAGTGGGGGCGAGTTGGAGCGCGGCGGTGCCGGTGGCGGCGCCGCGGGGGCCCTAGCGGGACCCCAGGCGGGTGTCCAGCCACCAAGAAACAAAAATGAGGATAACACAAAGGCATTAACAAATCGTTTTCAATGCTGTGTGAGAATTTCAGTACGCGCTAGTAATGTTTTTACTAGAATGACATTTTTAGCACGCAATACAGAGATTTCGTACTGCCGGCCAAGGGGGGCCTGGGGGCAGGGGGGTGTGAGATATATACCAAAACCTAATTAAAGTTAGACAGATTGATTGAACTAGATATTATAATTTACTAGCTGATGCCCGCGGCTTCGCCCGCGTGGATGTCGGTTATCGCGACCAAAAGTATAACCATGATATTTTGATTTTTTTTTTTAAGTATTAAAATGGATATAGTAGATAGACATATGCCATCGCGGACTTTTCTGTAGACCTATATAAGATAAACAATTCCACCATACATCATTTTGTTATATCTTAAAGGGTTTAGGCAGCGTTTTCTTTGAAAGCTCCCAGACGGCTTATTTTTTTCCGACACCTCCAACAAATATCATTATATTTCAGCCAATGTATACAAAAACTTGAAAAATTATATACTAAAACCTTCCTCGAGAACCACTCTATCCATTCATTTTCGTCCAAAACAGCATGAAAATCGGTATAGTAGTTTTTGAGTTTATCGCGAACAGACAGACAGACAGATGCGGCGGAGGACTTTGTTTTATAATATGTAGTGATGTAAAGCTGGATAAATATTATAAGACAGGGCTTGATAGAGAGTATACCTACTAGGAAGGGAATTTCGATATAGTACCTATCTATAATGGAATGTTGTGTGTGTCTCAAGGTTTACCTGAGGTTTATAAGAAGTAGGAATCAGGGACCGGAATAGCCCATATTTTTTTCAAAACTGGGTTGCCCTACTCTAACTGAAAGCGTCAAATAGTATTATTGTAGTTAAGTAAGTATATCTATCAGTTTCACGTCATGATTTTTCTGTAGATTTATTTTATCAAAATAAAATTAGGGGGAGACCCCACCGCGGTGCACGGAGAGGCCACGCACACGCTACGCACGTGGGTCAAGCTTCGCTTTGCACGAAAATGTATGTCACCGTGTCTACCGCGGCGCACGCACGATATGACGTCATCCATACATTTTTGCAAAACGTAGCCGTAGCCGTGTGCGTGGCCTCTTCGTGCACCGCGGTGGGTTTCCGGCCTTAAGTTAACAAAATAACGTTAGCGCGTTAAATTCTTTGATTGTGAGTTTAGTAAATAAACAGGCTGGTCGTAGGTACTGACTGTCGCATACATTTACACGGGGTATTTTCATGAGGCATTTTCAGTGAACCGAATAATAGTCGTTTCAAGATTTCCAGGATAAATAATTCCATTACGTCCTCGAAATAATGCTAGGCTAGATAGAAATCGTCGAGCTTGAGTTCTGACTAATGTCATTCATTCTTGAAGGAATGGAACAATAGCGCGATGGAGCGAGCGGCGCGCGATTGCGACGCCTCGCGTTTGTTTCAACTTGATTAGTTGCTTTGTAAGATAGATACACTATACAAGTAAAAACAATCGAGGAATTAAATGTACAAAAGACGAGACAAGGTTCCATTTCACTTCAATAGTTAATCATTCAGTCAGGAATAGAAGTGGGTGCTTAAACGCGTAAATTCGTTTTTTTATGTAAGCGCCCAAGCGCGCTTACAAATTAAAGCGTGTTGCTTTTAAGCAATGACGGCAAGAAAGAGAAGGAAATTCTAAAAATTTACAAAAAGTAACCTTATTTGTATGACAATATAGCTCAAATCAATATTTAATTAAATTGAACCTTATTTCTTTACCCATAAAAAGCATTGATAATATATTATATTAACAACCATTAGTGCGTTCCAGACACCGTAATTTTTGTTAATTTCATTATTTTCGTTCACAAATGTCGTTCCACTCGAACCAACTTGTACTGAAAGTGATCATTATTATCGTTTTTAACAGTTTTTGTGGACGAAAATAACAAAATTAACAGTGAATGGAACGCACCACATATTTCCATGCACATAAGACTCACTATCCATTTTTCAGCGGATAAGTTTTTGGCTTTTTGCTTGAACTTGCGTTTAGTAAGCATTTTGCTTTTGTTGTCGGATTATTGACGGACGAATTTTTATTTAATTTATAAAAGCAGAAAAGTAGAAAAGCTATTTTTACAACGACTTTTAAAAACAAGCACAAGCGTAACAACGTGCTTTTAATATAAAGCCGTTTATCACATCTTTAGTCAGGAAAGATGTTAATGACTTCCCCATCAAGGCAGACTTGGCAATACCTTATTTTATATAAAATAGCTTTGGCATTTGGGCATTGGTCATAAGCGTGGCGATTATTACTAGGAAGGTGTATCCATAGTGTGCATTTACATAGGATCATGGTTATTTGCACGACGTGTGCGTATAACGCTTTCAGCGCTTTCAGTAACTACCTACCTACCTCTTAACTCTTTGTAAGTATGACAATTTGACCTTCCAGGATGAGAAGCGATACGATGCCAACGGCAAGAAGAAAAAGCGCGTGATAGCCGCCAAGCCGGAGGGCAAGCCGGATACCAGGAGCTGCCTGAACATCATCACCTGCGGACTCGTGGGGTGACCCGGCTGCGCTCGGGGACATCACTGCCTAATGCCTACCTGTAGAGTCACTTCTGTACTATGCGATTAAAATAAGAATAATAATAGTACCGGCCTAGCGCCATGTTGTGACGTCATAACTGGAACTTGGTACGGCTCGCGGCTCACTTCACTCATAAATACAGTACTATATATGAGTGAAATTAGCCGAGAGCCCGTCCTATTCTTATTTTAATCGCATTGTAAGGCAATGTTTTTAGCTCCACCACCGTCACGGATCCGAATGGCGGTTGCTTTCAGACTAAGTTGTTAGGTATAAGTGCTGGGTATTGTTCCAGATCGTACAGTGCCACCAAGTTAACCTTACACGTGGCGAATATAGAATCAAGTAATGTTGTTCTTTTGAAAATTGTTTGATGTTTTAAGGAGCACGCCGCCATCTGGACAGATAAGTTGTTGACGCTTTACAGGTACATAAAATTGCATCAATAGTTATACTTCAATACCCCAAGTGTTAGTTTTCTCATAGGCTAAAATTAAGTAAGAGTTGAGACATATTTGAGTTAGGTAGGTATGGGCACATTGCTCGTAGAACGGATGGCCGATGGGGCCGAAAAGTTCTCGTGTGGCGGCCGCGCACCGGAAAGCGTAGCGTGTGTAGGCCTCCCACAAGGTGGACCGACGACCTGGTGAAGGTGGCGGGAATCCGCTGGATGCGGGCAGCGCAACACCGGTCATTGTGGCGAACCTTGGGGGAGGCCTATGTCCAGCAGTGGACGTCTTTCGGCTGAGATGATGATGAGGTATGAAGCCAGACATACTATAGCACCCATACTATACTATGTCCCCGTGTAGGGCAATAAATATTTACTTAGATCAAATTTTTGGCCTAATTACCTGAATATTTATCAAATCAAAAATATTTTATCTAAGATATTAGGCGACAAATGAATAGCTTTAACTTGAAAGGAAATCAACTATCATTATAAGATTATCAGTAGGTTTAACTTTACGATTTTGAATTTTATATCAATAAATTTTAATATTTTGTACATGATTGTTTGTTTTTTTTTCATATTTTATAATAAAGGAATTTATGCATACATTTTCTTCTTCGATAAGGATGATGACGTATCAGTTTCATAATTTAAAAATTTAATGAGATTAAACAAAATTACGCAGTAGGTAAAATATAAATATAATTATTCAAATTAAAAACTAAAACCCGACTACTGAAAAATCGCGCTCTAAAAGTATGAAACAAGAAAATATTCTCATCTAGAGGATAGCCGTGGTCCGTGTAGGTCCTTTAGGGCCAAATGGCATATGAACACGGACCACGGCTATCCTCTAGATGAGAATATTTTCTTGTTTCATACTTTTTAGAGCGCGATTTTTCAGTAGTCGGGTTTTAGTTTTTAAACTTACTTTTTATTTAATTATTTTGGAGTTATAGGTAACAATATATATATTTTTGAAATGTGCTCATCAAGCTCTTTCATTTGATACCCCACACGGTTTTATTAAAAAATGTTTTTTTTTTTGTTCATGACATTATATCCTCTAGAGGGCGCCATATGCAATTTTATGTGACGTCACATAGCCTATAACCAGCGCGCCATTAAGCCGCTTCTAACGATACCTCATTTGTCAAATTACGACAAGTAGTTTGGAAGTTAGGTGGGAACAGACGCACATACATACATACATACATACATACATACATACATACATACATACATACAAACATACATACATACATACATACATACCGGTCAAAATCATAACCCTCCGCCGTAGTCGGGTAATTAGTTTCGCATTTTCACCGACCCATTGGACGAGCAACATACAAAGTCCTCTAGGGTCTTCTGATAGTGAATACATTTTGGTTTCAAGATTATTAGGAGTAACAGGGTTGTTTCGTCATACCACATTGTACCTACTACAACCATTACCGTTAAGGCCTAGGCCGCACCGCGGTTATATCCGCGCTGTTAAAACCGCGTTAAATCTGTGTCCTATGGAATCATATGAACCTATCCGCACTTGCGGTTCATATGATTCCATAGGACGCGGTTTTAACAGCGCGGATATAACCGCGGTGCGGTCTAGGCCTAAAATGGTTAAAACTGAATAGATATGTTAGATATAGTGGGCGGCACGTATCTTGACCTTGTAAGAATGTGGGCATTACTTTGCCAGCGATTGATGTTTTGTGTTTCTTTGGAGGGCGAGAAACTGACCCCCAGGGCATGCCATTTTCGGTGACACGATTGCATCGTCTTGCGATCCACTCATTTGCACATGGGATTTGGTTACTTGATATACCTATTAAAACTGCAACATATGTACCTACTAACTAGACCAGTGATCGACAAAGTACGGCCCGCGGGCCAGCTCCGGCCCGCGAAAGCATTTAATCCGGCCCGCCGACGGCCCTTCGACATGAATAGTATAAGGCCCGCGATAATTATATTTTGACGGTCCAGAAGTATAAAGTAGATTCTACTTAGTAGAATAATAGACGCATAGGTAAAGGAGCCAGCTAGACTAGCCGCGTAGTTCATGATTGTGTTACGGGTCGCGGGGCGCAAAGAAGCGTGGTGAAGTGATATGGTTAAAAGTTGTAACACAAAATGCATTTTTCCTATAATTCTGGCCCTCCTTGAAATTTCTTTAACTTTCTGGCCCCCCATTAAGAAAGTTTGCCCACCATTGAACTAAACACATACCTAGCTTGATAGGTACTCACCGAGTTAATGTGTTCAAGATCACTTTGTTCATAAAACTTAAGCTTTAACATTTGATATCACCTCTGTGGATAATCCACGCATTAAGAAGGCACGGAGTAGGTACTTTATATTACTGAGCCGAGCCATGGACGTCTCAAGTGTCCGAATAATGTGTCTGGATTAGCCGAATCTTTTATGAAATCAAATAAGATAATACTGGGACCTGTCTCCGGAGACCGAGCATAACATTTAACTGCCGAATGCTCAAATGTTGCAAATGCTTTAGCAAGTAAATATGTTTTATTCGTGCCTTCGCATATTGCTGACGTTGTCAGCTGCCTCATGTGTAGAAAATGAAAGCAAATTAATGTATAGTACATTTTTTTATACTTGTCCTATTTGGTAAACAAAGATGGCGTCCAGCGGGGCGATTGCGTAACTTTTTGTCAATGTTTCAATTGTTTTCATATATAATTGACACACATGGATGTACCTATTAACTTCGAGTTGACACAGGATGAACGAAACCAATTGAAACATTGACAAAAAAGTTACCAAATAGGACAAGTATAAAAAAACGTACTATAGGTAATCTAGGTTACTTTCTAATTTATGGGCCTAAAACGGCAGGTAGGTACCTAATTAACAACTATTATTATAGATAGGTAATAAGGTACTTCTCAGCTCATACGAAGACAGGATTCAGCTAAGCAAGACATTCTTCTTCTTCTTATCGTATGATCAGTATCCAACCGGTGTTAGAGTTATTCAAGCCGCCCCAAGGCCTCTGACAAGGCTTAACGACTGCTGCCTAGATGACAACAACCGGGACCGACTTTTTACGTGCCTTCCGAAGCACGGAGACGCTCAGTTCAAATACCACTAAATGGTCACCCATCTCTGACTGACTGACCTTGCCACCGATTGTTTAGCGATAAGTGATTGCAGCTGGCTATGAGAGAGAATTTGGGACAAGTAGTGACATCTAGCTCAGATCAAATCAAACTATGACAAAATATGGAACGTATCATTATATAAATTTCCAGTTAATGCACATATATTACAATATAACACCTAGTTATAATTTTCTAAATACCCTGAGAACAATCTATCCCAAACAATAAAATATGATAATTAATATTTTGCGTGCGCGCCCTCTAGTTTAGTTTTTATAAATCAGTTTATTAATTGTATACCTTCGAACTTCATAGTTTCATTAAAGTACCTAGATGGCGCTTATTTCAATATTATTGCAGTAATTTGGTAACAAAAAAATGATTTATATGGCTGACTCCGCCTACTCGAGCAATGGAATGGAAACGAGGCTTCAGATATAAGTTATTAGTGTTGTGAAACAACTATAACCAAGACAATCGATTATTATCACGCTAAGCCACTCGCAATCATTGCACATAGGAGTAAAAATAAAGACGAATAGATAGATGACGTCGATTTAAGTTGGAAGCTACACGTGTACCTACCTACCATACGAAATTCTATTTCAGATGCCTCATTTTTTGTGTGACCTACTCTTATTTTCGATGAGTGCACACAAAAAGGTAAATAGGTATTACAAATTAGTATTGTCATTACGCAACGTCGGTCGTTATCGCCACTAAGTGAACTGGAAATGAAAGTCGCGCTTATCCAAATCGTTTATTCAAGCAAATGAACATAATATGAACAAACTATAACATTAAATTTATCTACTTAATGATATTTACATTCCATACCTCGCTTACCTTATTATGATTATTCTACGTACGTACATCTAGGACGCTTATGCTAAACAGTATAAAAATGCAGAACATACCCAAATTTCGCGAGATTGTACAATTAAAAGTTTAATTCCTTAGATCAAACCGAAACGTTTCAGTTTAATTTAAGTATAACAGAATTATATTAGTGCTCTTGCATCTGACACACAACACGCTGCGCTGGAGTGGACATACATTCTAGATTAGATCAAGTATGAACTTTTATAACGAGTTTCACGCCGAAAAAATATATTCTGCATTTTTAATAATATTACACTCTTATGGAACAATTATTGATACTTTATCAATAAAATTGTCATCGTTTTAAAATTGGAAGTGCCCTCTCTCGTTCCCATCACTGCGGTCATGCTGTCGCCAGCCGCGAGCCGACACCCCGGCAGGCACATGGTCACCGCGCAGCGCAGTCAGGCATTTTAGCATCTCCTGTTTGGATCATTGGGATATCTTAATACTGTATATAGCCTCAAGGAGCGTTGCGAGTCTTCTCTGACTGATAAAGATACACCACTGATCCAAAACTTTGCAACAAACAAAATGCCAAAAACACAACAGATGGTCATACATAAAAAAAACTTAAATAGTGCATACTACATTGTGATTTAACTAAAACTAAGAAACAAAGTAGCCGTGTTTCCAATGGCCGCACGAAAACGGTTCACTTTGTGAACAATAATTATGCAAATGAAATGTTTGCAGCCATTAAAATCAAGGAAATAATGAGATATAAAATATAATCTAATTTCTAGCACACTATTACATACACACGTCACGTGTCCGAAAATATTAGAAACAATCAACTCAGCAAATTGAGGGAACTCTTTGGAAACTTAATAAAGCGGAAGACGTGCTTAAGAAAGAGAAATTTAATGTATTGTACTTGCTACAGCCAATCGTAGTGATTATTATGCTGTTCGATCTAATCCACGTTGAGTTGGTGAGTTCATAGTGTTGGTATTACATAAAGCCGCTTAATTTATAAAGAACATAGTTTTTATAACAAAAGCCAATAACATACAAAAATATCAAATACAATAAAACTTAGGGCTTAAAATTAAGCTGAACTCAAGTGTACACATGACAACTTAACTGTTTTCAAAAATAAATGTTTAATTAATGAACGCATAGTTCAGTTCAATTCTAAGCATAATATGCACAACAGGCACTTAAATGAAGGTCTATCTGGGTCAGCGGTGTGTGCTAAACAATGCTAGTATACGGGCACAGACCAGAACAAATCAGGAAATCACTGCACGATCCTTACATTCAATACATATAAATTTTAATTTATAAGAGTATGTAAATAAAATATATTTAGTAAAAACTCTAGGATATTCTCTACACAGACCCATTTAACATACAAAAAACTCGATAAACTATATTCATTATGATTTAAAATATACTATAGTCTGAGAGATGCACTCAGTGTTTTCTGAAATTTACAATCTAAAATACCACCCATGCATGGGGTCACTCACTCGTCACATCACTCACTGTGGCTCCGGAGTCCGTCAACCTCTCGCGGCTAGCTAAGGGCACTCTGAGAATACTCGACAGTTCAGTGGGCGAGTTCACTGCTGCTGACTCGACTGCGCCGCCTGGCTCGCCGACTTGGTGATCACGATGGTCTGCTTGCCGCCCACGCCAGACTTACCCAGCTGCAGCATGTTCGACGGCAGCGTGATGATCTTGTTGCCGCCCACCGTGTTTGTGGACACCAGCTTGACGATGGTCGCGCCGGGGGCGATGCCCTGGCCCTGCACGCCGGACGCGGACACCGCAGTTCTGTTCTGCATCATCGCGACTTTCGGCATTGTAGCCACCGTCATACCCGTCGACGTCTTCACGAGAGTGACGTATTGAGGCGCATTACTGGATTGCGCGTTCGATCCCGGCGTCTTTTTGATAATGACGGGGATTCCGGCGTTGCCGCCGCCTTGCCGAAGGACCGTGGCGCCCGTGGCCGAGCTGGTGGTCACCGTTGCCGTCTGTTCCCCAGACTTCGCCGTCACTATCTTATACACGGGCGTCTTTTGACCCGGGATCGCGCTGCCGGCTATCTGTATTGTGCCGCCGCTGCTCGCTATGACGGGCATGTTACCGGCTCCCAATTTGACCGGTACACCAGCCTTAGTCTGTAGGTTCGCCATTCCCGCCTGTATGGGCATGCCACCTGCAGCTTTAACGAGAACATTACTCGTACCGATTTTGACATTGCCAGCGCCCAGCTTCAACGGCATGTTTGATGTGGTGACTTTTTGTACGCTGTTGGCTGTTATTTTGCCCTGAATATTCCCGGTGCCGATCTTGAGAGGAACAGCATTTCCGGCGAGTTTCACATTACCCGCGCTCAGTTTGACAGGCATGGGGGTGCTTCCACCGGTTTTGACTTGTACGAAGCGCGGTGTGCCCCCGCCGCCCGCCGACGAGCTGAGTACGATCTGTGCACTGGACTGAGCAGTAGATACTCTAACGGTGCCCGGGGTGCCCACTCCACTCACAATTCTCGTGACTCCTTGTGGAGTGACCGCCGCGACCTTGATCTGCTGCGAGGAGCCTGGCGTCGACGCCGCCGCTGGGGACTTGACGATGGTCTTTGTTTGATACGTGGCTTGTTTGAGTGGTGTGTTGGGCGTTATTTTGACTGTAGGTTGTGAAGGTACCTTGATAGCCGTCGGGACAATCTTTTGAGGAGTCGATACAATCGGCGTCACTGCCGGGGACATGGCAGTGACCGCAGTGCGCGCTGGCTCCACGACAGGAGGAAGTACAGATGAGATGGGCGATGTGAAGCCGAACGCCTTCGCCGCGTCGGGCTGGCTGGCCACCGGGGAGGCTGGCGGTGGCGCGGTGACCGGCTCCGACGCCGATGGGAAGCGAGCGGGTGTAACCTTTCCACATTTCTGAACTTGTAAAAGATAAGTAGTGATAGTATTCATTGAAGGCCAACATAATTCTAATGAAGTTGTTCCAGCTCGTACGAGAGCAACACGGTTCGCCTGCGGAGGCACTCCCACTTCCAGATACCACAGATCCTTGCAGCAAATCTGATTGTTCCATGTTTTCCTGTATCCATCTCTTCCTGACCATATGTATAGCCTAGTTTGGATAGCAACAGCACTGTGACCTGCTCGGGCCCGTGGGACACATTCCTCAAACTTGTCCAGAGCAATATTATCCCATGTCATAGTCTCTAAGTTGAGTGATGCAAGAGTGTTGGTGCATTTCCATTCCTTCTCATGTGTGGCAAGTTTGGATTCATCAGGCACTAAAGGTACCCAGCCACCATACACATACATGTGATGTCCGATGACCGTGGCCGTGTGCAGGGAGCGGGGCAGTGGTGGAGGGCCCCCTACCTCGGGGCGTGACCATGACATGCTGTCCACGTCGAGCACCCACAAGTCGCCGAGACGCGATCCGCTCATACCCCCATAGATGATAAGTGATGATTTGCCAGAGTTTCTGTCCGTGTAGGCTACACCGCTGTGAGACTCACGGGGCGGTGGGGACTGGCCGTATGTCAGTGGCATATCCCATACTGTCATAGTAGAATTAGGGTACAGCTCTAAGGTGTACAGGTCATTGAGATACCTGGGTATGTTATTCTTGGGGTCATCACTCTCGTTAGCTAGTCCACCGAAGAGATACACCTTCCCATTGAGGAGTGTGAAGCTGTGACCGAGTCGAGGGCACGGCGGCAGGCCCTGCTTCGGCGGCAGAGGCTTCATACGCTTCCATTCCCACCGTGACGCTTGCAATTCATACAGATCGTTAGAATACTTGCCGTACTCCACCATGCCGCCAAAAACGAGGAGACGTGTCCCATCGACCACAAACCCGTACGCCGCGCATCCTGGAGGCACTTCCCCTTTTGTGACTGGCACGAACCATTGGTTAGTGGTCGTGTTGAAGACATGCAGCTCGTGAACTATCCCTTCGTTTCCGCCGCCGAAAACTATCATCAAATCTTTTATGGCGACCGCGCGATGGCCATGGCGAGGTCGGGGCTGCGGGCCGGTAGGGTTGTATACTTTTTGCCACTTAAGTACGGCGTTTTCCTTCATTTTTACTATACATTTGTCACTAAAAGCTTTATACCGTATGTATCGCTCGGGATGCGTATCTTCAGCATAGACAATGAGAAACGTCGTAAATAAGCTTTGAAGAAAATATTCAGGTTACTTGAAGCTACGTAGGTCAATCTAATTCGAATCTCTCTTTCGCACTCGTTGATCTCAGCTATGAGTAAAAAAAAATCACCTTATGTAGCTTCTAGTGTATAACAAAAATGGCGTTAGCAACAGCGCTGCCAACTGAACGAACGTTAAAAGAACGGCGTCGGACGTCAAGACATTGTCTATGTCAGAATATAGTTTTAAACTATTCGGCCAGAATTATGAAACAAGGCATTTTATTTATTAATTGATCGGATATTTTTATGAGCCGGCAGTAAAAATAATCTACAAAAAATGTTACGGCGTGTAAATTTGACATTTCTTATATGGAACTTAAGTCCACAGTAGAGCAAATCGTTAGACAGAATATGGAAACTGGCCGATAATAACAAAGACTATCTATCCTATCTGCTATCTATCGACCCAGGATGTTACTCAAGAGGGATTGAGCACTATGCGAAAAAAATGTGACGACAAAGATACTCAACCTTAGGATTGCATTTCTCAGGTAGGGTGCCCAAAAGTATGTAAGTAAGTATGCCTAGCCTGCCTAGTAGACTTTCTACCAAAACCGAAACTTTTTCAGACATTTTAAAAATCTATTGTTTACTGAAATTTGACTTATTTTATACACTTATACAGGCAGTTAAAACGTGTTAAATTAAATAAAAAAACAATAATTGAAGTATGTGAAAAAATAACGTCAGATTGATTCTCAAAAATGTACGGACAAGAGCACATAATGCTACCAAAAAAAAAAAAAATCGCCTGAATGCGTGTCGGACTCGCACATAAAGGATTCCGTACCATCGTAAAATATATAAGATTAACGTCAAAGAAATAAATTAGAAGCAAAAAACATCAAAAATATCAAGTTTCTTTTATGTAAGGGCCCCCTTTTTTTAAATGTTACATCAGTCAACACGATTTTTGGGTCTGGCTTCTGCATGTGAAATTTTGGTTTCTCCTATGTCAGAAATAAAGGAAAAAACGTTTTTTTTCTGATTAAAGTTTGCTTTTGTAGAAACTACTTAAAGCAATTTTTCGAATTTTCGAGAAAATATACTGATTTTTATACTTTTATTTTTCATTACGATTAACGTTTTTGCTGAAGATCAGTCTTTTTAAGTTAAGAATTGTGATAAACAATAGCATATAAATGTAAAATAACAAAAATAACGAGTGTAGTTTAAGTTTTATGCATAAACAATTAAGAAATAGTAATTCATTAAGATATCGTACATTAAAATGTGTCAAATATTTTTTAAAATTTAAACATTTGTACCACACCCATTTTTTATCTTGATTCCGCATTTTGAGGCTTAGGCAAAGCTTAAAATTTGTTACAAAGCAATTTTTTTGCATCTAGGTCCGTCCTCAGCGTTGCCTAGTGGCATACATATAAGGCATCTTCGAGGCTTGAGCGGTTAATTTAATAAATTAATTGCAAATAAAACCTAATGAATCAACATTCTGTTTATACTGTCTTGATGCCATTTTCAAACTTGGTAATATATATAAGGGTGGTTGTAACAGCTGTGATAGACAAGTTAACACTCACTACCGTGCCCGCGCACAAATAGGTAATATGCAATTTGCTAGGGGGTTGATCAGTGTTACCACTTGTTGCTCATAAAATTAATAAAAATCTTTAAAACTTACTTATCGACGTAAATTAGACAAAAGCAAACTTTAAAAGCTGAAAATGGAAATGTAAGTGTTTTTTATGTCTGAAATCAGAATTCAAGCGTTAGAACTGAAACCCAAAAAAATATAATTATTTTTGTTGACTTGTGTTATTCAATGTTTAGTATTTGTTATGCCAACAAATACTACTTAAACCCAAAGAGGACTAAAAATAATAATATGGGTCGAGTGCCGTTTTGAAAATCTGGGTGCCCGGCGGGTACCCGAGACATATTATATTTACGCGTTATTTACTTTTTTGCACGTGTGAAAGAGAAGATAAATTAAAATTTATTGTGGAAAGTGAAAATTGATTTTGGAATACTTTTACTAGTGCGGCTCAACTGATTAATATTTAAAATCTTCTACTAAAGTAACGGATAGAGATCATTAGCGAATAAAAAAAATTCGATCCAGAGCAATTGAGTATAAATTATGTCATTCTCATCTATCTAGTTCAGAATGATATGGATATGGATACTCAAATGTTCATTTGTCATCTACTGATATAGTGATCTAAATGAGTGATACATATCTCAGTGATCGAAAGATACCTACAATCAATCTTTTCTTACAAGTGACACATTTTCTATCATGTCTATTAGGGTGTTAAGGAGGTTCTCTATGCTGCCTAGCTATTCTGTAACGACAAACTCACTTCGCACGCATGAACTTGCAGGTGATATGTCAAATTTTGCTTTGAAATTTGACATTTCACTAGAAAATTCACGCGTACGAAGTGAGTATGACGTTACCACGAACGTAAATACATACCTGGACTGTTCACTACTGCACAAAAAACGAGCCGAACGAGAGGCCCCAGTTGGGACCGTGTCCCTCTCACTCCGAGTTGCCATGCCAAAATAATATTATTGGTGGGTAGTGATTGGTGATTTTTAAATCAAGCATTTAAATTAATTTATTATTCATCGTGACTATTGTTTTATCATATAAACAATAGTCGCGATAAATAATAATTGAATTATTTTTTTATTAATTTGAGTAATTGGTAGTTTTTAAATCAAGCAAATAAATAAATTTATTATTTATCGTGACTGTTGTTTTATCATATAAACAATAGTCACGATAAATAATAAATTAATTTATTTGCTTGATTTAAAAACTAACAATCACTACCCAACGATAATATTATTTTGGCATGGCAACTCGGAGTGAGAGGGATACGGTCCCAACTGGGGCCTCTCGCTCGGCTCGTTTTTCTGTCTACAGAATTGTCAAGGTATAATAGACATTAAACCAGGAGAATAAAGTTGAATTTCTTCTTAACCAAAAACTCAACTGGTTTATCCTGTAGTAATAAAAGATCCTTGGACGTTACAGAATAGCTAAGCAGGGCTTTCACGATGTGTGTGAATGGGTTCCCATAAAAAATACATTCTAGTCTATGACTAAATTATTCACTGTTGTGTATCCGAACGTTTATATTATTAGATTGGTAGCTTTGAACCAAAGCGCGGCAAACGGTGACCTTCGAAACTTCACTTTGCTTTTCTGCCAAAGACATAAGTGCCGATGAGTGACATGAGGAGTAGCTGGTATTGAATGAGCATAGAATGTAATGAATGTTGTCAATTCTATGAATGAATGAAATTTGAAAAGGCGGGAATTTAAAACCACATAATATATTATTATTATTACCTATTAACTATTATATGTGTATAATCTATTACCTATTAACTTCCCGCTTTTATTTAATTATTATTGTTTTCGATAACGATACCAAATGATTTGGTTGGCGATTTTCAGTGGTATATTTGATTAGTTACATTTTTTTTAAATGTCTTCTCTAATAATAATAATTATAAGTAACAACTAATTCAAATCAAATAATATTTTTTCATAAAATAAATAATAAAAATGCTACTAATTAAATGATTTCTTTTCAGTAAATATTATTAGTATAAAATCCCGAATAGGTTTAAGACTTACTAGAGATTGTAGTAACTCCTACCTAGGTAGGTGGGATCATGTCATGGCATAGATTCCAATTTCAAGTCCAAGGATTAGTTTTTAGCAATCTAGGACGCGGACGGGATTTGTTTGATTAGGGGTAGGTACGCGTAGGCCTTTTGCGGGGGCTCGCAAGGGCTGAGTCGCGTGGGGGTGTCACGATGACTGCGTATAGCAAAGCCCGTGGCGCCTCGCCTTTCAGTTTTACGCGGCAGTCTGGCACATCGGTGAGTTTTAGTGTGTAGGACAGGCGGCAATCTGCCTCCTGGGAGCTCCACATATCCCTCCCGCCTCCCCCGAGGCGGAAGGGAAAATAAATAAACGGGAACGTAAATGCATTTTTCACCGTAAAAATAAAATGTTACGATACTGAAAATAAACTTATTGATTATAATAAAAAAAATTAAAAAAAGATCTATTATTTTTATTGAAATCCTAAACGGTAAGTAAAGTAATGATAAATAAAATAAGTAAGATACGTTACGTGTACCTATGTAAGTAGTAAGCAATCTTTTTAAATGCGTAAAGCTGTGATGCTGCAGACTACACTTTGGTAGATAGAATAGATGAACGTGCTACGAACTTCAATGCACCCACAGCATGGCTTCGAGCGGCGCGTGTCGCGCTTCACGCCCGGGCGCCCGACGTTTGGTGTGCGCTTTGTAAACAGCGGTTTGTTGTGACGCTCAGCACAGTGCACGCGTTTCCCTAATGATTTTATCCTATTTTAGCTAGATAATAATGAGTGAATTTGAAATCATGGGCATCCTTTTAAATTTTGACTCTACACACGATTCGGAATATTTTAGGAAAATAGGTAGGTAAAAAAAAACTTTAATAAAAAAATATTGCTCGAGTAAGCAAATAAGCAAACCGGTTAACTGTTATACCTTACCTGGGCAATATTTTTTATCAGTTGATTCAATGATTAATATTCCCTAAATATTCTGAATCATGAGATCACCGTTTAAAAGGATGCCCATGATTTCAAATTCAGCCTGTATAATGAACAGCGACGTATTTCCCATGACGGACTATATCGAGGCTCTTCGGGACTTCGGGACGCAGCTTGAAAATTGTGACTGTGTGGTAGATTAAAAGAAAACTTGAATTTAATTTAATCCGATGGTTCTATAGTTCTTGTCAGTTTGAAAAATGAGTACGTCATGTCAAGGTTCTTTCACTATTATCAAGAAAATTAAAACTAAACAAAAATACCGTGACCCAAGACAGTAAGTAGCCCCTTTTCTTGTTATTTTATAATTATCGTTCAATTGGTCTGGCGCAAGCGGTCTGGCGAAGTAGCCCCTGAGACCAAATAAGTACAAATACTTGCTTACACTACTCACAACGCGCCGAGACGTCGTCGCTACCAGATAGAGTGATATATGTTTATCCGTTCCGTCCGTACGAGTCCCTTTTCTGTCTTGCTGTTGTTGATGTAGGTACTAGGTCCCTTCAAAGGGTATCTTTCTTACAGCACTTGCACCTAAAACAATCTTGAATCTATGATTTATTAAATTAACATTAGTCGGCAATTGCTGGAAATTATAGATAATTAGACGATCGGCTTAGCGTAGCTTTTCAAGCGTAGGCCGGTCATCTCACTGCATCGGGGGTTCGATTCCCGTCGGTAGCAAATTTAGGAAATAGCCTATTCGTAGTTTGCCATGGTCTGGGTGTCGTTGGGATCGCCCCCCGTTCATTGTACTATTAAACAATTGCTTAGTTTGGGACAGTTTGTGCGCTGTTTCTGAAATAGGCCCATAGTCTGGCTATAATAATTATGATTATTCGTCGTAGCATAATCGCACTTCTGAACCCTTATTTTATGCAAATTGATAGGCGCAGCGGTATGTCTGATCGCTCGGTGGAGCTCGATATTAAAATTGTTAAGGAGCTTGGTTTGCCAATGAGGAAGCACGCTACATTTCTAAAATGACTATGCCGGCTCCAAGAAGAAGTCCAGGCATGTTTCCCATTTAATATGTTCCTGGTATTTATTTATTAGGTTAATCAAAAGTTACTACATTAGTTCGTACAATGTGTTTTTGTATTGTAACGTTCTCCTTGTGGTGATAGCTTACCCGGCCATCCACTCCAAAAAGGCGTTACAAAGTTATTTGTTGTACATACATCCACGGGTTGTCCGGGGATATATATACAACAAAAACAATAATAAAGTAGCTGTGTCCTACCTACAGGACATAGCTATGAGGTCTTTGGTTGTGAAATAAAATACAAAATGATAATTGGAATGGGTCATGGGTTTATTTCACATAGTATGTTAACACATAATAAACATAAGCTCAGTCGAAGGGGTCGTTACATGGATTCATATGTGTGAGGTTGTCATAGCCATAAAAATTACAATTATAAGTGTTACTTAGGTTACTTACATGACCCTAAACATGAGGAGTTTTCATGTTAAACTAAATTTATAAGTTATACCACCAAAAGTAAACATATTAAGTTTTTAACGGACTCAGCGCATAATAATGAAAAGTGGAGTTGGTACCTGGCTGGTTACACCTTACATTAAGTGTTGGAGTATCACTAATGGGCCATAATTATGTTGTCAACACCATTCAGTAGAAAAGTGGACCTCCGGCATCCATCCCGAAGAAAGTTCCTCATGAGATGGTCTCAATGAGAGTCAAATTTGCATCTCATTCCACATTGTGGAGAAAACTAACACAAAATAAGTGGATATTTAAATCTTGCATGAAACAGCTTTTAAATAAAACTTTTAATCACAGTTTTTACATAAAACTTTTAATCTTCTAAATAAAACTTTTAAACCCATCGCTGAAACAATAGAAAAAATAATCTTTGTTAATAAATACCAACGGTAGGTAGGTATAGGAAAAATGGTTACATCCATTTTTGGAATTATGGTGTACTTACCATGGAGCTGTGGCTTGTGGACATCACAAACTCCTGCGCCCTCCCGCGACCAAAAATGTAGGTATTTACCTACTGTCTGAAATAGAGGAAACATCCAAATCATGATAATGCGTCCCGCGATGACAAGCAACGAAATATCATTTCTCAACCAAATTTCACCTACATACTTACTTGAACATGTTGGTTGTGGTCCTCTGATTTGATTAGGTTTTAAGCCATCAGGGCTAAATTAACAGACACAATTAATAATCAGAGCAATATTTGCCTGGCACACCGGCCGGCACAAACGTCAAATAGACCGTTCTTGTTGCCAGCGTCAGCCTCCTTCATAACTACCAATCCCCGTTCAAAGCTACTACTAAAGAAATAAGAAAACTGCAACTTGACTAGAAACCAACGACTTGGAGATCTATAAATTGATAAAGTAATTAATAATAACTATAAGAGTCATTATTAAGTAGTTTTACCCAACGATGAACAAAAATACATTAACCCGTACAAATTTCTACCCCAAAATTATCTACTAAACCTACCATAATATTGTCGTACTGGTAACCTCGACCTAAAAGAATTTGCTATGATTGGTAGAATGATAGGGATTGATTGAAATGCAGCAAGCTTGTGATTGGTCGAAAATTATGATAAATAATCACTATTCCTGAAAAATCTACTGAAAGAAATACCTATATGAAAGTTGCATACAGTTTTCATAAGGTTTTATCAACTTATAATCCAAAACCTCAATAAAAACAAAACGTATTTGCAAAGATAATTTGATAATATAAACACGTTTTTGTTGAAAGTTGCTACTTTTCGCCACCAGAGGCGTACTAGTAGCCAAAACAGAGCGAGATAGAAATAATTCCATTTCGCGCGAATTTCATAATTCTACCAAAATCCACAACGTTACAATACCCCCCTTCCAACGAAAAAGGCTCACCGCAGATGAGCCGTCCGCTGCCCACAGCGGTGATCCTTGTCTTAACTGGAGAACAAAATAAGGAATAAATCCATAAAAAAAATTCGTTACTAAACGAACCCACAGCCCTATAATAAGAGGAAACAAACCTTAACAAAGAAAAATAATAAAGTAAACCACACACTAGCCGGGCTGGAAAAAAATGTGAACGAAAATCGAAGATGTCTCGTGCTCAATAAATGAACTGACCAACAAAAAATATAGTTTACCGACTTGACCCCAATAATTAGTCAGTGGCTTACCATTTTCAATGATAAGTACCAATTGTAAGTTAGCAACACTAACTACTAGTAGTTACCAGTGAACCAAACAAATGACCCAACTTGGCAACCGCGCCAAAGCTACAGCCCAAGTTGTTCCAAAAAAATAAATAATAATTCCCTACCTAACCAGTGTGGGAAAAAAACACCTACTACCCAAAAAAACCTGTAAAACCAAAAAACTTACGTTGTTACCCCCCCCACCAAGACCTTAATTATCTAACACCATCACTTGTAAACAAGGAGGAAATAAAATTTATATTAGAAAAATAACCATCCCCTGTAACCAATGAGGATAATAAATAAAGAAAAAGATATCCATCAGCATCTTATACCTATTAAGCACAAGTGCTACCTTCCAACCAGTGTTCTCATACCTTTTTAAAGCCAACAGTCAGGACCGATCTTACATTCCATAATTTAACCCCTCTGTCCGGACGAAAAACGCTCTAAAAGCAAAAAAACCCTTACCAAAGAAACAGACTAAAACCCCATAAAGTAACTCACACACTAGCCAGCCTGTAAAAAAAAATGTGCACGATAATCGAAGATATCTCGTGCTCATCCAATGAATTGAAAAAAAACAACAAAAGGTTTACCAACATGACTACAATAATTAGTCAGTGGCTTACCATTTTGAATGATAACTATTAGTAAGTAAACAACACTAACCACTAGTAGTTACCAGTAAACAAATCAATGACACAACTTGGTAACCATGACAAAGTAAACAGTCCAAGTTGGCAAAAAAAATATCTTAGCCAACTAGTGTGTAAGAGAGAGAAAAGAAACCCTACTACCAAAATAATTTGTAGTGGAGGCTAATAGAGGAAAATCCTAAATGAAAAAATCAAATTACCAACCCCTGTAAACAATTAATAATAAACATAAATACTTAGATAAATATCCATCACATGTACCTAAGCACACGTGCTACCTTATCAAACCAGTGTTCTCATACCTAAAAGCCAACGGTCAGGACTGATCTTACACAACCAAAAAAAATTAAATCCCATCTGTCCGGACGAAATCTACCTAACCTAACAGGACGATACAAGACAAATAAACAGACAACCAGACAACCAACTTGTCCAAACAATATAAAATATTTTAAAATGAACATTAGTTATAGTACCAAACCAAAGAAATATAAAAATCTACCTAATAATGGTAAACCGGCAACCCAGTTATACAACTATATAAAGTACTGGCCATTGACGATACGTGCAACCCTACCAACTAATGGTAAGAAAACATAGCTTGACATGACAAAATTTATTCCGGACTAAAACTGTAGTATGGAATTTGTCAAAGCTAATAAAAAGAACTTTCCTAGGAGAGCAGAAGAAAAAAACATTTAGCAGCCTTAGCCAACTAAACAAAACATTATGTTTGTTAATGAACAAAACATAAATGTCAAAAAAAACCCTACCACTAATGGTAAGATAAATATAGCTTGACATACCATCATTCCAGACTAAATTATAGTATGGAATAAGTCACAGCTAAAAAAACTTTCCTAGGAAAAGCATTTAGTAGCCTAAGCCAACTAAACAACCAAAACAAAAGTATGTGCCAAATACAACATCAAAACCATAAACTATGCTATGCAGATGTCTAATCTCCACTGGTAAAAACCCATGGAGTAAATTTTGACGCTAGTGATTGTCTCAGCACCATTAATAGCCGAATCGTTTCCTTCAACTTCAGTCTCTTTCATTATACTTCACCTACCAAATCGTCGTTCATCACTATCACTTCTATCAATCATGCTTCAAATCATACATTCATACGTAGTAACATTCTTCTATAATGTGTACCACCACCTGACACTTTTGTGTTTAAACATGATAGATTATTTAAACACAACTGAAAACGATTTTTGTGCTGGAACAAATCTTTAAGCATGAAAATCGCAACGTACCGATAGACTGGCCTACTACTACCAAGTTGCCGCAACTATATCTTGACAGTTGAGGCTGGAATTTCTGTTTGAATTTCCACCTCATAAATATGAAATTGAATAGGCCTGTACTCCATATTTTAAATAAAAGTAAAAAAATAGAAGTAAAAATAATGTAGGTAGGTACCTAAAAAAAATAATGTTCCCGATAGGTAGGTATTTGTGTTATTTAGTATTTGGTGGTATAGCCGTTACAATGTTAAGTGTTTACAACAATACCATGATATACATGATCGACACTGTGATATTACCGTAATATTACTCCTTGATAACCTAATTAATTATTTAAAAAAATCTTAGGTAATAGTCATGGTTAGTTATTATTTTATTTATTTGTCACACACTTTATTTATTGACATTGTAACATACTCAATGATGTTTGTTAGTATAACAGTTTTACACAGTGATGAATACCTATCAGTACACAAAATTTAAAAATGTTGGTGGTATAACAACAAAAAAAAATACAATTCAACAACCAAAGTTACCTATCTAAGACCAAGACAACAAAATAAAGAAAAGTGGGCGCCATTTGTAACGTTCTCCTTGTGGTGGTAGCTTACCCGGCCATCCACTCCAAAAAGGCGTTACAAAGTTATTTGTTGTACATACATCCACGGGTTGTCCGGGGATATATATACAACAAAAACAATAATAAACCAGCTGTGTCCTACCTACAGGACATAGCTATGAGGTCTTTGGTTGTGAAATAAAATACAAAATGATAATTGGAATGGGTCATGGGTTTATTTCACATAGTATGTTAACACATAATAAACATAAGCTCAGTCGAAGGGGTCGTTACATGGATTCATATGTGTGAGGTTGTCATAGCCATAAAAATTACAATTATAAGTGTTACTTAGGTTACTTACATGACCCTAAACATGAGGAGTTTTCATGTTAAACTAAATTTATAAGTTATACCACCAAAAGTAAACATATTAAGTTTTTAACGGACTCAGCGCATAATAATGAAAAGTGGAGTTGGTACCTGGCTGGTTACACCTTACATTAAGTGTTGGAGTATCACTAATGGGCCATAATTATGTTGTCAACACCATTCAGTAGAAAAGTGGACCTCCGGCATCCATCCCGAAGAAAGTTCCTCATGAGATGGTCTCAATGAGAGTCAAATTTGCATCTCATTCCACATTGTGGAGAAAACTAACACAAAATAAGTGGATATTTAAATCTTGCATGAAACAGCTTTTAAATAAAACTTTTAATCACAGTTTTTACATAAAACTTTTAATCTTCTAAATAAAACTTTTAAACCCATCGCTGAAACAATAGAAAAAATAATCTTTGTTAATAAATACCAACGGTAGGTAGGTATAGGAAAAATGGTTACATCCATTTTTGGAATTATGGTGTACTTACCATGGAGCTGTGGCTTGTGGACATCACAAACTCCTGCGCCCTCCCGCGACCAAAAATGTAGGTATTTACCTACTGTCTGAAATAGAGGAAACATCCAAATCATGATAATGCGTCCCGCGATGACAAGCAACGAAATATCATTTCTCAACCAAATTTCACCTACATACTTACTTGAACATGTTGGTTGTGGTCCTCTGATTTGATTAGGTTTTAAGCCATCAGGGCTAAATTAACAGACACAATTAATAATCAGAGCAATATTTGCCTGGCACACCGGCCGGCACAAACGTCAAATAGACCGTTCTTGTTGCCAGCGTCAGCCTCCTTCATAACTACCAATCCCCGTTCAAAGCTACTACTAAAGAAATAAGAAAACTGCAACTTGACTAGAAACCAACGACTTGGAGATCTATAAATTGATAAAGTAATTAATAATAACTATAAGAGTCATTATTAAGTAGTTTTACCCAACGATGAACAAAAATACATTAACCCGTACAAATTTCTACCCCAAAATTATCTACTAAACCTACCATAATATTGTCGTACTGGTAACCTCGACCTAAAAGAATTTGCTATGATTGGTAGAATGATAGGGATTGATTGAAATGCAGCAAGCTTGTGATTGGTCGAAAATTATGATAAATAATCACTATTCCTGAAAAATCTACTGAAAGAAATACCTATATGAAAGTTGCATACAGTTTTCATAAGGTTTTATCAACTTATAATCCAAAACCTCAATAAAAACAAAACGTATTTGCAAAGATAATTTGATAATATAAACACGTTTTTGTTGAAAGTTGCTACTTTTCGCCACCAGAGGCGTACTAGTAGCCAAAACAGAGCGAGATAGAAATAATTCCATTTCGCGCGAATTTCATAATTCTACCAAAATCCACAACGTTACAGTATATGCGAGCATTTGCTTAATGTATAACTAATTATAGGTTACCACCACAGAGTAAAGACTAAAGAAAGAGGTGCCCTTATTAGATATATGTATGAAAAAAAACGTGGTCATGGTTTTTCATTTTCATTGTTCTATCTACCGGTAAATAGTTGAACTACTCGCTTCGTTTCATGTCGATGTTAGTACTAGGCCGACCACTCGGCCGAGTTGCTTAGGGCCAGTCCCCTTAGTAATTGGTCCATGGATACCACCATGCGGTGGTAACCTGCGGTGGCATTTGGATAGGCTTAATAACTACTGTGTAGTGTGTACAAAAAACAGAAATAGAAAATAATAATTGTACACTCGTGACTAAAGAAAAGAACTTAAAAATTTAAATAAGATGGAACAAATAAAAAGTACACATTTCAGTGGTTGAAAATACATCAGCTTAAAATACATCAGCTATGGTGCTTATTTTATTGTACAATTTACAGATTCTTGGCACAGGAGAGTTTGCACCCAAAACAGAGGGGCTAGCCAAGTGGCATGAACGCTATCGAATAGAAAGGAACAAACTTCACAATGTATGGAAATGTCAAACGGCGCTATGTAAATCAACAACAAGTTGCTATGAAGATCACGTCACTTATGTCATTTCCATAGATGAAGCGTAGCGAATTTGTAGACGTCAGCCACTTGTCTAGCCCTTCTGTAGTACGTAGAGGTACGTAGAGGCGGAAAAAGGGGGGTAATAGCTCTGATAGGTATAGGTTAGGGTCGGCCTCCAGTCTACCCGGTACAACCGGTCGTCAACTAAAGTTGAAGTAAGCTCCGAAACTTAATAGACTTTGGTAGCTAGATTCAATACATCGACTTTGAGGAAGTTTCGTGAGCGTTCTAAATATTGTACTAGGTCTACGTAAACGTGAAAATAATGTTCGTAATTTGGCGTTGGTTGTGCTCAGTCTCGCTGAGAGATTATATCGATTGAATATACTCACGTAAGCATAACGACTTGAGTCGTGGGTACTCGTATTAAGAGAAAAATAATATTATTGCAGTATTTTCTTACAGCCGTAGAAAGAGAATATTGCATTTATAAACAACTATGAACAAAAAGTACCTACTATATGTGTACCTTATTCACGAAATTCTTTGTCTACGTAGGGTTGCCATCTCTAAATTTTGGATTTTAGAGCCCAGAACCCGGACATGTCAACAGGTTTTTTTTTAACATGGTGTAAAAAAAATCTGTTGTTATCACCTTTTTATTTATTTTCTGACCTTAAAATTAAATTTAGTCACCTTTTATCATCATTTTAAATGTTCTAAATTCAGTCTTCTTAAATCTTAAGCAACAAAACTGAACCTTTTAAAGTTTAGACTTACTGTAATGTAAGTTACATTATTATTATTTTTAGACATAAAAGCGATTCGGTTCGTCGGTTGATCGGGCGTGCGGGCTCAGTGCGTGTGTCGCGGACGGCCCAAGACTTAATTTTTTTTTAACCCGGACTACAAATGAAGCCCCGCCCAGACGCTCCCCGGACGCCCTCTAAACTAGGACAAATCCGGGGAAACCCGGACGGATGGCAACCCTATGTCTACGGCAACTTACACAAGGATTAAAGATGCCCGCAGGCTATTGCAAATTCGGGCTACATACAACCAAGCCACAGACAAGATAAAATATATTTTAAGCTCTATGAATAATGATTTTATTTACGTTTTCGTCTTACAAACGCTGTGTAATAGTGATGTAAATGGCTTCAAATTTCTATGAATTCGTCCGTAAGGGTTCTGTATTTAAATTGAAAAAAGAGAATAGAAAAAAAATGATACCGCGAGCGTATTCCTTTTTTATTTTTAATGAATGAAATAATTATTAACGAGTGTTTAAGATAGTTATCGAGTTCCCCAACTGATTACTATTCCATCCCCTTTCCACGTTAATTGCCAGAATTTAGCAATATACACGAACCGGTGTAAAAACACCTGTAGGAAAAATCCTACCGTCCCATTCCCAGGTACGAAGCTTAATTACTGATTTGAATTAATTGGGGGGTGAGAGTGTTAAAAAACAATTTTAAAACGAATTTACCAACTAAAGAGGATTTTAGAAATACCTTTTTTCATCTTAATAAAAATGAGCAAGACTGATAATACTTCGGATAACTTTTTATACAGTTCCATAAACTTTGAGATGCCCCTGAATTAGAACGTTGAAAGAAAGTTGGAAGTTTCGCTACTTTTGATAGAACACTTTATATATAAAAAATATCGTCTCCTGTAATATGTATATGTACTTATGTAGACCATGCGAGAAAAAACAGCAGCTAAGTTTGGTACAGCAGTTTTTTTATGAGACAGGTGGTAAACAAGCGTACGGCCCGCCTGATGTTAAGCAGTTACCGTAGCCTATAGATGCTTGAAATACCAAAGGCATCACTCGCATGTTGCCGATCTGAAGGGGAGTGGGACAGGGAGGGGAAGGGTGGGGGGGTAGGGCTTCCAGCTCTCTCAATCATCGTACGAAACGCAGCTGTAATATATACTTTACGCCGATCTTCTGTAGGAGGGTTCTACCTCAGTCGAGCCAGCCCGTATATGAGCTGCCGTCAGTCGGCTACAACTCTACCACCAATAAATTTGCTAGTAACGTTGTACGTAAATTATGAAGTGATTTGATTTAATAAAAAAAATAAAACAAAATGCTAAGTTTTGCCTCAAAATAACCATTAACTATACAGGCTGACTGGTTGAACACTTTACATATTGATATACAGTGCTCAGTACTCGATTCGCGTTCTAATTATGTAAAAAACAGGTGCCTAATATTTGCCTAATTTATCTTTAATTATCCACTCAAAACAATAAGCGTGGTCAGGATCGTACCTCCTTGATTTGACGTACCTATCAAGTGTCATTAACTCCGTTCGCGCAGAACACGCGTACTAGCGATAGCGGTGTCCACCATTTCCGAGTTTTAGCACATTAATTTAATTAAGGTTTTCCCTGTAGTTCATCGGTATTTTTTTAATTTTATTTTTTTAAACGTTTCATGTTACCATAAATTATCATGTCCTTCAATATGTTAAGTGTTTAACCAGTCAGCCTGTATACATAATGTATACATAAGATAATGACACAAGAACAACATACAACTTTACTTCCATCTACTTACTTAAGTTTCAGTAATTTTCCCGCCACTCAGGTCATAATTTTCACTTAAAGTTGCCCGCCTCCCGGCTAAAAAGCCTCATTTTCAAAGTAAGAGCTATAAAACGACTAGCTTCTTTTTCGTTTCAACCATGAACAAGAAATGTTTTAAAAAGGTTTCTGTAAAGCTTCGCCTTGCCTTGTACCCATTCCGGATAGACAGGCAAAGCCAGGCTGTAACAGGCCCTAGTGGGTTACATTCCATTCACGGCCAAGGGTGGTAAATAGCCGTTAGGGGTTGCATTCCATCCGAAGACAGTGCGAGCTCGGCTACCGCGCGCTACGCACGTCGCTACGGAGCGGCGTAGCGCTACGATCGCGACTTACGAAGTTTGAAAGTTCTGATAATAAATTGTATTTTAATAGGCATAAATTAAAAGTAAAAGAAAAAAACTATAGTTTAGTTATACCTATAATGTTGGTATTTAAGAATTTGTGTGTAGTAGTTAAGTATCTATTTAAATAATTTTGAATTAAGTAGCTGTGGTGTGTAGTTTCTGTCATAAAGTATTTGAAAATAAATTAACTGTAAAAACAGATGTTTTAAAAGGTAATAAAATTATAAGATCTGTGTAAACTAGAAGTGTCATCTTCCCAAAGGAACACCAAATAAAAAAAACAGCCAATAAAATGCAACGGACCATTTAACACTCCATGATGTCCGAGTTCTTGCGCGCCAACGAGACGAGTGTCCAGTTCTTCCAGCGATGCACCAACCTGAGCTACTTCGACTGCTCCGAGGAGGAGATGCTGTACCTGATGATGGGGCCCAAGCGGCTGCCGCTGCAGAAGATAGTGCCCATCTCGGTGCTGCTGCTGGTGATCTTCCTGACCGGGGTGGCGGGCAACGTGGCCGTGTGCGTCGTGATAGTCCGCCACCCCGCTATGCACACAGCAACTAATTACTACTTGTTCAGCTTGGCGCTGAGCGATCTTCTGCTACTGTTGTTTGGTAAGTTGGTGGGTTATATTTCTCAGGGGTGGGTCTTCGAAACTCACTTCAGTGTCAGACAACGCACAGTCTGTACCGGTCGGTCTCTCAGGATGAAATGTTGCACAGGAGTTCCTTATGTAAGGTTTTCGAACATTCATTCCTTTAAAAAATAACTATACTATGGTCTACTCCATAGCTGTTCTGTGCTAAGCTAAGCTAAGCGAGAACGATATTTCCTTCGCCAGCTCACGCGACGCTAAGCCACACCCTGAAACTATTTTTATTTTGCGGTGGGTTCTTAAGGGGGTTAAATAGGGGAAGACAGTTTGTATGGTCGTCCGTCAGTTTGAAGTTATGGAAATTGGTGTTTAGGCTCATGTTTGTAAGTAAAAGTCAGTTGTAAAAACGTTTCTCGAAATTCATCCTCTAAGGGATACATATGGGATGAATTTCCTATTGGGCACACGATAGAAGATTTAAGTTTTGGGTACTCGAATCACTCATGTAAGCTTGGATCTTACGGTGGTTTCAAACGAAGGCACCGAGATACTTTCAGAGAGTGACGGGGAAAGCTAAATGAACTTGGTTGAAAACCGCAACGAATTTTATCAGGAGTTCTAAAATATACCGTCGACATATCCTTTAAATAATTAATAATAGGTAATAGGTGCCTCCTCAAGCGAAGGAGATGAAAGTGGCTTGGAAAATCTCGCTGTCTTTGATGTAAATTAATTTTCGTCAGCTTTCTTCACGATGTTTGCTTTTACCGTTTAGTAACAGAAAGAAATAAAACTTGTCTACATTGGTCGTATATAGTATAACATCACAGAAGCAACTAGTAAAGTGGATATGTACGTACTTGGAACCTTTATAGATTTGTCTTCACAAATCGTTAGAAGGCCTTAGGTGGGGGTTGGTAGGGTAGTTTATTAGGTAGTTCCACGTTAATCCGCAGTTATTTAGATTTATTTGTTTGTTTTCGATACATTGTCCCTCGACTTGGTTTGCGGATGCGGATGGATTTGCGCCGTCATTCCGCACGTCCCGGGAGAGTTGTTGGGTGTTACCAACACGTACAATATATTGGAAGCCAAACTCGTGTCGAGACTGCCCAATATATCAAACATGAGATGTGTGTGTCTGGGTTTAGGTGTTATATATTTGCCCGCACAGATTAATAGAAGTAGGCAGATGTAGTCTAGGCAACAAACGATGTTCGGGTAGCATTATATGTGTGCGTGACAACTAGCAGCGGCACTAGGGGCACATACATCTGTGTGCGTGTAAAGTTGTGTAGTTATAAGGCGAGATTGTATTCGCTTTTTTGTTTTGTATTTGCTTTGGTGGCTTCACTTTCGTGTTATTTGCACTCCATCTGTAGCTCCTAAATCTATGTTTGCCCGATTCTAAGGATTTCTACGTCTGAAATGTGACGGTCTAGAAGTTATAGTAGATGGAGATTGGATCTAAACAAAAATCCTAAGCCGAGGAATATTGAATACGTGTAGACACGTGTCACATCAACAAGCCAAAACTCTGGGTATTTATGGGGTAGACAGAATCGAGTGGGTGAAGTAGTCTTTTTACTTACCTACAGATAATATTTGTCTCGCCTCGCTTACTGCCTTAATTGTTAGTATAAGTAGCTAACTAGGTACTTGCGTTCATTTAGATTTACGATACATTTTTAGTAGCCTATTTTCGTGGACACGAAAATAGGCTGCTAAAAATGTATCGTAAAGCAAAACCTCGAGCAAAGGCAGTTTTAATTCAACATTATTTTATTTCGTATAGCGCTTACAAAAATTACACTTTTTTTTTTTTTCTCGGTTAAATTCTGGTAGAAGTAGGTATTAGAATTGAAAGTAAATCCAAGGTAACGTAGGATACGTGTGTGTCAGTGTCAGGATACCGCCGGCAGGGTTGCGGCCGTCAAACGATATTGATAGCCTTCCGGTCCATAGTTCCCGGAAAATTGACATTTTCAGTGGCCCGTATGATTCTGTGTTTAGTTGGAGATTTGCGGAAATGTATGGTGACACAGACACTCAGCTTTTTTTATTCAGTTTGCTCTAAAGAACATTATTGTTTTGGGACTTTGGCGCTCGAACGGAGTGGTACCTGATACCAATTACCTACCAAGTAGTTAATTGAACTCTTAAACACCATCTCAAGCACATTATCAATACTTTAATCAATGTGTAAATTACATCATAAATAATTGTAAAAATTTTCTAATCTAAAGTAAGTAGGTACCTACCAGAACCTACCAGAGTTGGGCAAAATTTAATTGCAATTAATTAATTGCAAATTGCAGGTGATGTCATAATTAACAATTAATTTAAATTATGATTTGTTCGCGATTGACAAACAAATCAAAATTAATTGTTAATTGTGACACCACATGTAATTTGTAATTAATTAATTGCAATAAAATGTTGCCCAACTCTGCTACTTAAATTCATGAAAATAATGTTTCGTTAACAAACGAAATAAAAGAGGACAGTGAAATGCATCACGGGCATTTTTTGGGTGCGTCAAATTAAACTGAGCGTCTAACTTTAGGCGGAAAGTTAAATTGAAATGTTTTAAAACTTTGAATTATTGCGGGGGTTCATGGAATTTTTGTAGCCCCGTGCCAGTGAGTTGACTGCTTTTGTAATACTGTTAGCTGATGTTTCAAAGGCCTGAAATTAACATAAAAATCGAAAGCTAACAAAAAAAACATGATGTGTAAAACCGTAGTTAAATTTTCATGAGACAATTGCCTTACTGATATCATGAAATCATCCGCGTTGAAATCGATACCTATTATCTATTCTAGAGTTACATATCCACAATGCGTTATATCCTTCTTTCGTTGGGGAAGCTAAGTATGGGGAGATATTATGAGTATTGCTTATCCAGAAACACCGATTATTTGGCAACTTAAAAAATACGTTTACTTACTCAAAATATAACAAAAATAAAAGACCCACTGAATTTTGCAGGAGCGTTTCGATTGCGGTCATGTTCCGAGATGATTTCTAAAAAAAAATTAAGTACCCCGACAGTGAAACAAATTAAATTAAATTATTCCTTCGATGCATTTATTACGAAGGAATTTGTTTACAGACTTCATTACAACTTGAACATACAAAAAGGAAACCGACAAAAAGTTAAAAGAATCGAAACAATAATAATAATAATAATGATCATTTATTTCAGGCAGCGAAATATGTAGTACATAACAATAGTTACTCACTAACTCATTTACAGCCCATATTATAAATACCTTAAAGACTAACATACATATTATAATTAAATTATAGCTTAAGTACACGTCACTGTACTTGGCACTGGCAGTGGCACTTGTCCCCGGAAACGCCGGAACACCACTCCATTCGGCCAGAAGTTCTCCTCCATGACGAGGTGCAGAAAACACGTAGGTATTCGCACCACAAACGCCTTAAAGTAATAGCTATAAGGTACATATTAACAAAATGTTAAAATGCCTCTTGCCTCTAAATACCAGGTCATGGAATGCTAAGATGGTTGACTGAGTTTCCGCGCTGAATGGCGATATCGAGTCAGTATTAGTTTACTGCGTCTGTAGCCTAGGGGTGAACAGGTTGGGCTAGCAATCACAAGGTCCCAGGTTCGATCCCCGGTGGGGCATGCACCAATGGATGAATTTTCATCTATGTGCATAATTTACAGTACGCTGACGGTGAGGGAAAACATCGTGAGGAAACCTACCTATCCCTCGGGATTAGGTAATAGCCAGTTCCTGTATACACGGCGACAAGGTTCACCAACTGTCACGTTGGGTTCTGACTATCTGGTGAAACGTGGGCTTTGAGTTGGTTAATACCTCCACAATGTGGTGGTGTATGGCCACTCAAGCCTCTGACTACCCCCGAATAGCGATAAAAGTCGTGACGTTACAACATTAGTTTATTTAACTTCGACTGTCAGCTTAGCCTAGCCTAGCCTGCCTAGCTTGAAATATAACATTTACTAAGACGTCAACACCGAAATACCTATTCAGAGTCGACCCTAAACAATCTCCAAACAATCAAACAATTTGGTATACGGTTAACTGGCTTACATAACGCGGTTGCCGGTAACCGCTGGGTTCGACTTAGTGACTTTGTTTAGTGCCGACGCTGTTAGTTACACACTTGTTACTATCAGTGGTTTAAACTAGGTGCCGTGAATGTTGTACCTAATCAAATATTACACGATTTCGGGGCCAAGGTTATTACGAAAACTTGCCTGTTTATTATTATCTATTCTATGCTTATTGTAGACAATTGCTTTTACGCACAGAACACAAATAATTATTCTTAATTCCGTGTTTCAGTCCGCACGAATTTAATAAAGCTCCGTTCCGTTTTGTCTTGTCCATTTTATTTTATATCATTATGTACGTAACTGTTATTTTGTTCTTATTTACCTAACCCTATATTTACGATAGACATTTTCTAGACTATTCTTTTTTATTGGCGCCTTATTACGGGCCAATCAGGAAGCAGCGGGGGATGATTACATATAGTACGTTTTTTATACTTGTCCTATTTGGTAAGCAAAGATGGCGTCCAGCGGGGCGATTGCGTAACTTTTTTGTCAATGTTTCAATTGGTTTCGTTCATCCTGTGTCAATTATATACGAAACCAATTGAAACATTGACAAAAAGTTACGCAATCGCCCCGCTGGACGCCATCTTTGCTTACCAAATAGGACAAGTATAAAAAAACGTAAAATTGGTACAGCAGTAGAGGCTATACCATATCGTTTATGGCTTTTAATATAACTGTTATCATTTGCTTATGTGTGTCATTAGGCGCCGCTTCAAATGGTCGAATTGGGCAATTCGCTAATTGCAAATTAGGAAACTACCTACCTACTTTGCGGATACCGAGCACCCTAGAGTTTAGTAGTCACATACAAGTCTACCAATAGATTGCCTTGTCGGATTTGTGGCTTTGATTATTTTGAATGTAGAGTAGGTATTACGTACGTCACTTCGGTAAAAGCGATCCACTTAGTCTCGGATTCGAATCCCATCACTGGCTGTTATGAACGTGCACAAGCCTGTAGCATAGTTAGAAAACGACCACTAGTAATGTCATATATCAATGTAAAAACCGGCCAAATGCGTGTCGGACTCGCACATATAGGGTTCCATTCCACCGTAGATTAAAAACGTCAAAAATATCAAGTATCTTGTATGGGGACCCCCTTTATTTTCAAATTTTATTTCAATTTTAGAATTTTTTGTTGTAGCGGCAATAGAAATACACATTCTGTGAAAATTTCAACTCTTTATTACTTATTACGGTTCGTGAGATACAGCCCGCTGACAAACGGACAGACGAACAGCGTAGTAAACGTACAACGGCTTAGTAATAGGGCCCCGCTGGCACACTTTGGGTACGGAACCCTAAAAACATGCATAGTGATGTGAAGTCAATCTTCCAACAGTAGGTACGTCTCCTTGAGTACCTACTCGCATTAGTTCCACATGCATCTGCTCCCGGGAGATGAGTTTGCAATACACTCTATATTTATGTTTGCACAAACCTAGCGTATACCGATGTGCACGTTCCTTTTAGCGAGATTTTTAATGAATATCCTATGAGAACTCACGATATTAAATATCCGGACTCTACTCTTGAATATGATACATTTATACTGTGACACTATCAAACGACGACGCAAATGACAACTTTATGAAGCTCAAAGGGAGGTTTGCATGTAAGGGCCTCCGCAGACTAGCTACTTTTAGCATCGGCGACCGGCGATTTTGTGACGTATCGATGCTGCGTCGCGTTTCTTCGAGCGCGAACGAGCGAGACGCAGCATCAAAATCTCCGATCGCCGATGCTTAAAGTAGCTAGTCTGCGGAGGTCCTAAATCACATTTAAAAATGTCTTTCACAGCTTGGATAGGTACTAAATGTACATCAAATCTTTGAAAAAATGGAGGATATGATGAGAATTATACCCTTTTTAATGGTTACCTACCTACCTACCTGCACAATAATACTTTCTGTCACTAGAGGGTACTCGAAAACTACTGAAACTTCAGAAAGTGTCGCCAACATTTACAAAAGGTACTTCGAAACTTTTAGAATGTCCTGTAGGGTAGAGTACAATGCGGACGTGACTATTCGTATGGAAATTTGTACATTACGGGTTTGCTACGGAAAGTAAACAGTCTACCAATGATATTGCTGCAGTCACCATATTCTTATCACATCACAATTTGCGATACCTGCACTGTAAATACCATGGACCAGTTACTAAGGGGACTGGCCCTAAGCAAGTCGGCCGAGTGGTCGGCCTAGTACTAACATCGACATAAAACGAAGCGAGTAGTTCAACTATTTACCGGCAAATACTAAAATGAAAATGAAAAAACAATGACCACGTTTTGTTTCATACACATATCTAATAAGGGCACCTCTTTCTTTAGTCTTTACTCTGTGGTAAATACTAAGGTGGTAGAGCAAAGCTGTAGCCAATTGACTGCAGCTCATAAACGGGCTGGCTCGACCGGGGTAGTACCACCCTCTCACAGAAGATCGGCGTAAAGCAGCTATTACAGCTGCGTTTCGTACGATGAGTGAGAGAGCCGTAAGCCCACCCCCTCCTCCTCCCTCCATGTCACTCCCCTTCAGGTCGGCAATGTGCGAGCTATACCTTTGGTATTGTAAGCATCTATAGGCTACGGTAACTGCTTAACATCAGGCGGGCCGTACGCTTTTTTGCCACCGCGGTCCTATAAAAAATAAAAAATATATATTCCATCAAAATTTCCTCCACCGCTATTTAAAATACTTTAGACTCTACATAGGTACTTTATTCTCACACATTTATTAGTGCCTTTGGTACATTTGTTAGAATTCTGAAAATCCTTTGTACACCACGAACCATGACGTACAAAATTTCAAGCCTTTATAGTCGAGTCAGTCGTTAAAATCTCGCTTTCTACTTCAGTATTCCAGAATACTGTAAGTACCAAAGTATAATTTCAATTCCAGTCATTATAGTGAAATTTTGTGTTTAAAATATAAACTGAAATTCAAATTGGTCATCAAGCGCCGTGCTAAGATTCAGTACGTCCCGCTAGAGGAGAACGTCCGGCAACGCCGCTAATGTCACTTAAATTTGGTCTGTAAGGGGCGTTTCTATGTAAGGGCAAATGCAGAGAATTCTGAGGAAATCTGGTTCAGGGGAGCGCGGTCCAGGTCTGCAAGGTGGGTGAGTGATTTCGAGAGATTTTAAGGTGGTAGAGCAAAGCTGTAGCCAATTGACTGCAGCTCATAAACGGGCTGGCTCGACCGGGGTAGTACCACCCTCTCACAGAAGATCGGCGTAAAGCAGCTATTACAGCTGCGTTTCGTACGGTGAGTGAGAGAGCCGAAAGACCACCCCCCTCCCCCTACCTCCATCACACTCCGCTTCAGGTCGGCAATGTGCGAGCAATGCCTTTGGTATTGTTAGCATCTATAGGCTACGGAAACTGCTTAACATCAGGCGGGCCGTACGCTTTTTTGCCACCGCAGTCCTATGAAAAAAAAAAACACCTATGGAATTAATTAGAACAAGTGGGTCAACGCCGGCATCACTTATATAACAACTTTTTTTAAAGTGCTACCTTTTTGTCCATCTTGGAGCAAATCCTAGCTACACCTATGAGCAATTAACACTTAATCAACGTCTACCTTGAGTTACATTCTATCGCTGTTACTAGTTTTTCTGCCATCTGGCTAGGGGTGAAAAACATGTCGATCTCCTTGAAGATATTTTATTTTACAGACCGATGTTCTATCATTAGATACTATGTCAGTCGTTACTAGGCGTGAGCGTTATTTCACGGTTACATTAACTGGTTACGAGCTAATTCACCGAATCACTATTTACGCGACGAACGAGTAACTGGTGATGTATGTAACAGGTTATTTAGCTGTAGCCCGAACTACATCATAGGTATTATGTCACCGGTCACCCATAGACATCTAAAAGTAAAAAATAACAATGTTTGTATTTTAATATACAAGAAGCTAGTAGTGACGAAAACCATAGGGTTACAAAAATAACCAGTTACAAAAATCACCTATTATAACCGGTGACTCCTTTGACGTAACCGGTTACGTTACGTTTCGTGAAAATAATGTAACGACACACGTCTACTCGTTACAAGTAACATACAGCTTAGTTAACATTGATGTAATAGGTATTTTAGCAGATATGGTACCTCTCTTAATAGTCCTAACATTTCAATCTCTAGTCGTGTGTTCAGCGCACGACATGCAGTGAAATTCATACATCTGTTACCATCGGAAAATCACTTAAATGCATTTTGTTGCGTGTAATTCGCTAGAAGATGAGTCGTCGACAAAGCCGACATGCTTTCAACATTATTTTCCGTGATCGACTGACTATTATTGTGTCCATGGACTTCGTTTAGTAGGACATACTATTTTGGACAGTCACATGGCTCCCTCTTTGAAAATATCTTTATTAGTTAATCTGTCTCTCTTACTACCAACGATATATTTCGGATGAAAAGTTTTGAACTGACACTATTAATCACGCTGATACAAACGAGTAGGTTCTCTCCACCAAGCCAACTAGAAACTCGGATGGAATGCAGCTTCCCCGCCCGCACACCCGCCACCGCCTGCGTCTTTCCGCCCGCCACACCTCCCGAACACCGCCTCCGCCTGTTTGTGCACTGAGAAAAAAATAAACTAAAAACCCATTAATTCCAACTAAAATCGAAGTAATACGTACGACAACAAACGGGATTGTAATAACGGCAAATCGACTTTAGTTATTGCGTTTTGTAACTACAAGTAAACATGCAATTGGACGTTACTAATTGTTTTGTGATACGGGTAATTGGTTTTTACTAATTCGTTTTGTTTATGATCTTGCAATTGGTTATTACTAACCGTTTTGTCATTGATAAATACTAATAACTTTGTATTTCGAGCAAGTGATTCATGTAATACCTAGCTGTGAATTTACTAAACGTTTAGTAACTACAACTAATTATTTGTGTGAATCCTAGCTTCCTATTAGTAATTATTACTAAACGTTTTGTAATGTCAGCAAGTGTGTTATGTAAGTCCTAGTTTCCTATTAGTAATAATTAGTAAACGTTTAGTAATAATTACTAATAGGAAACTAGGATTTACATAACTCGCTTGCTGGAATTACTAAACGTTTACTAATTATTACTAAACGTTTTGTAATGACAGCAAGTGTGTTATGTAAATCCTAGTTTCCTATTAGTAATAATTAGTAAACGTTTAGTAATTCCAGCAAGTGAGTTATGTAAACCCTAGTTTCTTATTAGTAATAATTAGTAAATTTTTAGTAATGCCAGCAATTGAGTTTTGTAAATACTAGTATTCTATTAGTAATAATTAGTAAGTGTTTTGTAACTACGGCAGAAAATTTATGTAATTCCTAGAATTCCTTTTAGTAATTTTTACTTAACGTTTTGTATCTACAACAGATGAGTTATGTAATTCTACCCAGTTATTTTTAGTAAAATTTTGTTATTACAGCAAGTCAATAGCTGGGTCCACGCCGATTAAGCATTGCTTGCAATTATCTTTGTATGATTAGAGGTTAGCCAGCGAACAAATTACTGATTGATGTTCATTTGTCACATTAGTAGTTTGTTTGCTGGATGAAATAACCTCTAATCATCAAAAGATAATTGCCAGTTATACTCAATCGGTGTGGGCCCGGCTATTGACTTGCTGTAACAATAAAACTTTTATTAAAAATAACAGGTCCAGGAATTGGATAAATCATCTGCTGTAGATACAAAACAATTAGAAAAAAAACACGGAATTCTAGGAATTATATAAACCAAAACATACTGTAGTTACAAAACACAATATACAAATTACACAAAAAACATCACAAAAATAATTGCTGAAACATTTATAAACAAAGGGTGTAGGAACAATCTAATATAAATGAAAATAATCTTTTTATACGATTAAACAAGTATTTATTTTATCATCACATAGTATAGGATTGTCCTTAAATACATATATGACCACCACTGTATATCGAATATAAGTTATATATATAAGTATATAAGTTGGTTTTTAATTGTTATGTTTTTGCAAATCTTGACTACTTGCAGAAGAAATTCTTCACAAGACGAAAAATCCCTCTTAACTCAAGGTAGAATTGAGGGGATATTAAATGAGACTCAACGAAATTTATTGGTGAGGCTGTTGATACTGCCTATATTTGAGAACAACCCAAACCCAGTTTTGAACAAATTCTTCTTACTCACTTAAAATCATTCTAGTGTACCCAACGCTTTCCTTGAGGTCGTAACTTTAAGATTTCAGTTTGAATGAGTTGGAGAGAGACGGATAGAGTAATCCTACGAAGTGTGAGCAGATAGTGACGCCACTTTCACTAACGTATGAGACGTATGAGAGAGTGTATTTTGCTTCGTTTATTTCACCGAGCCCGTAATAAGTAGTCCAAATCCAAATTACAAGCAATCATGTCAAATAAACGAAGCAAAATACACTCTCTCAAACGTCTCACACGTTAGTAAAAGTGGCGTCACTACCTGCTCACACTTCGTAGAATTACTCTCTGTCTCTCTCTAACTCATTCAACAAGTCTGAAGCGATTTGGGTTATGAAGCCGTCCCTCACTTCCGACATCGAAGGCTTCCAGGCTGGTTTACGCTTTTCTTTTAGTGGCACGCTTGATGTTAAGTACGGCAAGAGTAGAAGAGCTGCGTTATTGATCCCCTCTGGACAGTCTGGATCTAAAATTAAATAAAGGTAATATAATATACACATCATTCCGACCAGATTGTCTCAGTTGGCGAATCTGGGACCCTCCGAACAGAAAGCAGGGTCTTTCTGTTCGGAGGGTCCCAGATTCGAATTGATTGTAGTACAGAAGTGTCGCCTCGTATAGCCTCAGATCAAATAAAATTGTCCGTCTGTCTGTCAGCTGGTTGGCCTGGCACCGAGCGCTGGCGGTAGTGTTGCAAAAATAGTCAACAATGGTCAAAAATGGTCAAAAAGTGGTCAAAAATAGCAAAAAATAGTTAAAAATAGTCAAAAATAGTCAAAATTATCCAAAAATAGTCAAAAATATCCAAAAGTAGTCAAAAATATCAAAATATAGTCAAAAATATCCAAAAATAGTCAAAAACATCCAAAAATAGTCAAAAATAGCCAACAATAGTCAAAAGTAGTCAAAAATAGTCAAAAATATCCAAAAATAGTCATAAATAGCCAAAAATAGTCAAAAATAGCCAAAAATAGTCAAAAATAGTCAAAAGTAGTAAAAAATATCCAAAAATAGTCAAAAATATCCAAAAATAGTCAAAAACATCCAAAAATAGTCAAAAACATCCAAAAATAGTCAAAAATATCCAAAAATTGTCAAAAATAGTCAAACATATCCAAAAATAGTCAAAAACATCCAAAAATAGTAAAAGATAGCCAAAAAACGTCAACAATAGTCAAAAGTAGTCAAAAATATCCAAAAATAGTCAAAACATCCAAAAATAGTCAAAAACATCCAAAAATAGTCAAAAATATCCAAAAATAGTCAAAAATATCCAAAAATTGTCAAAAATATCCAGAAATAGTCAAATATATCCAAAAATAGTCAACAATGTTCAAAACTAGTCAACAATGTTCAAAAACAAAGACTTACCATTTGCTGTAGCTAAATATTTTTCTATGGTTTGCTTAATGTCTTTATCATGCACACTCTTGCTTTTCTTCTTAGCAAGTCCAAAAATATTTTCACGCAGGGGAACAATATTGGTAAACAGGGCATCACATCCTCGTAGAGCACCTTAAAATCGTTCATGAGCAGTTGAAAGCCAGTTGGGCGCTTCAAAACAGGGTACTCAGTGAAATATTCTTGTACGCTGCCACATCCGGAGTAATTTACACTTAATCGTTAGGTAGCGGTCGCATTCCAGTTTTCTTCCACAAGATGCCAAGGCTCAAGTGAACAGTGTAACCAGTCGAGCTTTTCAGCTATTACCCCAGAATCTACAAAAAAATACTCTGTTAGGTTCATATCCATTTGTTTTATGTACAAGTTCATTACCTACTCAATTTATATCTATTTATATATACTATTATAAAGCTGTACCTGGGCTACGAGTTTTTGGTTGACCAGGCGTCAATTAAAAACTACAAGACCGACCAACATAGGTAGCTATTAAAGTATTTAAAGCCGGCCATACAACCAACAGTATACCAGACAGGTAGTTAGGGCAAAAAAGGTTCATGGAAACAAAGATATTCAGATACTGCAAATAAATAAATTAGAACCTTACCTATAGTGCAGTGCTTCTGATATTTGCCGAAATATAGGGAGTGTAATATAGTGCAGGCGATTCCTTTTGAAAGATTTCCTGGATCTCTAAGGACCAGTCGAGCAGCTGTGTGTTGCTTATTTGAATATTTAGGTTGTCCTCAAATATAGGCAGTATCAACAGCCTCACCAATAAATTTCGTTGAGTCTCATTTAATATCCCCTCAATTCTACCTTGAGTTAAGAGGGATTTTCCGTCTTGTGATGAATTCAATGTTTTTAGAACCTGAAATATAAACAAAAATAGAATGTAAATTATACCTACATAAATAGTATTAGACTGTGTTTGTATAGTTACAAGTTATATACTGTCCTCTGGAGTTATCTCTTTTCGTTTAAAAGAAAGAAACCTCCGTCAGACGGACAGACAGACAATTTTGGCACAACAATAGGTCGATTATAGCTACATGTGTGATGCACTTTATTATCAGTAAAGTGCTAAACAAAGTGACCAGTAGATACATAGGTACATGAAAAAATAAAAATACTGCTATCTTTAGGCTATAGCAATACAGTCCTATTATCATTGTTGGTGCGTTGAATGAATCAATAATAGTAATGTTAGTAGGTAGGTACCTTTCTCTCACCAACAACACTGGTTTCGTTAGTTTTTGGATTTTGAGGACTGAGGGCCGATACTTCTTTCTTCCACTTCCGAAATCCGGCCCTATCGCCGGGAATAGGGATTTAATTTTGTCATGCGAAAGCAAACGCAACATCCCGGCGTTGACTCTGCCATCTTCATACAATAAAATAAAGAACACTCAGAACAAAAATAACTAATATTGCCAATATTGGGAATTACCATGAAGTTATCAAACCCACCGCGCCGCGGTGCACGGAGCGGCCACGCACACAGCCACGGCTACGTTTTGCAAGAAAATGTATGGATGACGTCATTTCGTGCGCAGCCTCACCGTGCGCCGCGGTGGATACCATTCCATACATTTTCGTGCAGACCGAAGCCCACGACCCATGTGCTTAGCGTGTGCGTGGCCTCTCCGTGCACCTCGGTGGGTTTCCGCCCTTATGTAGGCACACACGCATGCCATGAACAAAGATTTAAAAACTTCATTGGCTTACCTTCAGGTATATACCAGCTGGTCAATAGATCTTCAGTTGCACCCGGCAGGCGCATACACGACACACAACCTGGTGTGCCGCATGGCATATAAGTTCCTTTTTGCATGGCACTACAACAAGAGATTCATGATGGTATAAAAAAAAAAAACCGACTTCAAAAAAACCTGGATCACTAAAAAGCCTGAAATAATATTTCTATTACCACCTCTGCCTACCCCTTTGGGAAAACCAGACGTGATGGTGTGTTATCGAGTATTTGGAGTCGGTGCCAATCTTGGTATGCCAAGTATAGCTACTATAAAAGTAAGAAGATAGATTGGCACCGACTCCAAATACTCGATAACACACCATCACGTCTGGTTTTCCCAAAGGGGTAGGCAGAGGTGGTAATAGAAATATTATTTCAGGCTTTTTAGTGATCCAGGTTTTTTTGAAGTCGGTTTTTTTTTTTTATAAAAATAATTTTATTTCACGATTTTTAGTGGCGCCATACCAATGAACATTTTGGCATATTGAACCGTATGAAGTAAGCCCAACATAAGGTAACTGCTGTAAATCTTTGAGGAATTCCCTCGACTGTCTATGGTCTCCATCATTAGACCTGTAATGGCACTTATAACCCATATGGGTGCAAAGTTCTCTCCAATACAAATTAATCAAGCCCAAACACCAGGTAATTGCTGTAAATCGTTGAGGAGCTCTCTCGACTGTCTTTTGACTCCATCATCAGACCCCTAATGACAGTCACAACCCATCTAGGTGTAAAGTTCTCATCAATACTAATTAATCAAGCCCAAACACAAGGTAGCTACTGTAAAACGTTAAGGAGTTCCCTTGACTGTCCCTCGTCTTCATCATCAGTCCCCTAATGACAGTCACAACCCATCTAGGTGTAAAGTTCTCATCAATACTAATTAATCAAGCCCAAACACAAGGTAGCTACTGTAAAACGTTGAGGAGTTCCCTTGACTGTCCCTCGTCTTCATCATCAGTCCCCTAATGACAGTCACAACCCATCTAGGTGTAAAGTTCTCATCAATACTAATTAATCAAGCCCAAACACAAGGTAGCTACTGTAAAACGTTGAGGAGTTCCCTTGACTGTCCTTCGTCTTCATCATCAGATCCCTAATGACAGTCACAACCCATCTAGGTGTAAAGCTCTCATCAATAGAAATGAATTAAGTCCAAACACACGGTAGCTACTGTAAAACGTTGAGGAGTTCCCTTGACTGTCCTTTGTCTTCATCATCAGACCCATAATGACAGTCACAACCCATCTAGGTGTAAAGTTCTCATCAATACAAATTAATCAAGCCCAAACACTAGGTAATTGCTGTAAATCGTTGAGGAGTTCCCTCGACTGTCTTTCGGCTCCATCATCAGATCGACTCCAGACCTTCATAAAATAGTAGTGCTTTAAAATACTTAATGAAAAAAATTACAAACGCACTAGTTGCCCCTACGATTTTCGAAGGTTCCCCTCGATTTCTCTGGGATGCCATCATCAGATCCTGGTTTCCTTATCATGGTACCACCCCCGGAAAATCTCCTTTCCAACAAAAAAAGAATCATCAAAATCGGTTCATAAACGACGAAGTTATCCGCGAACACACATAAAAAAAAAAAAAAAAAAAAAAATATACGGTCGAATTGAGAAACCTCCTCCTTTTTTGAAGTCGGTTTAAAAAATGGCGCCAGGCGAGGCGACGCGACGCGTAATGGCGCGAAGCCGGGATTGTATGTAGATGTGTTGCCAACAGTTAAGCTAAACCTCAACCAGATTTTTTTCCCTTTTTTTTTTAAATCATCCCACAAAGATTACATTTTGCTACTTTAAAAGTAGTACTGTCAATAGCTTGCAGCCAGTCTTTTAAATTTAGGTCTTGCAGTAAATAATCCCGAACGAAACTTTTGCGAATATTGTGGGTTTGGCACTATAATTACTCATGAATGAACTCGAGAAAATAAAATAATGCGACACACTGAGCATCACAGCCAACGAACAAGACTAATTAGTACTACTTAGTTGATTCTTAAAGGGGAATCTGAATTCTACTACAAAATCTACTAGGCGCTAAAAGCAATATTTCGCCAATACAGAGGAGCTAGACACCATCAGTTTTAGTGGAAATTTCACTGAATTGACAACACCGACAGATGCAGTCACGCGTCGAGATACCAACATAATGGCATCCAAAAAAACACAAAATAGTAAATATAACGATAAAAATGCGCTAAATTGAGTGCAAAATTATATAAAATGCTTTAAACTTTAGTTTAAAACAAATTATTTTTGTTAGCCATGGCTAAAACAATGATAATAAGATAATAATGAGATTTTCGCGGTATAAAACGCAACGGCCCTTACGTTGGTAGCACGGTTTAAACTCGCCGAGACTCGCTCGAATTGTTGCGTTCCGAAGCTACAATTTAATGGAAAAAATTCCGTTAAATAAATTATTATTATTATTATCTTAGAATATCAACATGAAATATAGGTTTAATCGTTTACTTTATGTTTGATTAGTTTTGTATAGAGTGTAAGTAACTCTGTCTGTCTGAAGCTTTCACGATTAAACCGCTGAAGCAATTTTGATGAAATTTGGTAAATAGGCTACTTTTTAAATTTAACGCGGACAATATCGCGAGCAGAAGCTAGTTACGTAATAACGTCTTTCAGGGTCATCAGGTGACATTACTGACACACACATAATAGACGCTTGAAAGGCAATCCTGACTAAGCGACATATAGGCCGATATTGAGTTATACAGGGTTATTGATAAAACACTACCTAATAACTATGTCCCATATGAATGTGATACCTACAGCCTGAAATGCTTTATAGAACATGTAAATAAATAATGAAGACCATAGCTACCTACGTTACACTACGTTTTATTTTTTAGATTTTGATGATTTTTCAAAATTTGCCATGGAGATAGGTAGCATAAGTATGATCTGGGTCAGGTTACAGTATAAATTTTATCCCGGGAAATGGATGAGTAGGTATGGCCGTGTCTGTGATGTTTTTGGAAAAGGTCTTTCTGCCGCGCAGTAGGAAGTACCTACAACATTACTTAAATACCTAGGTACCTATCGTTGATTACAAGCTCTTTTGAAAGGAGAATTTCTGGCCTGGACTTTCATTGCTGGGCCAAATTTGTAATAAGGCTTCCTAATAGGGTCCCGTTGGCACCCTTTGGGTAGGGAACCCTAAAAATATATAAGTACATATGTATCTACCTACTTACTCAAAAATTCATTTATTAGCGTATAGGTAGGTACTTACTAAATATTTTATTAAAGCTCTAAAATTACTAGGCAAATGTTTGGGATTAATAAACAAATAAGTATTACAAAAAAAATATTGTTTCAACGGAAATGACAAAAATGATTTGTATTATCGTTATTGACAGCTGGGATATTACAAAGAAAATGTTTTATCATATTGCTGTGATTACAAATCACTTGTTATATCGTTTGGGAGTTAATAAACACATGTGTATTACATTTTTTCCATGTAAATTACAAACACTATTTATTAATTCCCTCATATTTTCATAGCGCGGAGCGCCTGATAGATTTTAATAACAATAACTTCAATTCGCCGGTTGTTTGTTAGTTCTTCGAAGTTAGGCGTGACTCAAAGCGTGACTAAAAATAGAATAAATCCCGTAAAATAGAATAAATCCCTGATGCCTGATGAGCACACATGCATACACATGCGAGTCCGGTCCACCACGCTGACCTAGTACGGTTGGTTGGTGGTTGGCGGTCTTCGTTTTTTTTTTTAAACTGTTTAGGTTTTCACAGATTTGCAGGAGTTCTCACGATTTTTTCCTTCACCGTTTAATCAAAGTAAAAAAAAAATCGCTCATGAACTGGATTCGAAGCCGGGGTTTGAACCTACGACCCGTGTGTGCAAATCTAGCGTTCTATCAACTTGGCTATCACTGCGTCCGATTTACTAAATAAAATTATTGTAAATACAAAGTGGTTTAATAAAAACACGTACATTAGTGTTGTTTCATTGAATTTATTAAACCTTTTCATAGAATCTAGTAAATTTTGTAATAACGCCAATTTTCGTCAAATACTAAAGTCGATTTGTTGCGATTACTTACTGAGCGTTGTTATTATTGCTAAAACCCCTTAATTTATACTAAATTTTATTTGGAATTACAAATAGTGGCATTACAAAACGAATTAGTAATTATAGCAAACGAATTTCTCTCAGTGTGCGGGTGACGTCACATTTGACAGGTTCCTAGTGGGCTTGGTGGAGTAGTATAAAATCCCAACTCCCTTACGTACATTTAGCTAATCTGGGGGCTTACCACAAGCTCTTATTGCGATTCAATTATAGGAACGTATTAACGACGTTTTAATGACGTTTCTTATTGTCATGACAATAAGGTACGTCATTGCACAAAAAGTCGCTAAAACGTTAATACGTTCCTGTAATTGAATCGCAATAAGAGCTTGTGGTAAGCCTCCAGGGCCTGTATAAGTACTGAAAAAGTAGCTTGTAACCTCCTCTAAATTGCTTTTTGTCTTAACCACATCCGCCCTCATCAGCTTGTCACGATAAATCGTCATACCGCAAGCCTTATTTAATTTACCTACTAAAAAGGAAGTAGGTAATTACTGGGCACCAGATGTGGACTACAGAAATTCGTTTAAGCAAGCCAGCTGGGGGCCAAGTCGTTTGACGACTGCTATTTTAATGCTATCTGTAAACTAATGGGAAAATACTACTTATTACCATCGTGTCAAAAATCCCTAACACTGGTAGTCAACTGTTTTGCTCGAACTCCAACTCGAACTTTCGAAGTCTCCAGTCTGTCAATAACAACGGAAAATCGTTAATGCTATCCACTTTTATCAGTCGTAAAGTTCGTAGTCGTAGTCGTAGTTGCTATTGAACTGCCGCGGCAGTTCAGTAACGATATACGACTACGAACTTTACGACTGATAAAAGTGGTTAGCATTAGCAATTTTCCGTTGTTATTGATAGACTGGAGACTTCGAAATCCGTCATAATTCAACAACTTTCATCATACTCTGCGCCATTATTGATAAGCGACATGTCAACCTGTTGGCCTTCTTCGAAATACGAAACGAAACGTTTCGGCTGACGGATCGGATTCGATGATCGTGATTTGATGTTTCTTCTTTCGTTTCTTCTTTACAATTTCAGCGTGTGACATGATTTTGATCGTAAATCGATCCGTACTTCGGACGATACGTTCGTTTCGTTTTTCAAAGTAACCACCGGTGTGTTTACGAAATAGACGGAATGTTCTGTATACTGTACATGTGCCACACGTAGTTTAACGTAACGTACTTATCTTCCATCGATCTAAACTTTAGATTCTCTCTCTTTGAACTTTAGATTCTAAAGGCTATTGTATCGTTCTGCGGATCCATTTATCGTATCCGCATTGCCGATGCGTGTCAGGTTCCCGTTTATAATTGCCGGTATCGATACACCGCTTTGATACGCGTTACCGCCATGAACCTTTAATTTTATTTCGGTTTAAAAATGTAACCTAACCGACTTGATACGGGGCTAAGATATACCCAATAATTACATTATAGATTCAGTTCAGAACGCTTATCGTTGATTGATATCTCAGAAAATCCATTTCGTAATTGAAATTCTGCCAATATATTGTGATGTGTTATTATTTTGTTGCAGGCTTGCCCAACGACCTGTCAGTGTCCTGGCATCAGTACCCGTACAGCCTGGGTATCGCCTTCTGCAAATTACGAGCTCTTATATCAGAGGCGTGAGTATGAATAAATAAATAAAACATACATACAGTCGAAAATAGAACCTCCTCCTTTTTTGAAGTCCGTTAAGAAATAACGAAGCAGTCGTAGTAATTAAGAAGTAGCCTATCGGTCGTAGCTGTTACCTGCAGATTATAGGTGTCAGTGTCGATTTGCGGGCCATGCCATGGCAATCTTGCCTAGTCTCATTCGCGATTTTCTGGCTTTATAAAGTTGTGAGCAGATGTTGAATTTGCCCTTGACTCTACGTTTAATATATTATCATCAGAGTATGATAAAAATGTTACGTGAAATATATAATATTTTATAATTGTTCATACAGCGTTTTTACCTTCTGAAGTTATTTCATATATTATTTTGTCCTCAATGAAGCCATACATGGATAGTTCGCTCGCTCCACGAGACACGAGGATTTGGTCCCAGTCCTGATAGATGGGGAGCCGTAGAAGGGTTTTCTGGAATTACTCAAGCGCGTCTGATTAAGATAAGGGAGATACCTTACATATTGATAAGAACTTCCAACCAGTATGAGCCCTTAATATTGGTGGGTACGCTCAGGGGAACCAAAAAAATAGACCATTTTAAAATACTCGGGCGCGTCAGATTAAGATAAGGGGGATTCATTACTAGCTATGAAGTGTCAAAAGTGTAAATTTTGCTAATTTGATCGTCAGTCTAAGAAATGGGAGCATCTGTAAGTTTCACTGAACATCCCCTCTGAAAATCTGACGCGCTCGAGTATTTTTTTTTAAATGTATCATGTTGGAGCATGAAAAATATCAATATCTGACACACTTAAGTATTTCCATGACATTGCTTTTTTTACAATTTTGAAATTATCATGTAGACGCTTCCCCCACCGCTGAAAGTGGAAACATCTAGAACCATTTATTCTCCCTATCATCTAATCTACCAAATCTAATAGGTTTCCGCGACGCTGGAGTAAATCCACAGTTAGCATCATGTGCTCCCGGTCCAGAACATGTTCATGATCAAATGAAAAGACAGCCGTGCTTGGTATTCGCGCGTAAACTTACAAGCGCTCTCGTGTGTGAATATTGTGATAGTGATCCGAATTATTTTTGCTGTAGACATGAATATACATTTATTTATTTCATTCCGATAATATTGAGTTACTGTATATTGTTGTGTAATATCTGTCTGCTCACATAGCGTTGCTGTTTGAAAATGTATACAATTTCTATTGAAAAGAGTAACCACAGAGTTTCTTAGTGGCTCTTCTCAATGGAAGCAACATTACGAACCGGTGGTAACGCTAAACTATTGATGTTAACGATTCATAAGTGCTACCTCTGGCTTACATGAATAAATAAAAACCGGCCAAGTGCGTGTCGGACTCGCACATGAAGGGTATAAACCGTAAAATAATAACGTCAAAAATATTAAGTTTCTTGTATGAGGACTCCCTTTATTTTTAAATTTTATTTTATTTGTTGTTGTAGCGGCAACAGAAATACACATTCTGTGAAAATTTCAAGTCTCTACCTAGTACGGTTCCTGAGATACAGCCCGCTGACAGACGGACAGACGGACGGACAGCGTAGGCTTAGTAATAGGGGACCCTATTGGTACCCTTTGGGTACGGAACCCTAAAAAAACATTAACATTAACATTTGATATTACCGATAGCTTCTCGTAAATTGGAACGAACATTCCTGCTAGGAACGAATAGTCAAATCAAATAATCTGTTTGAATAGGATTTCCTTTCAAAAGTGCCACACAACCTGTTGGAGAAATACAAGTGCTAACATAAAAACGTCACGGCGGACACATTATTGTGATGGGAGAGCCCCTCGCTAACACCGACACGCGATCTTCCATTTTCTCCGCGTATAATGGCTGACCATTATGATACTAAAACGCTTATCATAGTGTTTTAATAAATGTAAATTGGTTGACCCTCGGGGTGTTCAGAGGGTAGGTACCATTATTTTGCCTATGGAGCCCATGAATATTTTATTTTCTAGACTTTAATGTAATGTGTAATGTAACGTGACGACTTTTATCCCCGTTCGGGGGTAGTCAGAGGCTTGAGTGGCCATACACCACCACATTGTGGAGGTATTAACCAACTCAAAGCCCACGTTTCACTAGATAGTCAGAACCCAACGTGACAGGTGGTGAACCTTGTCGCCGTGTATACAGGAACTGACTATTACCTAATCCCGAAGGATAGGTAGGTTTCCACACGATGTTTTCCCTATCCGTCAGCGAACTGTAAATTATGCACATAGATGAAAATTCATCCATTGGTGCATGCCCCACCGGGGACCTTCTGATTGTTAGCCCAACCTGTTCGACCCTAGGGTACAGTCCTTAGACTTTAAACTCTGTACTATATGTCTGTTATTAAAAATTTTCAGTCAGATTATATGCCAAGTGGTGCTTATGTGCATGTGGGTGTATCATCTCTTAACATTGTGCTTCAGAGTCACTACCGCAACCTCTAGCCCTCGATTCGTACCTGTGTTCAATTTGATATCGGCATCGCGGATATAGCCAGTGATCAAAGAATTTTGAAAAAAGTCCGGTGGGTCCGATTCCCGTATGGATCCGATTTCTGTGCGGGTGAAATGTAGAAGTCGTAATTTTCATTGGTTTGGGTGTTACGTATATCGCCCCCGGTCTATGGCACCCATAATACACGCGTTGCTTAACTTGGCATCATAATTACCATAAAATAAGTGTAGGCGACCGAACCGGACTGCAAGCCGTAATAATAATAATTTATTGGTATTGTGAAATCGTGCAGTCCAGAACCATGTAGAATGTTCTGGAAAGTATCGAATGTTCTGTAAGGTATCGAATTTTCTGGAAAGATGTTCCAGTAGAATCGAGAACATTCGAATGTTTCCAGAATATTCTATAGAATAAACGGGAATACTTGGGAAGGTTCCAGAAAGTTCGATACAACGACCAACTGTCGTCGAATAGGGTCGAACTTTCTGGAAGCCTAAAGGGAGTGAGACAATGTTATGTGTAAGAAAAGGATAGATGATCCACACCGAGGTATATAAGCCGGCCGATTTTGGCGGACTGACATTCCAGTTTGAGCTATCAAAGCGAACTAGTCCTGAATAAAAGTGCAAAGTGAAAGTGGGTTTTAATTGAAGAAACTCCTCGTCCCTTCGAAGTCATCCACCGTAGAAGAGTGGGCATCAGATAACGCATTGCAGGGTGCGTGGGACAGACGTACCAGCGCAGGTTTGGAACCTCCAGCCTCCAGCGTCTGTCATATTGGGAGACGTCCCAGGTGTGTGCGAATAAGAGCGCCGCACCGCAACAGTTGGTCCTTCGAGCCGGATCCTGCAGAGTTGAAGATCGAAGAGTGAAGATGCCCGTCACCAGGTCACAGAAAGGCGCATCCCGGCACCCACAGTCGAGGCCGTTGGAGTGGACCCCGACAGAGGAAATACCAAGTGAGTGCAGAACTGAGGGGGTGACGTCAGTGGAACGTTCGAGAACTACGGACGAACGATCGACTTCGAGTACGACCGGGACGACTGTGCCTACGAGATTGAGTGGTACCTCCAAGGCAGCACGTGATGAAGAATTTGTTCAGCACAAGAAGATGACAGAACGGAAAGGCCCAGATCAGGATACACTGGTGGAGAAGATTCCTGGAACAGTAAGTACTCCAGTGCCAGTGGGGTCAGGTCATCGTGCAGCATCGGTGAAGACTACTAGCTCCGCAGCCAGGAGACGTGAACTGGAAGCCAAGAGAGAGTTAGCACGTCTCGAACTGAAGCGGATACAAGCGGAAGAAGAGATCGCTCATATCAATCTAGAATTGATACAATGCAAAGAAGAAGAACATTCTTTCGATGAAGACCTAGAAGACAGAACAGCACGGGTACAGAACTGGGTTCAGACGTCGACAAAAGACGAACAAAGTGCCATGAAGCCCGAGTTGCGAGAACAGAACCTTCGGGATGGCCTGGCAGCTGTCAAGTTTGAACAGCCCGCGTCTTCTACTGGTCCTACGATGGAACTAAAGGTATTGGCGGATGCCATTAAGCAAGCCATTACCACATGCAATGTATCAGCGCAGCCACCTTCATATATCCGCGACTTGCCATTTTTCGATGGAAACAGCAGCGAATGGACCGCATTCAAGGTGTGTTACGAAGATACCGCCGTAATGTTCTCGGATGCCCATAATATGGCACGATTAAGAAAAGCTGTGAAAGGAAACGCAAGAGAATCGGTGAAGAGTCTCCTTTATTCAGACGCACAGCCACAGGAGGTATAAGAGGCACTCTACCGTCGCTACGGGAGGCCGGATGCATTGGTGCTAGCGGAACTGGATAAAGTAAAGGCGCTCCGTAAAATAACCGATAATCCTCGAGACGTATGCATCTTTGCTAGTCAAATTAATAACAGCGTCGCAGCTATCCGAGGACTGAAGAAACCGCACTATTTGTACTCTCCTGAGATGGTCATGCAGATTGTTGAGAAGTTGCCGTCAGTACTCAGATTCAGATGGTACGACTTTGTTGCTGGTACTGAAGATGGTGACTTCTGCGACCTGACGAAGATTTCAGAATTCCTGAATCGAGAAGCAGACAAATGTAGTGCTTTTGCAGCGGTAGAGGACGTGAAAACGGAACGAGCAACAACGCGCCATTTTGTGAACGTGGCCATTGAACAAGAAGCCAGACACGTGAAACCTTTCAAGAAAAAGTCCATTTGTCCACTTTGTCAAGAAGACCATGTCCTGACAGAATGCCAACGATTTGTTAGGACACCGGTGCCTAAGCGGTGGGATATTGTCATGAAGCACCGTCTCTGCTTTAAGTGTCTACGTGGGAAGCACAGAAAAGATAGCTGCAGAAGACCGCCGTGCAAGACCTGCAAGCGATGGCACCACCATTTACTCCATGCTGAGACCAAGATTCATGATCAGCAGAGCAGAGAGAGCAGGAATAAGGGTGCGAAAGACACATTGGCAGGAGACAGCCCTGTGAATTATGTAGACCACTGCTTGCATTTGAACGTGGTTGACGACGAAAAACAAGAGGCGATGAAAGATCGGTTCGCCTCAGAAGATATAGAAATGCAATTGCGCAGAACGAATGCAGACCAGGCAATATGGAGGAGAGAAAACAAGAACTGCTCAGAACCGCTGAGGAACCTTCATATTGAAAGTGGCACAACGTTACGCAGCACCGAGGGGGAGTCAATTCTGCGAAGTGAGCAGCAGCATCACTCTGTGCCTGGCCACAAAGAAGTGTTGTGCGAAAGACTGGCCCGACGGAAGAAGAAGCAACGTCGGCGACGTGCCAATGAATGCCACCGTAGTCGAGCACGAGATCGGATTTGCTGGTGTTAGTCGGATCGCCGAGCCAGGAAGTTGGTGCTACGCACGAGGGGGAGAATGTAGGCGACCGAACCGGACTGCAAGCCGTAATAATAATAATTTATTGGTATTGTGAAATCGTGCAGTCCAGAACCATGTAGAATGTTCTGGAAAGTATCGAATGTTCTGTAAGGTATCGAATTTTCTGGAAAGATGTTCCAGTAGAATCGAGAACATTCGAATGTTTCCAGAATATTCTATAGAATAAACGGGAATACTTGGGAAGGTTCCAGAAAGTTCGATACAACGACCAACTGTCGTCGAATAGGGTCGAACTTTCTGGAAGCCTAAAGGGAGTGAGACAATGTTATGTGTAAGAAAAGGATAGATGATCCACACCGAGGTATATAAGCCGGCCGATTTTGGCGGACTGACATTCCAGTTTGAGCTATCAAAGCGAACTAGTCCTGAATAAAAGTGCAAAGTGAAAGTGGGTTTTAATTGAAGAAACTCCTCGTCCCTTCGAAGTCATCCACCGTAGAAGAGTGGGCATCAGATAACGCATTGCAGGGTGCGTGGGACAGACGTACCAGCGCAGGTTTGGAACCTCCAGCCTCCAGCGTCTGTCATATTGGGAGACGTCCCAGGTGTGTGCGAATAAGAGCGCCGCACCGCAACAATAAGGATCAGGAATATACAACCATAATATTAGAGTATTTCGTCTGGTTACGTCATGCAATTGATTTTGGCTTTTATATAAGTATACCTTTGGTATATGCTATAAACCACTTTAGCCATCGATATCATGTAACGCTAATTAATGCTATCGGCGGTGCTTTAACTACAGAGAGAGTTTAAGATGAGGGTTCGAAATTTGGTTGATTTTCTATTCTACTTTTTCTTTAAGTAAGTATGTGGACTAGGAATCTTATATTTAGATGTATGATTTTTGACTATATTATCTTGAGTATCTTTAAATCCAAATCACGATTTGACGAAATTTTCTCGATAAAAAAAAATTATGAAATGAGCTCTAATTATTTACAATTTTCCTTGCTACCACGATGTTTTTACGATTTAGATCACGACATTATTTCTAAAACATAGCAAATAATGATATCTAAACTACCCTTCAACCATATTTTAATTCATGAAGTAGTTTTTTTTTAATTCAAGAAAATGTGGTTTGGCGCTTACGTTGTTTATTTCCGAGCGCGCGCACAATATCGCCATCTCACATTTTAAGTACTTGAACTAACCATGTCTCTCTCTAACTTTGTATTGTCAGTGTCCGCTCGGACTTGTTCGACGTCGGACCTGTGAAGGATTTTTTAAAAAATATTACGAAAAAATATTACGGTCGTGCCACATTACAGGTACAGTACAGTATTTACAGTCCGCCGACGCCTATGATAAATAAATAAATATCCTTGGAAATTCTTTTACACATGACTACCTGATCCCAAACTAAGCAGAGCTTGTACTATGGAAACCAGATAACTGATATTACTACATATACTACTTTTTGTTTGTAAATACAAACGAAATATACACTTAATTACACCTAGACTCGGGACATGCGGACATGTTCATGCACACAACTGCATGTCCTGGGCAGGAATCGAACCTATGACCTGCACTACAGCGTGATTTTCGTTTGCTTTTCCTTGTCTTGTGTAATTTCTTTTCATCTCTTGTCATTTTGTGTCATCTCTTGTCATTTTGTGTCATCTCTTGTCATTTCATAGTTATTCGTGTCATTTCTGTAAAAACTCCCTATTTCGCTTACTGTTATATACTTGCAGCATGGTCTTGGGCCGACAGTGGGAATACATTGCTTGTCAAAACAATGGAGTCGCTTTATTGCGTTTGTTGTAGGTATGGATGGGCAAGTAATAAATATATCATACATCAATAAATTATCGTAAAAAATAACATTACAGATATGGATAGGAAAATGTTTGTCCGTCCTATTCAATCTATTATATTATAAACGAAAGTAACTCTGTCTGTTACCTTTTCACGGCTTAACCGCTGAACCAATGTTGATGAATTTTGGTATGGAGATAGACTGGGTCTTGGCGGAGAATATAGGCTACTTTTTAGGGTTCCAAAGGGTGCTAACGGGACCCTATTACTAGGCCTACGCTGTCCGTCTGTCTGTCTGTCCGTCTGTCAGCGCGGGCTGTATCTCACGAACCGTAACAGGTAGAGAGTTGAAATTTTCACTGAATGTGTATTTCTGTTGCCGGTGCAGAACAAATACTAAAAATATAATAACATTTAAAAATAAATATCAAGTCTCAAACTTGATATTTTTGATGTGTTTATTCTACGGTGGTACGGAACCCTTTATGTGCGAGTCCGACGCCTTCAGATCTTATGAATGTTTTCTTGAAATAAATATAGTGTATTTTAAGTAATTAACTGGCCAACCCTCAGGTCCTACCTACCATGTTAGGATCTTTTTCGTTCTAGCGGGTGTAAACCGTGATTTAACGAGTTAATGTGATAATTTTAATACAATATAATATAACATAAATTAAAATAAAATACAATAAAATAAAAACCTACCCCTAATTAAACAAATACCGTCCGCGTGGGATACTGGCTGCATGTCCTCCCTGTATTCAAGCTGTTCCTGTTGTCAAGCGAATTTTTTGAGCAAGGAAAGAGCCAGCCCTCTTGTCACCTGTGGCGGTAACCAGTCTAAGGGTGATTTTGATAGATAAAAAAATAAAGATAAAAAGATAAACAAAAAATAAATGCATGGTTAAATCAATAAAATTAATAAAAACTGAAAATTAAATTAAAAAATAAATTAAATATGGTAAAAAAAAATATTATGACACCGCTGATGACTTCATGATCGGCATCGAAGTTAAGTACCAAAGTATTCCTTTGCCTACGAAACATGAAAAAGATACTCATATCCGGCACTGACACAGAGTATGTACATTTTTACCCGACTACGGTGGGCGGAGGGTTATGATTTTGACCGATATGTATGTATGTTCATCTGCTCCCGTATAGTGTCCAAACTATTTTTATATCATAATAATTTGACTAATGAGATATCGTTGGACGCGTCTGGATCGTCCGCTGGTTATAGGCTATTATACGATCGAAATATTGTTATACGTATCTATCAGCATATTGTAGGTATCGTTTGTCTTCTTTTGACTTACTTTGTCTTCAGCAATAAAAACAACATAGAAATTAAATTATTTTTTTTCAAATACACTCGACATAAAAATCCCATATAAAACGAAAAAAATATATTTGAATATTTTCATCCATTTCATCTATTTTAAAAGGTGCACTGGGACATATTATTTTAATTGTACGAATTAAACAATATTGTTCCTTCAAAAAATAACTATACTATAGTCTACTCCATAGCTGTTCTGTCCTAGCTAAGCGAGAGGGATATATCCTTCGGCAGCTCACGCGACGCTAGCCACACCCCGAAACTAAAATTCATTTTTTCCTTGTATCGTCTTAACGGCTCGGTCACATTGACTGGGTATTGGAACCGTGTTATTATATCTAATTAAATAGTCTATCGGCGATAGGTAGTTAGGAACGGCGACACTAACGTAGAACATATTGATAACACATTATTAGTTCTGATAACATCACAGCAGAACAATCGATTCCCGCCGCGGTAAATAAAAAAATAAATTCTGGTTTGGGTGTTACTGAAGGGCTAGACAAGTGGCATGAACGCTAATCGAATAGAATAGATAAACTTCACAATGTATGTAAATGTCAAACGTCGCTATGTAGATCAACAAGTTGCTATGTAGATCACGTGACTTATGTCATTTCCATAAATGAAGCGTAGCGATTTGAACGAAGGCTTGTAGACGTCAGCCACTTGTCTAGCCCTTCTGGGATAGCTTGTACGTTATCCACAAGCGCTACTTAGTATGGGACTGTTTTCTGAAATGTAACGTCACGACTTTTATCCCCATTCGGGGGTAGTCAGAGGCTTGAGTGGCCATACACCACATTGTGGAGGTATTAACCAACTCAAAGCCCACGTTTCACCAGATAGTCAGAACCCAACGTGACAGGTGGTGAACCTTGTCGCCGTGTATACAGGAACTAACTATTACCTAATCCCGAGGGATAGGTAGGTTTCCTCACGATGTTTCCCCTCACCGTCAGCGAACTGTAATTTATGCACATAGATGAAAATTCATCCATTGGTGCATGCCCCACCGGGGATCGAACCTGGGACATTCTGATTGCTAGCCCAACCTGTTCACCCCTAGGCTACAGTCGCTTGTTGTTTTCTGAAAAAAATAATATTACAAAATGATGGATTAAGAGATAAAGGGCTGGTGGCAAGTTCCGCCAGTGGATGGGGTGCATTTGTTCTTGCATGACACAGATAGCATATACGTATTCATTTATTCCGTCGAATCAAGCAGTAGCTACTTATGGCTAGAGACGGATGATGGTGATAGTACACTCCAAATATTCTATTCCTGCATAAAACCCCAGCGCAACAACCCTGTATCCATTTTCTCTTGAAAACTAGTACGGGAAAAATATGCATGAAACATTTTTGTGAAATATAATGTACCGTAAGCAGTAGTGCTAGAATGGGGCGTGTGAAGTCGCACGTGGAACGCTTGTACATTACTAGTCCTTAGGCACTACACAGAATAACATGCAGAAGGTCAGTCGATCTACCGTCAGAGTCGAGTACATAATATTCAAATAAAAACTAAAACCCGACTACTGAAAAATCGCGCTCTAAAAAGTATGAAACAAGAAAATATTCTCATCTAGAGGATAGCCGTGGTCTGTTTAGGCCCTTTAGGTCAAAGTGGCATATGACCACGGACCACGGCTATCCTCTAGATGAGAATATTTTCTTGTTTCATACTTTTTAGAGCGTGATTTTTCAGTAGTCGGGTTTTAGTTTTTATTAAACTTACTTTTTATTTAATTATTTTGGGTTTAGGTAACAATATATATATTTTTGAAATGTGCTCATCAAGCTCTTTCATTTGATACCCCACACGATTTCAATAAAAAAATCATTAAGCCGCTTCTAACGATACCTCATTTGTCAAATTACGACAAGTAGTTTGGAAGTTAGGCGGGAACAGATGGACATACATACATACCGGTCAAAATCATAACCCTCCGCCGTAGTCGGGTAATTAGCCTGTAACAACTAGCATGTGTTAAACTCGTATCTTCATCTTCATCTTCTCACAGCCTGTATCCACCCACTGCTGGGTGTAGGCCTCTCCTCTTTCATGCCATTCGTTCCGGTCCTATGCTAGTCTTGTCAAGCAAGTGCCGGCCACCTTTCTTATATCATCGGACCATCTGGCTGATGGCCTACCGCTCGTATCGATCGTCGTAATTAAAAACGGTTTAAAAATGGTTTATACAACACAACTTGGCTTGCTGTGGAATGTTGTAACGCGTTTTTTCTGATGAAGTTGATCTACTGTAAATTGTTTTTATGTGTACGTACACGTGGAAAGCTCTCGAATAGTCCACTCGCCGTAATAAAATTATTTCATACACGTGAAAGCGGTCTCCCTGCAGGTGCAGGGTATTTCAATTTCGCCGCATTCAGTTCCGCTGAGTAGCAGCGGATTTCATTCGAGTACAATGCACGTATAATGCTACTTTTTCAATTAGTTGTTTGCTAATACGCAGTTTAGTTACACGTGTGAGTTGGGACAGGGTCCAAGCGATAGATGGAGTGTCCGTCGTGTTTTTAGAACATTTTATCGGCTCGATAGATGTCACTAGTATCAAATTAAATCGCGCTATTTGTTTTTTGGTTTTCTATTCTCACGGAATGTTCGTTCCAGGGCTTCGTACGTGTCAGTGCTGACCATCGTGGCGTTCTCCTTGGAGCGGTACCTGGCTATCTGCCACCCATTGCACCTGTACGCGATGGCCGGTCTGCGGAGGGCGCTCAAGATAGTGGCGGCACTGTGGCTGCTGTCTCTAGTGGCGGCGGCGCCCTTCGCCCTCTACACCACCGTCAGTTATCACGACTACCCTCCAGGTAAGTGTTCGAGACTTAATTCAATCAGGATAATTCTAAGTGCTAATTCTTAAGGTGAGGGTGGAGAGACGATATGAACCACTTTGCGGGCAGAACGTGGCAGGAAATGATGCAGGATCTGGAGTTATGGAGGGGAGAAGGGGAGGCCTTTCCCCAGAATTGGGAAAGTTAATAGGCTATTAAAAAAACTATTATCTATTGACACGCAGTGGTAGCCAATTGGTTAAGCACGCGTCTTGCGGGCTTAAGGTCATGAGTTCAAACCCTGGCTCACACCTCTGGATTTTTCGAAGTCTATGTGTGAATCATAACTTTAATATGATTATCACTCGCTTACGGTGAAGGAAAACATCGTCAGGAAACCTGCACGTCTTTAGACATGTGGAATCCACCAACCCGCATTGGGCCAGCGTGGTGGATTATGGCCTGAATCCCCCTCGCATTGAGGGGAGGCCAGTGCCCAGCAGTGGGACGTTAAAAGGGCTAATTTTTTTTTATCTATTGGCACATAAATAAACAAGTGATAAGTAACAAACTGAGTAGTTTTGGAAAGGGTAGTAAGTTTCTATTGAGAATAGAAAAGGAACACTGATTGGCCATTTGATACGACAAGACACACTGATGAACAATATCATAGAAGGAAGAATTGAATGAAGTAGAGGGAGTGGGACACCGAGGAGAATCTATATTGCAATCAAATAAAGAAAAAAAATAATATCGAGTCGTATCAGATGGTAGAGGAGCTGCGAGGACGGAGAGACGGCTGGAAAAACTCTACCGACAATAAAGCTCTTAAATTAGAAGGAAGAATCAACTGTACCTATAGTTACCATTCCCGGAAGTGACGTGTGAGCGAGGCAGTAATTTAAACATTTAAATCTGTCTTAGTTCAGTAGTGTTTCGACGACAACAGAGGCATTAAAGCTGTCTATACTTAGGAATAACTCTGTGGTCTATACGGTTTAAACCACAGAGTAAAGACTAAAGAAAGAGGTGCCCTTATTTGATATATGTATGAAAAAAAAACGTGGTCATTGTTTTTTCATTTTCATTTTTCTATCAACCGGTAAATAGTTGTCGATGTTAATACTGGGCCGACCACTCGGCCGAGTTGCTTAGGGCCAGTCCCCTTAGTAATTGGCCCATGGTTTAAACTCATCCCGTTAATCCCAATTTCACTTGTCACTGTCAGTGATACCCGCAGTTAATTGGATAACTTTTGCCTGACTGACCAAATGAGAATTACATCAGACACAAAAGACTCGCTGATTCAGATACGACGCGAACTGACTCGGACAGACATAATGATCAAATCTTGTGGATGAGGCAGGAGCTATGAATACGACGAGTCTGTACGAGGAAAATCATGTTGGCTCCTTTTATCTACAAGACTAGCTGACATCAACACTATTTTGAATTATCTAAATATCACTGCACTTAAATCGCTTAATGATAGCTACTGTACTGGTCAGGCAGTGAAGTTTCTAGCGAATTTACGATTTTGTTAAATATTTTTAGGTACATTAAATTACTAATGTCCAAATATATCAATACTAGCTTTTGCCCGCGACTTCGTCCGCGTAGACTTCAAAATAAAAAAAACCGGGCAAGTGACTTAAGACTTTTTAGTACTTTTTAGTGCGCCAGGGTTTTTTAAGTCAGTATTTGCTTTTTTATAAAAATAATTTTATTTCACGATTTTTATTGGAGCCATACAAACTTTATCTCGGTACCTAATTCGGTGAATGCGTGTTTTGGTAGGTAGGTATATAGAGCCAAAATCCCAAATCCCCCTCCCCTTCTCCACCCCTTTTCCTCCCCTCTCTTCCTTCTGCTCCCTCCCCCTCCATTTCCCTTTCCCTTTCCCCTCCCCCTTCCACTTCCCCCTACCTTACGTCTTCCCCTTCCTCCCTCACCTACCCTATGCATACTAAGTTTCAAGTCAGTCGGGTACAAACATATTTTTCTGCCGTACTTTTCTACCTTTAGTTTCCCCATTTTGGGTGTTGATTTCCGAAATGATTTTTTATGGGATCAAACTGAAGTAGTACCTACCTCATATACTCAGCTCGGCTTATACCCCAATTATTTAAAATAAATAATCATAACCAATCTCGAGATATGGATGACTAAACATTCGCAGACCCCGCTCTCCCCTTTTCCTTCAAAATATTAAAAACGCTGAAACCCCAGTCTGATTATTTAAAATGAACAATCATAACCAATTTCGAGATATGGATGACTAAACATTCGCTGACCCCGCTCTCCCCTTTTCCTTCAAAATATTGAAAACGCCGAAACCCCAGTCTGATTATTTAAAATGAACAATCATAACCAATTTCGAGATATGGATGACTAAACATTCGCTAACCCCGCTCTCCCCTTTTCCTTCAAAATATTAAAAACGCTGAAACCCCAGTCTGATTATTTAAAATGAACAATCATAACCAATTTCGAGATATGGATGACTAAACATTCGCTGACCCCGCTCTCCCCTTTTCCTTCAAAATATTGAAAACGCCGAAACCCCAGTCTGATTATTTAAAATGAACAATCATAACCAATTTCGAGATATGGATGACTAAACATTCGCTGACCCCGCTCTCCCCTTTTCCTTCAAAATATTAAAAACGCTGAAACCCCAGTCTGATTATTTAAAATGAACAATCATAACCAATTTCGAGATATGGATGACTAAAAATTCGCTGACCCCGCTCTCCCCTTTTCCTTCAAAATATTAAAAACGCCGAAACCCCAGTTTGATTATTTAAAATGAACAATCATAACCAATTTCGAGATATGGATGACTAAACATTCGCTGACCCCGCTCTCCCCTTTTCCTTCAAAATATTAAAAACGCTGAAACCCCAGTCTGATTATTTAAAATGAACAATCATAACCAATTTCGAGATATGGATGACTAAACATTCGATGACCCCGCTCTCCCCTTTTCCTTCAAAATATTAAAAACGCTGAAACCCCAGTCTGATTATTTAAAATGAACAATCATTACCAATTTCGAGATATGGATGACTAAACATTCGCTGACCCCGCTCTCCCCTTTTCCTTCAAAATATTAAAAACGCTGAAACCCCAGTCTGATTATTTAAAATGAACAATCATAACCAATTTCGAGATATGGATGACTAAAAATTCGCTGACCCCGCTCTCCCCTTTTCCTTCAAAATATTAAAAACGCCGAAACCCCAGTTTGATTATTTAAAATGAACAATCATAACCAATTTCGAGATATGGATGACTAAACATTCGCTGACCCCGCTCTCCCCTTTTCCTTCAAAATATTAAAAACGCCGAAACCCCAGTCTGATTATTTAAAATGAACAATCATAACCAATTTCGAGATATGGATGACTAAACATTCGCTGACCCCGCTCTCCCCTTTTCCTTCAAAATATTAAAAACGCTGAAACCCCAGGCTGATTATTTAAAATGAACAATCATAACCAATTTCGAGATATGGATGACTAAACATTCGCTGACCCCGCTCTCCCCTTTTCCTTCAAAATATTAAAAACGCTGAAACCCCAGTCTGATTATTTATAATGAACAATCATAACCAATCTCGAGATATGGATGACTAAAAATTCGCTGACCCCGCTCTCCCCTTTTCCTTCAAAATATTAAAAAAGGTGAAACCCCAGTCTGATCAATTCAAATAAGCAATCATAACCAATATCGAGATATGGATGACACATTTCACCCCTTAGGGGTTGAATTTCCAAAAACACGAAAGAAATCTAAACACAAACTTTCATTCCCCTATTTTACCCCCTTAGGGGTTGAATTTTCAAAAACCCTGAAATTACTCTTTTTTATTTTTGAAAAGACACCTAATCACCAATTTAAGTAATTCTAACTTCAAAAATGACGGAACTTCCATACAAACTTTTATCCCCTATTTTACCCCCTTAGGGGTCGAATTTTCAAAAACCCTGAAACCCATATTTTTTTATTTTTCAAAAGACACCTAATCAGCAATTTTCATAATTCTAACTTCAAAAATGACGAACTTCCATACAAACTTTCATCCCTTATTTTACCCCCTTAGGGGTTGAATTTCAAAAAACCCTTTCTTAGTACACCTCTACACAGCAAGACAAACCCACCCTCCAAATTTCAAGTCTCTACGATCAGCGGTTTAGGCTGTGCGTTGTCTGTCAGTCAGTCAGTCAGTCAGTCAGTCAATCAGGACTTTGATTCTTATATATTTAGATTTAGGTACATAGTGTTAAATTGTGTTAAGGGTCATATAGGTTGTGACATCATATAATCACTACATGGTGTGTGTGAACGGATGTGAAGCGCATTTACAACTAATAGATGGGGAGCCGTAGAAGGATTTTCTGGATTTACTCGAGCGCGTCAAATTAAGATAAGGGAGATACCTTACATATTGATAAGAACCTCCAACCAGTATGAGCCCTTGATATTGGTGGGTAAGCCCAGGAGAACCAAAAAAAATTAATAGACCATCTCAAAATACTCGAACTCGTCAGATTAAGATAAAGGGGATTCATTACTAGCTAAGAAGTGTCAAAAGTGTAAATTTTGCTAATTTGATCGTCAGTCTAAGAAATGGGAGCATCTGGAAGTTTCACTGAACACCCCCTCTGAAATTGTTTTTTTTTTTTTATAGAACTGCGGTGGCAATAAACCGTACGGCCCGCCTAGTGTTAAGCAGTTACCGTAGCCTAGAGATGCTTACAAAATCTGACGCGCTCGAGTAATTATTTTTTCATGTTGGAGCATGAAAAGTATCAATATCTGACACGCTTGAGTATTTCCATGTCTTTGCTTTTTTTTATTTGATATTATCATGTAGACCACCGTTGAAAGTGACAACATCTAGAACAATGTATTGTTCCTATGATCTCATCTACCGAATCTAATAGGTTTGGTCGACGCCGGAGTAAATCCACAATTAGCGCGCTGGGCTCCCGGTCCATAAGGTTGAAAACATTTTCCTTCAACATTTAATACCATTTAAAAGTAAATTAACAGCACATTGTATTCCCGACGACGGTTTGTGGTAATATTAGATAACAAATGGACAAACGGATTCATTAACAATTTGCAAAGTTTGTTTTGTTGGCTCTAAATTAGTTGCAAACAGATTCCGCTGATTCCATTTTATTCTTTATTAGTATGATTTTTATGGAAAAACAGTGGTAGCCGATTGGTTAAGCACGCGTCTTGCGGGCTTAAGACGATACAAGAAAAAAATGAATTTTAGTTTCGGGGTGTGGCTAGCGTCGCGTGAGCTGCCGAAGGATATATCCCTCTCGCTTAGCTAGGACAGAACAGCTATGGAGTAGACTATAGTATAGTTATTTTTTGAAGGAACAATATTGTTTAATTCGTACAATTAAAATAATATGTCCCAGTGCACCTTTTAAAATAGATGAAATGGATGAAAATATTTAAATATATTTTTATCGTTTTATATGGGATTTTTATGTCGAGTGTATTTGAAAAAAATAATTTAATTTCTATGTTGTTTTTATTGCTGAAGACAAAGTAAGTCAAAAGAAGACAAACGATACCTACAATATGCTGATAGATACGTATAACAATATTTCGATCGTATAATAGCCTATAACCAGCGGACGATCCAGACGCGTCCAACGATATCTCATTAGTCAAATTATTATGATAAAAATAGTTTGGACGTTATACGGGAGCAGATGAACATACAGACATATCGGTCAAAATCATAACCCTCCGCCCACCGTAGTCGGGTAAAAATGTACATACTCTGTGTCAGTGACTGACTGCCGAATATGAGTATCTTTTTCATGTTTCGTAGGCAAAGGAATACTTTGGTACTTAACTTCGATGCCGATCATGAAGTCATCAGCGGTGTCATAATATTTATTTTTACCATATTTAATTTATTTTTTAATAATTTTCAGTTTTTATTAATTTTATTGATTTAACCATGCATTTATTTATTGTTTATCTTTTTATCTTTATTTTTTTATCTATTAAAATCACCCTTAGACTGGTTACCGCCACAGGTGACAAGAGGGCTGGCTCTTTCCTTGCTCAAAAAATTCGCTTGACAACAGGAACAGCTTGAATACAGGGAGGACATGCAGCCAGTATCCCACGCGGACGGTATTTGTTTAATTAGGGGTAGGTTTTTATTTTATTGTATTTTATTTTAATTTATGTTATATTATATTGTATTTTAATGATAAAACATGAAAAATAAAAAATATTTTTTTATTTTTTTAAATTTAATTTTACTTTTATTTATTGTTTTATATTTATTGTGAAATTATAATAATTTTAATAATCAATATTGGACTATGTCTGAAACAAATACATTGAATTGAATAATTTAAATACAAAAATTATCACATTAACTCGTTAAATCACGGTTTACACCCGCTAGAACGAAAAAGATCCTAACATGGTAGGTAGGACCTGAGGGTTGGCCAGTTAATTACTTAAAATACACTATATTTATTTCAAGAAAACATTCATAAGATCTGAAGGCGTCGGACTCGCACATAAAGGGTTCCGTACCACCGTAGAATAAACACATCAAAAATATCAAGTTTCAGACTTGATATTTATTTTTAAATGTTATTATATTTTTAGTATTTGTTCTGCACCGGCAACAGAAATACACATTCAGTGAAAATTTCAACTCTCTACCTGTTACGGTTCGTGAGATACAGCCCGCGCTGACAGACGGACAGACAGACAGACGGACAGCGTAGGCCTAGTAATAGGGTCCCGTTAGCACCCTTTGGAACCCTAAAAAGTAGCCTATGTTCTCCGCCAAGACCCAGTCTATCTCCATACCAAAATTCATCAACATTGGTTCAGCGGTTTAGCCGTGAAAAGGTAACAGACAGAGTTACTTTCGTTTATAATATAATAGATTGAATAGGACGGACAAACATTTTCCTATCCATATCTGTAATGTTATTTTTTACGATAATTTATTGATGTATGATATATTTATTACTTGCCCATCCATACCTACAACAAACGCAATAAAGCGACTCCATTGTTTTGACAAGCAATGTATTCCCACTGTCGGCCCAAGACCATGCTGCAAGTATATAACAGTAAGCGAAATAGGGAGTTTTTACAGAAATGACACGAATAACTATGAAATGACAAGAGATGACACAAAATGACAAGAGATGACACAAAATGACAAGAGATGAAAAGAAATTACACAAGACAAGGAAAAGCAAACGAAAATCACGCTGCAGTGCAGGTCGTAGGTTCGATTCCTGCCCAGGACATGCATTTGTGTGCATGAACATGTCCGCATGTCCCGAGTCTAGGTGTAATTAAGGGTATATTTAGTTTGTATTTACAAACAAAAAGTAGTATATGTAGTAATATCAGTTATCTGGTTTCCATAGTACAAGCTCTGCTTAGTTTGGGATCAGGTAGTCATGTGTAAAAGAATTTCCAAGGATATTTATTTATTTATCATAGGCGTCGGCGGACTGTAAATACTGTACTGTACCTGTAATGTGGCACGACCGTAATATTTTTTCGTAATATTTTTTAAAAAATCCTTCACAGGTCCGACGTCGAACAAGTCCGAGCGGACACTGACAATACAAAGTTAGAGAGAGACATGGTTAGTTCAAGTACTTAAAATGTGAGATGGCGATATTGTGCGCGCGCTCGGAAATAAACAACGTAAGCGCCAAACCACATTTACTTGAATTAAAAAAAAACTACTTCATGAATTAAAATATGGTTGAAGGGTAGTTTAGATATCATTATTTGCTATGTTTTAGAAATAATTTCGTGATCTAAATCGTAAAATCATCGTGGTAGCAAGGAAAATTGTAAATAATTAGAGCTCATTTCATAAATTTTTTTTATCGAGATAATTTCATCAAATCGTGATTTGGATTTAAAGATACTCAAGATAATATAGTCAAAAATCATACATCTAAATATAAGATTCCTAGTCCACATACTTACTTAAAGAAAAAGTAGAATAGAAAATCAACCAAATTTCGAACCCTCCTCCCTGGCTCATCTCGCCTCACCTCTGGATTTTTTAAAATCTATGTGTGAATCCTCATTCATATGATTATCACTTGTTTACGGTAAGGAAAACATCGTGAGGAAACCAACATGTCTTTAGACATGTGAAATCCACCAACCCGCACTAGGCCAGCGTGGTGGATTATGGCCTGAATCTCCCTCGCGTTGAGGGGAGACCCAGCAGAGGGACGCCCAGCAGAGGGACGTTAAATGGGCTAAATTATTATTTTAGTATGATTTTTGGGTAGTACAAAAGATCTTACAACTAAAGTTTATTAATGATCCTCAAAAATCGTTGATTGGCTTACACTTCATCATCATCATCATCTCAGCCGAAAGACGTCCACTGCTAGGCATATGCCTCCCCCTAGGTTCGCCACAATGACCGGTCTTGCGCTGCCCGCATCCAGCGTATTCCCGCGACCTTCACCAGGTCGTCGGTCCACCTTGTGGGAGGCCTACCCACGCTACACTTACACTTCTTCCTATCTATTGCAGAATGTCAGTCTTTCTTAATAATAATAATAATAATATCCTGGGACATTTTTTACACACGGCTACCTGATCCCAAACTAAGCAGAGCTTGTACTATACACCAACAACGTCACGACTTTTATCCCCATTCGGGGGTAGTCAGAGGTTTGAGTGGCCATCGTATTAAGCCAACTTGTACTATGGAAACCAGATAACTGATATTACTACATATACTACTTTTTTATTTGTAAATACATACTTAATATACATATACACCCAGACTCCGGACATACAGACATGTTCATGCACACAAATGCATGTCACGGGTAGGAATCGAACCTACGACCTGCAGCGCGAAAGTCGCCTCCGCGCCAACCACGCTTACGGGCCGTCTTCAGTGTTGACTGTTTGTTATGTCAGGGTCTGGCAACGCGTCGCTGGAGTCTGCGTTCTGCGCGATGCTGGAGCAGCCGTCGTGGCACCTGTGCGAGCTGAGCAGCTTGCTGTTCTTCATCCTGCCCGGCCTGCTCATCCTCGCGCTCTACGTGCGCATGGGCCTGCGAATTAGGTACGTGCTGGGGTACGTATCCTGACACCATATTCGATGCTTTGTATTTTTTACACGACTGCCCAAAAAAAAAGAGTGTATATGTGTTTAGGGTTCATGTATGTATGTATGTTTGTATGTTTGTATATGAGATTCTTTATTCCACCATAACTTATAAATGCCTGAACGGATTTCGATGTATGGGGTATCGTTAGAATCCTTCCATCATTCCGGGTAACACTGGGTATATTATTTATTTGAAAAAAATCTGGTATTTGAAAAAAAACAATATGGCGGCATTATGGCTCAACTTTAATATGTGAAAAAAAAATTTTTTTTCTTCCATTATTACAATATGGGTATCAAATTGAAGGCCTTGATGAGCACAGTCCAAAACTGTAGAATTTATAGGCATAATTTAACATAGGTAGGGTGTACATGCAAAACAAATATATCATTTTTGGCTGCTGTCACTAAAATGCATAAAATAAAAATAAATAATTTAAAAATTAAAAACACGACTGCCCTGCCAAAAAACGAACTAAAAAGTATAAAACAAGTGCAGTGTCATTGCAGTCGGGGGCCCTCTTAGATTAAATATGTTCCACAGAACGGTCCCCCGACTGCAATGACACTGCACTTGTTTTATACTTTTTAGTTCGTTTTTTGGCAGGGCAGTCGTGTTTTTAATTTTTAAATTATTTATTTTTATTTATTACCTACTACGCCACCAAGCCAACTAGGCGCTCGGATGGCGGCTTCCCCGCCCGCATACCGCCCGCACCCTCGCCACCGCCTGCGGCTTCCCGCCCGCCACACCTCCCGCATACCGCCACCGCCTTATTGTGCGGGTGACGTCACATTTGACAGGTTCCTAGTTGGCTTGGTGGAGTAGTATACCTATTCAGAAGGTGGTCGAGGTAAGCTGCAGCCCGGCCGGGGTAGTTTTTTTTATAGGACTGAGTTGGCAAGCAAGCGTACGGCCCAGCTGATGTTAAGCAGTTACCGTAGCCTATAGAAGCTTGCAATACCAAATGCATTGCTCGCAATTTGCTGAACTAAAGGGGAGTGGGAAGGAGGGAGGAGAAGGTTCACTCATTGTACGAAACGCAGCTGTAATAACTGTTTTATGCCGATCTTCTGTGAGAGGGTGGTATTACCCCGGTCGAGCCAGCCCGTATATGAGCTGCAGTCAATTGGCTACAGCTTGGCTCTACCACCTTCAAGCACCCTTACACAGAAGATCGGCGAAAAGTAGCTATTTCAGCCGCGTTTCGGGTCGGAAACGTGCGAGCGATATGATGCCTTTTATATTGCAAGCAGCAATAGGCTACGGTTACTGCTTAATATCAGGCGAGCTGTACGCGTTTCCCCCTTAGTTACATAAAAAAGAATTGCATTTGTACATATGAGTTAATATAAATATATTAAATTTGATATTAGTCCGTATGTCTGTCGGTTTTCCTTTATCCTCCTGGAATTGGAGTTGCTCATAAAAAAGTAACAAGATATATATAGAAGAGATAAATAATAAGTAACACGATATTGCCATATAATACATTAGCTATTATATCAATTAAATATCGTATTGCGTACTCAAGAAGACTATCTAAGGGCCTCCGCAGACTAGCTACTTTTAGCATCGGCGATCGGCGATTTTGATGCTGCGTCTCGCTCGTTCGCGCTCGAAGAAACGCGACGCATCATCGATCCGTCACAAAATCGCCGGTCGCCGATGCTAAAAGTAGCTAGTCCGCGGAGGCCCTAATGTTGGTACTCATACTTCTGTAATGGCTTCTTAAATTACAATTTTACGGTTCTACTGTATCACAATAATTTATTTCGTCGCCCATTCCGCTAAATGATCAACAACCCTCATTTAATGTCATAATTACCTGAGATATCCCATTTCAAGAACCATTTGGTGCTTTTATACTTAATCCCTAATGCCTGACATTATTATATTTAATTGCTCACCTATACGCGACGGGTAGGTATATACAAATAAATAAATAAAATAAATATAACGTCACGACTTTTATCCCCATTCGGGGGTAGTCAGAGGCTTGAGTGGCCATACACCACCACATTGTGGAGGTATTAAGTCAACTCAAAGCCCACGTTTCACCAGATAGTCAGAACCCAACGTGACAGGTGGTGAACCTTGTCGCAGTGTATACAGGAACTGACTATTACCTAATCCCGAGGGATAGGTAGGTTTCCTCACGATGTTTTCCCTCACCGTAAGCGAACTGTAAATTAAGTAATTAGGTATTGTAATTAGGTATATACGTAGCTTGGAATTTCCGTTTGTTTTGACAAAAGGCGGGTAAAGTAAACTACTGAAGTTTTGATTTGAGTACCATACTTTACTAAAGGCTCGTCCCTAAGAGCGTACTTAAGTGCACTTTGAAATGCCATTCTAGTAGAAAATTGGAGAAACGCAGTGATGTTCGCACTTTGCATCGATTTATTAAGACATTGGTTGATAGATCTATAGAGCTATTATTTGAGACTAGTGTTCATCTACAAGAAATATAAGTTGCAGTTCGAAATGATTCAAGAATTTTTCAAATCGTCCCGTGGGACTATTCAGGCCAAACTAACGAAGTTTCTGATTACGTAGGTATTGCTTTCAACCTGGATTACTGTTCTGTATCTTGCAGTTAACATCAGTTTTATAATTAGCCAACACGAATTCTACTGAAATTTTAATTAACATTTTAATTATAACGTCATAATAAAATGCTTTACATCTTATTGCACGTGCCAAATACAGAGCGCATGCACAGAATAATAAAAAAACTAAAAAGGACCGAATACTTAATAAAAAGCAATTGAGTTTGTAGTTTAAGTCACGTAGACCTAAACGTGCCTATTTTTTTTTTAATTTGTTTTTATCGTACTGCGTAGCCTATAGATGCTTACAATACCAAAGGCATTGCTCGCACATTGCCAACCTGAAGGGGAGTGGGATGGAGGGAGGGGGAGGGGGGATGGGCCTTCGGCTCTCTCACTCATCGTACGAAACGCATCTGTAATAGCTGCTTTACGCCGATCTTCTGTGAGAGGGTGGTACTACCCCGGTCGAGCCAGCCCGTTTATGACCTGCAGTCACTTGGCTACAGCTTGGCTCCACCACCTTCAAAATTGTAATTCTTAAAGTCATTTTACCAGACCGGACTAAGGAAACAGGTTAAGTATTTTAAAAAACGCAAATTAGCGGGCTTGTAAAAATACATTTTAGTAAAAAATGTATTGAGTTACTAACTCCTACCTAGAAAGTAGGTAAGTATGTATAAAATTTAATATGTTACCTCGAACGGGAACATTCCCGTCTCAATACGATGTGAAGCATATATTTAACTTTAACTCACAAGAGATATGTTATTACCAAAGGAGGGCCATTAAACGCCGAACAAACATATAAATAACAAAGTTAACAAAAGAAGCCTTAATTTAGTAAATAAAAGTAACAGTAGCAAGTATTAAATTAGCGAAGTTTCACGAGCTTCGTTCGAGAGGATTTTGTTAACGAGAAACTTTATCGCGAGTGAAGACTTAATTGTTTTCTAAACAATAGGATAGATAAATATTAAGTATAATAAGCAAAATATGAAACAACAATAATTGAATTATATAATGAGACCACGGCTGGGCATGGCCTCCCCTCAATGCGAGGGGAATTCATCACTCTACCACAGACTATACCGTGAGTTTAAGCACGCTACCTAGTCGCTAGCGTCTAGGTAAAACTACGTATGGCAAATTATACAGCGCCCCTAGGAGCTATCAAATTTTCGTACTCCCTATATTTTAATAGGTAATTAGGATTAGGTAATTGGGATTAGGTAATACTTAGTTCCTGTATATACGGCGACACGGTTCGCCACCTGTCACGTTGGGTTCTGACTATCTAGTGAAACGTGGGTTTTGAGTTGGTTAATACCTCCACAATGTGGTGGTGTATGGCCACTCAAGCCTCTGACTACCCCCGAACGGGGATAAAAGTCGTGACGTTACATTACATTACATTACATATTTTAAGTAGGTAGTGTATTTATTTATCGACAGACTCTTCCGGTTAGATCACCAAAGACATATTTGCTAAAGAAACTAAGTATTTTTCTTTCATCGTTTCATATTACATGTCTGTATGCAATAATATTATTGTACTGTACCCAAACCTATTAGATTGGAGAGTAATGTAATGCTTCACGAATTTATCCATTCGATAACTTGGTGGTCCTTCACTGGCTTCTATAACAAATATCAATTTACGCTATGATTACTGAAGGACTACGCTGTTGGGTTTCAGTGTTTTCAGGCGTATGTCTCACGATATTGTTTTTGTAAGGGCAGTTTTGAGATGAACATTTCGGATCTTTTGCTTGTTATATTGTTTTAGGAGACAATAGAAGATTATCTTTGCATAAAATACATACTTATTGATTAATCAGTTAACACAAAAAAGATAAACTCTGTCAAGATTGATGGGGTATTTTTATTGAGTTAAACACTCATCTATAAAACGAAGTTTCCAGATCGCGTCTGGACCCCCGCCCGCGCCGCCCAGACCAGCTGGACCTTTTCAGTCTGGCTAATCTTTTAACGGATCTTCAGTTTTATTTTACACGTTTGAAATTTCCCCCGGGTAGGTAACCGTACTCAGGGCCGATGCTGAAACTTACTTCAAAATGTTATCCTGGCCAACAATATTACAATCCCTTAATTCTAGCATTGTAAGCAAGGTATGTAACATGTAACGTCACGACTTTAATCCCCATTCGGGGGTAGTCAGAGGCTTGAGTGGCCATACACCACCACATTGTGGAGGTATTAACCAACTCAAAGCGCACGTTTCACCAGATAGTCAGAACCCAACGTGACAGGTGGTGGACCCTGTCGCCGTGTATACAGGAACTGACTATTACCTAATCCCGAGGGATAGGTAGATTTCCTCACGATGTTTTCCCTCACCGTCAGCGAACTGTAAATTATGCACAGGTTATGTAAATATTTGTAGGTAGGTATACTCTAATTATGTCTTAAAAGAAAGGATTAATCTTGCGTCTGACTCTGAGAGCAGGAATTAATCTTTTTTAAGATAACCCCTGTAAAATTGTGAAGGAAAGGGTTTTATGACAATCGATTGATACCTATTCAGACTCTGATAGTAAAAACTGTCTGCAATATCAATATATCGTAACGTCTAGAACCGATAGTGCTTTTGTAATTTGTTTTATACACGGCGACACTCGATGTGTAGTGTATTAGTAGCAAGTGTCGTCGTGTATCCTGAGCTTTATATGGCACGTTTTTATCGCCGCGATAAAATAAAATCACCAAGAAATAAATTGACTAAAAATAAATTTGAAAAAATAAGTATTACGTAATTCGGTATTTAATGAAAGTAATGCGTCTTGATGTAATCGATGGCAATTTCGAGCTATTTTTGGGTTTATTTGAGAACTATTTTAATTATTTCGATTCGTTAATGATGACGCCGTTTATAATGAATCATGCGTAATCGAAATGTACAATCGTGCTAATTAAAAAAACATTTCCAGAAATAATTGCTTTTCATATTAATCTAGTTACACTGATGGGGAGCCCATGATGCTAACTGTGGATTTACTCCAGCGTCGCCCAAACCTATTAGATTTGGTAGATTATATGATAGGAAGAATAAATGGTCCTAGATGTTTCCACTTTCAGCGGTGGGGGAAGCGTCTATATATATAAATTTCAAAATTGTAAAAAAACAATGACATGGAAATACTCAAGTGTGTCAGATATTGATGCTGCAACATGATAAATTGAAAAAAAAATAATACTCGAGCGCGTCAGATTTTCAGAGAGGGTGGTTACTAAAATTTTGAGATACTCCCATTTCTTAGACTGACGATCAAATTAGCAAAATTGACACTTCTTAGCTAGTAATGAATCCCCCTTATCTTAATCTGAAGCGCTTAAAATCCAGAAAACTCTTCTACGGCTCCCCATATATGTGTAAATGCGAATTTATGCCTTTTTCGATACAGATGGGGAGCCGTAGAAGGATTTTCTGGATTTACTCGAGCGCGTCAGATTAAGATAAGAGAGATAGCTTACATATTGATAAGAACCTCCAACCAGTATGAGCCCTTAATATTGGTGGGTACGCTCAGGGGAACCAAAAATATAATAGACCATCTTAAAATACTCGAACTCGTCAGATTAAGATAAGGGGGATTCATTATTAGCTAAGAAGTGTCAATAGTGTCAATTTTGCTAATTTGATCGTCAGTCTAAGAAATGGGAGCATCTGGAAGTTTCACTTTTTCACCCTCTGTTTTTTTTTTATAGGACTGCGGTGGCAAAAAAGCGTACAGCCCGCCTGATTTTAAGCAGTTACCGTAGCCTATAGATACTTACAAAATCTGGCACGCTCGAGTAATTTTTTTTTTCAATTTATCCTGTTGGAGCATGAAAAGTATCAATATCTGACACGTTTGAGTATTTCCATGCCATTGCTTTTTATAAAAAAAAATTGAAATTGTCATGTAGACGCTTCCCCCACCGCTGAAAGTGGAAACATCTAGAACAATGTATTCTTCCTATCATCTCATCTACCGAATCTACTAGGTTTGGACGACGCTCGAGTAAATCCACGAAGTGTACGCTGGGCTCCCCATCCAATAAGGATGACAAGGATGACATGTCATCAGTTTCATAATTAAAATTTGTATTATAAAAAAATGCAGTAAATTACTAATAAATATATTTAAATTAGTTTCTTTGTTTTCTAAAATGTATATAAAATATGAAGACAACAATTTTAGCCAACGCTAATTCTAGAATCCCGTCTCTTATTCAGCTTTTAATAAAAGATGTAACGTCTATCGCCTTAGGTTACTCGAAAGGAAATAAAAAGCGCTTATTATAATTCTGCGTTTAATATTTGAATAGGGCCGCGCCACTACAGTATTATAAAAGCGCCCATTTTTCTGATATCTTGTACTAAGCTGCGTCTATACTGCCACATATGAAACACATCGTTGATGTGCTTCCACCACACCCCCATTACGGCGTGAAGCAATTCCACGGGCCATTAGACACGGCAGACACTTCGCTGGAGTACTCCAAAATGGTGCCAACCCCACACCAATGATAATTGAAAACTTGTGGTCTTTTGGAGAAAGTGCTGCGTCAAGAAACTATTAGTTTCCCCAACCCTTTATTTTGATGATATAATTCACTTTTTGGATACTTAGCCCAGAAAATGTAGATTATGACGAGGCTGTATTGACAAGAATATGGTGGGGTATTTATTTTGATGTGTAGGCTTCAGGTACAATAGCAAATACATGTTTAGTCTAAAATAGCAGAAGCCTTGGTGGTTGTTGAAAAGCAAAGGCGGAGGGGGATAAATAAGAAGTGGAAGGGGAAGAGAAAAATACGAGAAACAATATTATTTTGGAGGAAACTACCATAAGGTAGCAACGAAAGTCGCTGAACATTCAGAATTTTTCAAATCTGTTATACTCTTTATTCTACAAACGTTGGTAAACCTTTATAAAACCAAACATTAGCAACATGTTTACATTTTGTTTCGATAAAGAAAAATTATGGAGTTCATGCAAAACAAAAGTGTGCAAGCTATTTGAAAAACTGAGAATTTTCAGCGACTTTCGTTGCTGACCGTATACATAGTTTATTATATTGACCTAATAAATCCTCATTCAACGTTACTTGGGGAATTAGGTAGGGACTGGTAATCAATTGTGACTACGAATTACTTTCAGCTATAACTCTAGTATTGAATAGAACACCGCACTTAGAGCTATTGGCTCCAGTATTGGAGAAAAAGCGGAAACCCACCGCGGCGCACGGAGAGGCCACGCATACGGCCACGGCCACGTTTTGCATGAACGTTTTGTATGCATGACGTCATTCGTGCGTAGCCTCTCCGTGCGCGCGGTGGACACGATTGCATACATTTTCTTGCAAAGCGAAGCTTGACCCAAGTGCGCCGCGGTGGGTTTCCGCCTTAACGGTTTGGCGTGTGACTGACAAGTAATTATTGGATGCGTACACATGCCCCGAGCTGCCGCATCCGAGCCATCAGTTATGACATTATGTTTAAGCGTTCAGAAGTAAAATATGACTGTTAGGGCGCGCTGTTCACCTCTTGTAATCGCAGCCATTGGTATTCCGAGTATATATTCTAACTATATGTATGTTGTCGGGCAGAAAGGTTCTTTAGTGGCGACTACGTACCTGAAGACGCAGCGTGGGTAGGCCCCTCCACATGGTGGACCGACAACGTAATGAAGGTCGCGGGAAACCGCTGGATGCAAGTGGCACAGGACCGGTCGTTGTGGAAAACCTTGGGGGAGGCCTATGTCCAACAGTGGACGTCTTGGCTGAAATGATGATGATAATATGTTGTTGGGCAGGAGCACGCACGCCAGCAAGCCCGGCAGCCCCGGCACCCTGAACGGAGTGAACGGCAGCGTGCACGGCGAGGCACGTCAGGCGCAGTCTAAGAAGACCATTATCAGGATGCTGGGTATGATGGTCTTCAAGACCGAGACCGCACTGGTTAGGCGACCACGATGCGATGCGATGCGACAGCGATCAAACCCCTAAAAACTTATGGCGGTGGCCGTATCAGATAAGCGAAAACATGTAATGAAATCGCCATCGCGTCGCAGTCGCCTTACCGGTGCGGCCTTGGCCTTCCTTCCACGGAAATTCAAGGATTATGTTTTGCCTTTTACCACTAGAATATTTCTAGGCAACATCTATGGCGAGAGAAGCAACGTCTTCAAGAAGGACTGGTAAAAGTCGCTCATATCTCCGCTCCGCTTGCACATATTTTGTTAGAAACCGTCTACTACATTGGTCAGCTAAACCACGCACCGGTCAACTTTTCTATCTGTGTCATAATAATAAAATAATAATAATATCCTGGGACATTTTTGTACACACGAAAATAACAAAATCCAAAAATAAAATATAATAATAGTAATAGTAGTATAATAGTATAGTAATAGTAATAATAATAATAATTCCTCTCCCTGGAGCCTTGACCACCGGCAGCTAGGACCCTGTTCCCGATGCCGGTAGGGAACTATTTTTTATATTTTTAAATGTATTTTGTATATTTATAGTTAAAAATGTAAATTTCAAGGATATATAATGAATAAATGGAATAATAATAATACTAAATAGCAAAATCCGGACAAAATATAGGTAGCCTAGTAATTAGCGGGTTCCTTTGAGGCGGGTGCGACGACCCCGTGTCCGCTATCACACCGATCTGGTATGCTCTAATTACACCCTGTAATCCAATAGCGACATAATCTTAACTACATTTTAGGATCAAGTCATGTTCTGCTCGCAATTTTTGCAAAAGTAGGCCACGCTAAGGCATTTTGTATTTTGAAGTTGTTAGCGTCGGAACATAAAATAATACGCACAAGTAACAAGTGGAACGGGCACTGCCGCCTCTAACCAAAGTACCTACTTAGGTATTTCACGCTACTGCAGACTTTTCAGTATTTCATGAAATGGGCTAGAAGAGCGCGGCGACTCTTGAGAGCGAAAGATGGCGCAAGTGGGTAATTAGACCATCGGCATTACATAACATCGTGACAATTTGTATAGGATCGAATGACGTCCGTCATCTGCCGCGTTGCTCCGAACCGTACCTTCAGGATTTCAGGTCATGTAACTTATTAATGTTGTGGAGTTTCTAAAAAACCATATCTCCTATCATGAAATGTATATAAAAACTTATAGGTACAGGGTCCACTCAGCACTTTATATAATCCCCACGCTCCCATTCCCTCTAATAAAAATATGAATGAATAGTACAAAAATAAGCTTGAAAAAATTAATATGAAACTATTTTTTTGCCTGGTCATACCGCTCAGTGCTTTTATACAGGGGGCGCTAAAAGCTGGAAACTGTTTGTCACTGTCAAGTGACAAAAGCCGCGCGTACTGACTAGTATGTAGGCTGTAGTTGATTTTAAGAAGACGAGCCATAGAGTAAATCGATACAGAGACAACTTCCTAAGTAGGGAATAAAATTTATATCCGTACTTGGTAACGTTGTATCTATCGTATGATTAAAATATCCTTATTTCTAAAGCTGATTGGCTTTCACGTGTTTAAATTACGCGTGGACAATTTAAGCGTACTTGATTAGATTTAGTTGGCATGATTATTACGTTTCTATTCTTATTTTCTTTAAATAACTCAGAGGTCAAAGCGGGAATCTAATTAATTAGTGTGGTGAGTGACCTTGTTCTCTTATTGCTCGGTGGCCGTGACGTCTGGCTCAAATAAAGTACCGCCCGGCTACAATGATTACCTATTTATTATATTTACAAAAATGTAGCCTCATCATTGAATGTAATAATAATAATAATATCCTGGGACATTTTTTATACACGGCTACCTGATCCCAAACTAAGCAGAGCTTGTACTATGGAAACCAGATAACGGATATTACTACATATACTACCTTTTATTTGTAAATACATACTTAATATACATATACACCCAGACTCGGGACATACAGACATGTTCACGCACACAAATGCATGTCCCGGGTAGGATTCGAACCTACGACCAGCGTGAAAGGCGCCTCCACCACGCTAACGAGCCCGTCAAAAGCTCGTATTAATAAATGCATTAAAGTTGAGATCGATTTAAAGCTGTTTTTGACAGATGTTCCATACATTAAACTGCTGACCTACTCCGAAATACGAACCTAACGTTTCGGCTGACGGATTGTCGTGATTTGACATTTCTTCTTTCGTTTTTCTCTACGATTTGACATTGTTTTGATCGTAAATCGAATCCGTACTTCGGACGATCCGTCAGCGACGTATTTCGGAGTAACCCCCTGAGGGCCTACTCTGTTTCAAACGAAAACGAAATTTCGGACGAAATTCGCGTATTTCCTACTACGTTTCTCTTTGATTCCGACATTTCCTACGAAAGAAAATTGTTTGACGTCTTCGTCGTCGTCGAATCTAAACGTCAAACAATTTTCGTTCGTAAGAAATGTCGGAATCAATGAGAAACGTAGTAGGAAATACGCGACTTTCGTCCGAAATATCGTTTTCGTTTGAAACAGAGTAGGCCCTCTGAATCTTAAAATCGATGTCAACTTTGGTGCATAATACGAGCCTAGTATGTTAATCTCAGAGTGAGCCTAGTATTATTGATTTTTAAATAGCTTATTTTTATCGATACACAATAGTATTTACATAAATCTGTTTATGTCCCATTAGCTACGTCCAGAAGTGTCACATGCCGCGCGAGGAAAATTTTCCTCGCCAAGTTTGACTTGCCTCACGTGAGGCAAATGCGCGCCCTGCCTCACCTGAGCACTCACATTTGCCTCGCCTCGTTTGGCAGTCGTGAGACAGAACGATGTCAAACATGTCAAACTGATTGATCGGGTATACCTTTCCCTGTCTAGAGTGTCAGTTGCCTCACCATTTGCCTCGCGCGGCATGCGACTGAGGCAAACGTCGTGCTTCGCGAGGCATGTGGGTGAGCAGCCTCGCGCGGCATGTGCATGCTGTAGACACGTCTATTGAAAGGCATCTGTGATTTTTGCTCCGTCTCGGTGTATAATAGCTTTCTTTGTGTGAGCCCGACTGCGTACTCTAGCGTTAAGGGCATCACTATTAATGCTGGCGCTTTTATAAACGTCTCAATGGACCTCGATAATAGACGGGTATTCAAATATCTTTTAAAAATAATACGCATTTTATGACCTTAAACACGATGTATTGAGTTGCAAGGTTGTATTTATTTTAGACATTAATTATACAGGGTGTTAGGTAAGACGAGTGACGTAAGGAGGGCATTTAGTATTAGATTCTCATTCAAATATGTAAAAAATATTATCTTAATTTTTACATATTAAAAACTTTTATTATATTAACATTATTTACATACATACAAGAACTATATTAAATAAAATACGAATTAAAAAGAAAAATGAAGTATGTATAAAGGAAAAACGGATTAAATAAATAAAATAATAATAAATAAATATCGCCAGACAAACACACCAACTGTATGGTCCCAAAACTAAGCAAAGCTTGTACAATGGGTACCCTACACTACAATGGACTGGGGGCGATCCCAGTGACACTCAAACCAGGGCAAATTACGAAAAGGCCGTTCCCGAAATTTTCCTCTAGCGGGAATCGAACCCGTAACTGTAATAAATTCCCGTGTATTATCATTACGCCAAGCGGTCGTCAAGGATTCAATTACGGATTAACATTTACACGAGAAATTGACTTTGATAAGGGCCTCCGCAGACTTGCTACTTTTAGCATCGGCGATCGGCGATTTGGATGCTGCGTCTCGCTCGTTCGCGCTCGAAGAAACGCGACGCAGCATCGATGCGTCACAAAATCGCCGGTCGCCGATGCTAAAAATAGCAAGTTTGCGGAGGCCCTAAGACAGTTGTTTTATCCCCTCAGCGGCAGTGGTCGTGGCGTTCTTCGTGTGCTGGGCGCCGTTCCACTTCCAGCGGTTGTTCTTCATCTACGGCACCGCGACGCCGCACTACCACAACATCAACGAGTACCTCTTCTACGTGGCGGGCGCCTTCTACTACATATCCGCTACCGTCAACCCTATACTGTACAATGTCATGAGCCACAGGTGAGGTTTTCCAGTCTTGTAATCATGCTCTATTATAGTGGCCGTAATCTGCTCATTACAGACTAGACCAATAGGCAAACTTTCTTAATGGGGGGCCAGAAAGTTTAAGAAATTTCGGAGGAGGGCCAGAATCATAGGAAAAATGCATTTTGTGTTGAAACTTTTAATCATATCACTTCACCACGCTTCTTTGCGCCCCGCGAGCCGCAACACAATCATGAACTACGCGGCTAGTCTAGCTGGCTGCTTTACCTATGCGTCTATTATTTTACTAAGTAGAAACTACTTTATACTTCTGGACCATCAAAATATTATTATCGCGGGCCATATACTATTCATGTCGAAGGACCGTCGGCGGGCCGGATTAAATGCTTTCGCGGGCCGGAGCTGGCCCGCGGGCCTTACTTTGCCCATCACTGGACTAGACTTTAATTTAGGAAGCAAGCCTGAATGAGCCAATGGATTACCGATGTGTATCTACACGAAACGTCATAATATACAGGTTGAATTAGCGTTGGCACCTTGTATAGTCATGAAGAAAATAAAAACACATGCTTTATAATTATGTTCATTAAGACTCCGCTTCCCGGCCGGCAGTTAACGAGCAGCTAACGAGGCATGTTTGGAGGCTATCTCCTCTTAGACGAGTGGAGTAAAAATTTTGAAAAAAATATCACCGTATTTATTATACCCTCTTCTTTAAAAAACAAGTTTGAAAAATGTGAAAAATGCTCTTTTACTATGTGAAAAAAATTACCAAAATGTAGAAATTTTCAAATTTAAATTTCTATCTTCTTCCAAACGGCTGGGAATTTTTAAATAGTTTTTTCACCAAAAGATGGAGAAAGATAATACCTAAAAAATGTAAGCTTGATTTTGCGATGCAATCGTTTTTCACGTCACAATTCATGATTTTCCAAATATTCGCCAACAAAGTGGGCGGATCCGGTGCGAGGGGCGACGGGCGGCAGTACCGCGATGACTGTTGGACGGGGAGGCTGTGTCACTTTTCTACGCTCCAGTCGCTTCAATTATCGTGTATCTCTTTTTTATAAATAAATACGTAAAAATATTGCAGTGGTTTAGAATATTTTGTAGATAGCTAGCATTTGTTAGATTTTATATTTGTGCGCATTTATACGCCTTTGTACCTAAGTAGTTGTGATAAATAGTTGTAATTTAGAACATAAATTACAATTCTTTGTTATTATATAAAAAAAATACAATTGGATACAAATACAATTGCCTAAAATAATAAAAAAATTGAATAACATGAAAAAAAAAAACCAAAATATAAAACTAGGATTCGATCCTACATACTGTCGCGCGTACACATTGACTCACTGAGCTATTTACATATTACTTGAATCGGCGAAATTATGAAGTATATACTTCGTCATGCATTGAAAAATTGACGCCTGCTTCGTAAAGAGGTTTGACGTAGGCTGTTCGGCTCACTGCTTGCGTGGTTGCGGGTTCGATTCCCGCCAAATGAAAATTTTAGAAACTGACTTATGCGTTATTTTTCCTGATCCCAGGATTACGGGGATCGTCTCCAGGCCATTACGGTACCCATAGTACAAGCTTTGCTTAGTTTGGGACCATTCAGTTGGCGTATTAGTTTGTCAATCCAAATAATTTATAAAATGATTAAAATGTAATAAAACATGTAATAAATAGAAAAAAACAATATTATTACAAATAAGAACAATATTATCACCAAAAAATTATTACATAGAATTGCCGAAGGTGAGGTACGAACTCATGGAATAATTGCTAATGCTTTACCACTACGCTAATGAGACATTGCAAATGTGGATGAAATTATTCACTAGCCCTATGATATACATTTTGTGCTATAGTTCTATGAGGAATAAATACATAAATTATATGCATTAAAAAATAATAATTTTGTGTAAATATTCTGATAAATTCTGCACCATTGAAAAATACCATTACTATAATAAATCCAAATATATTTAAATAACTAAATATGGTTGGATTTGAACCCGCGTCGTATGTAATTCTCTCTGTTTTATCAAGATGTCTAACTTCAAAATAAAAAAAAAGTATTTTCAAAATCTGTTCACCCAGTCGCAAGTTCTGAGGTAATAAACATAAAAAAAATACAGTCGAATTGAGAAACCGACTTCAAAAAAGTTTGAAGTCGGTTAAAAATATCACATTAGAAAACATTAAAAAATGCAATATTCCACTTTGATCACCCAGGTGGTCAGAGGTTGCGTTGCAGGTTGTGTTGCAAAAGACTCAACGAGTCTTTTAGGCTTATTATTAGGGCTCGAGCCTTTTTATGAAACCTCGGAGGCTAAAGAACTAATTAGCCCCGAGCCTTCGCGGCGAAGAGGAGGCTCTCGGAAATAAAGCCTTTATTTTGAAGCGCTTTCTAAAGAGGCTTTGAGCCCTTTTTGATTTTAGCCCTTTGTGACCATTCTTGACTATACTTGAATATGCATGACTATTCTCAACAATTGTTGACCAGTATTGACCATCCTTGACTATTTGACCATTATTTACTATTTTGACCATTATTTACTATTTTTGACCATTATTGACTATTGTTGACTGTTTTTGGCCATTTTTGTCAATTTTTGACCAATGTTGACTATTTTTAGCCATTGTTGACTATTCTCAACTATTATTGACTACTATTGATCATTTTTGACTATTTTGACCATTGTTGAGTGTTTTTGACCATTGTTGACTATTTTTTTACCATTGTTGACTATTCTCAACTATTGTTGACTACTATTGATCATTTTTGACTATTTTGACCATTATTTACTATTTTTGACCATTATTGACTATTTTGACTATTGTTGACTGTTTTTGGGAATTTTTGACCATTTTTGACTATTTTTAGCCATTGTTGACTATTCTCAACTATTGTTGACTACTATTGATCATTTTTACTATTTTTGACCATTGTTGAGGGTTTTTGACCATTGTTGACTATTTTTTACCATTGTTGACTATTCTCAACTATTAGTGACTACTATTGATCATTTTTGACTATATTGATCATTATTGAATATTTTTGACCAATGTTGAGTGTTTTTGACTATTTTGACTATTGTTGACTGTTTTTGGCCATTTTTGACCAATGTTGACTATTTTTAGCCATTGTTGACTATTCTCAACTATTAGTGACTACTATTGATCATTTTTGACTATATTGATCATTATTGAATATTTTTGACCAATGTTGAGTGTTTTTGACTATTTTGACTAGTGTTGACTGTTTTTGGCCATTTTTGACCAATTTTGACTATTTTTAGCCATTGTTGACTATTCTCAACTATTAGTGACTACTATTGATCATTTTTGACTATATTGATCATTATTGAATATTTTTGACCAATGTTGAGTGTTTTTGACTATTTTGACTATTGTTGACTGTTTTTGGCCATTTTTGACCAATTTTGACTATTTTTAGCCATTGTTGACTATTCTCAACTATTGTTGACTACTATTGATCATTTTTGACTATTTTTGACCATTGTTGAGGGTTTTTGACCATTGTTGACTATTTTTTACCATTGTTGACTATTCTCAACTATTGTTGACTACTATTGATCATTTTGACTATTTTGACCATTATTGACTATTTTTTACCATTCTTGACTAGATAAAAATGATAAATAGTAGTCATTAATAGTTGAGAATAGTCAACAATAGCTAAAAATAGTCAACATTGGTCAAAAATGGCCAAAAACAGTCAAAATAGTCAATAATCGTCAAAATAGACAAAAATGATCAATAGTAGTCAACAATAGTTGAGAATAGTCAACAATGGCTAAAAATAGTCAACATTGGTCAAAAATGGCCAAAAACAGTCACCAATAGTCAAAATAGTCAATAATGGTCTAAAACACTCAACAATGGTCAAAAATAGTCAATAATGGTCAAAATAGACAAAAATGATCAATAGTAGTCACTAATAGTTGAGAATAGTCAACAATGGCTAAAAATAGTCAAAATTGGTCAAAAATGGCCAAAAACAGTCAACAATAGTCAAAATAGTCAAAAACACTCAACATTGGTCAAAAATATTCAATAATGATCAATATAGTCAAAAATGATCAATAGTAGTCACTAATAGTTGAGAATAGTCAACAATGGCTAAAAATAGTCAACATTGGTCAAAAATGGCCAAAAACAGTCAAAATAGTCAATAATGGTCAAAATAGTCAAAATGATCAATAGTAGTCAACAATAGTTGAGAATAGTCAACAATGGCTAAAAATAGTCAACATTGGTCAAAAATGGCCAAAAACAGTCACCAATAGTCAAAATAGTCAATAATGGTCTAAAACACTCAACAATGGTCAAAAATAGTCAATAATGGTCAAAATAGTCAAAAATGATCAATAGTAGTCACTAATAGTTGAGAATAGTCAACAATGGCTAAAAATAGTCAACATTGGTCAAAAATGGCCAAAATAGTCAATAATGGTCAAAAATAGTAAATAATGGTCAAAAATAGTAAATAATGGTCAAAATAGTAAAAAATGGTCAAATAGTCAAGGATGGTCAGTACTGGTCAATTCTTGAGAATAGTCATGCATATTCAAGTATAGTCAAGAATGGTCACAAAGGGCTAAAATAAAAAGGGCTCAAAGCCTCTTTAGAAAGCGCTTCAAAATAAAGGCTTTATTTCCGAGAGCCTCCTCTTCGCCGCGAAGGCTCGGGGCTAATGAGTTCTTTAGCCTTCGAGCTTTCATAAAAAGGCTCGAGCCCTAATAATAAGCCTAAAAGACTCGAGTCTTTTGCAACACAAATTGTGATTGACTAGTAGGGACCGTATTTAAATTTATTGACGTAATGTCGTCACCACTCTGTATAATATTATGCTGTGGGATTCGCACTCGTATCGTATCGTAGATAGTTTTCTTTCCTGCATTATTTGCCCTATGTGATCGATTTTAGACTTTAGTTTATGAATAAATAAATAAATTATTAGATTTAATTAAAAAAAAATTAAAATAAAAAGATCGTGCCTACAATAATTAGAAAATATTAAGAAAAAAAACTACAGGATTCGAACCTTCGTCATCGTCATCGTCTTTCGGAATAATATCCAAGACTTTTCTACTGAGCTATTTATGATTAGCACTTCAGGGCGAAATTATGAACTTATTTGCAGTCGTATTACGTTGTGATAATTTTCGGCTTGGCTTGCGTTGAAATAAGAATACAAGCGACGCAATAAACGCGCGCTGTCAGAGCTGGCGCGGGGAGCGCGGGGTGCGCGGGGCGCAATGCGTTAGCTCCGCCCATTCAGCCAAAATTTCCAGCTCATGTCTCCACCTTAAGCCATGCTGTCTAAACGTCTCTGTTAGTGCTGATAGATTTTGTGCGATTTCTTGAAGATTTTTAGTCATTTCAATAACCTCATTAACGGCTCGATACACCAACATGCTATCACTTATCCGATTTAAGGGCCACCGCAGACTTGCTACTTTTAGCATCGGCGATCGGCGATTTTGATGCTGCGTCTCGCTCGTTCGCGCTCGAAGAAACGCGACGCAGCATCGATACGTCACAAAATCGCCGGTCGCCGATGCTAAAAGTAGCAAGTCTGCGGAGGACCTATTATCTAATCACTTTTTAACCCTGCAATTCTTCCACAGGTACAGAATAGCCTTCACAGAAACACTCTGCTGCGGTAAGATCCTAACCAAGAAGAACAGGTATCGGGAACACTCCAGCATCCGCGAGACCATGGTCAACCACACCTCGGAGGGCAGCCACCTGGTCAGGGTTCGCTCGGAGATACAGGGCAGACGCAACAGGTTGACCAGGAGCCGCAGGAACAGCTACTACGGCACTGAGACTACAAGCCTGTGTAGCGACAAATGGAGGCAGGACACCCCTAAGAAAATGATCCTCGTGAACGACAGGAACAGCGTGAATACGACTATCTGCAATAACAATGAGGCTAGCCAGCTCATGTACGGCGACTTCAAGATTGACGATCACGATGTCACGTAAAATGGAACTAAGAGTTGAAAGGGACTCACTAAACCATCGGCAAAGTCAGTCCTGATGCGTAGGTAGGACGAAAAGTCCTTTGGTCTCATTTTTAATAGATGTTTAATTATTATTTTTAAATTTTTAAATTATGAGGCGACTTTAAAATTTATTGACGCTTATTAATAAATGTGTAATAATAATGTGTAAAATAAAAGACCTAAACTTCCTCTATGGAGGGGTTTAATATTAAGATATGATGTATTTACCTACTTATCTGGGGCATAGCTAGCGCCGTATCAGCCGTATCAATGTTCTGGGCCCCCGGGCTACTGGAGCCCCGAACATGTGTTGAAATTCTTTATTTTTGAAAAATCTTTATCCTTTATTTGGACCCCCAACAAATGTTGACAGGGCCCGTCTAAGGCAAGCTACGCCACTGCTACTTATAATTTATCTTCAGTTTCTAATCTCGGATTTAAGCCCAAATTACTGGTTTTAATCAATTCCGAATCCAATTTGGCGGCACAAAAGGTGTATTTGTATGAAAAACAAACAATCTCGGGGCCGATTGGAGAGGCCGGAATAATGCGGCTTCCCTCGCACCGCCGCGCCGCGCCGCGCCGCCACTGCCGCGGCATTGACTTCATACAATCTAAAATTAGCCAATATTGGGAAAAATTATGGGTATTTATACTTTTCAACACAGATTTCGACAAAGTGTGATGTCTAAGTATATAATGGATTTAGTTGAGCAAAGTAAGTACTATATTAAATAAAATATTAGCCCTTATGAAGTCGCACTCCTGTGCACGGACCTTCCCTCAAAGCGAGGATAATCAGGTCTATAGGCTAATAAAAAGAGATAAATGTAAATAAATGTAAATGTAACGTCACGACTTTTAACCCCATTCATTCCTTTTTAGAGTTTAGAGAGTAGAGAGTGCGGACGTAATATAATTTTAACATTCCATGGGGAAATTTAAAAAAATGCAAATGTAAGTAAGTAATCTACGTAAGTATCTCTATATTTTCCTCATTTGATATTTACTTTCCTCATTTACATGTTTGTAATGGGCAGCTATATTTCAGTAGCCTGAAGTTATTTGTGACTTGTAAATATTTTAATGTTAAGTAAAATAATTGCCGAGTACAGTACTCAGTCTTGTAAAATACAACATCCTTTATCTTGTTCCTCTTAAGTATACAATTTTACCAGAATAATATTCTGGGTTTACTAAATTACTTCAGGCGATGTTTATGTTCTTAAGTATAATTTAATTTGGCATTCGTTTCGAGTTCCTATTACAAAGTCGCCTAATTATTTGATTGTGAATAAGTATTACAAATAACCGATACAAGCTACGAATATCGTGTAAACTGTAAACTTTTAGTTACTTACGTAAGTTAGGTAAAAGTAAGTCTATCTTTGGGTCTAGTTAAAGTCGCTAGTTTGAGTATTATGTCTAACAAAAGTATTGTAAAGACTAAATTAATATTGAAAGTGTGTGATATTAAAATGTAACGTAGGTACATATACCGAAATGTTGTGAATATGATATGAATTGTAAGTGTCTCAATGTTATTTGAAATAAACTTTTGGCTTAATGAACTCCAGATTCTTTTCATTTTGTCTGAAAGTCGAGCTAGATCACAGACACAGATCTAAATAGATGACGCATGTCCCTCGTTTTGTATGCAAACCAAGCGTGCCACTTTTTATTACCCGACTACGGCGGAGGGTTATGATTTTGACCGGTATGTATGTATGTATGTATGTATGTATGTATGTATGTATGTATGTATGTATGTATGTATGTATGTATGTATGTATGTGCGTCTGTTCCCACCTAACATCCAAACTACTTGTCGTAATTTGACAAATGAGGTATCGTTAGAAGCGGCTTAATGGCGCGCTGGTTATAGGCTATGTGACGTCACATAAAATTGCATATGGCGCCCTCTAGAGGACATAATGTCATGAACTAAAAAAAAACATTTTTTAATAATTTCGTGTGGGGTATCAAATGAAAGAGCTTGATGAGCACAATTCAAAAATGTATATTTTGTTAACTATAACTCCAAAATAATTAAATAAAAAGTAAGTTTAAAAACTAAAACCCGACTACGGTAAAAACGCGCTCTAAAAAGTATGAAACAAGAAAATATTCTCATCTAGAGGATAGCCGTGGTCCGTGTTCATGTGCCATTTGGCCCTAAAAGACCTACACGGACCACGGCTATCCTCTAGATGAGAATATTTTCTTGTTTCATACTTTTTAGAGCGCGTTTTTACCGTAGTCGGGTTTTAGTTTTTAAACTTACTTTTTTTTCTACCTACTGTGAGCCTTTTATCTCGCTCAACTTTTCTTGTGGAGTTTTTACAGCTCAATACGGCATAACTAGGCACTTTTTTAAATGTCGTATGACGTCCGTAACCGATAGTGGTGGAGCGCGGACTGAATAAACGGCATAAAAGGCAGTGCAGCACTGCGTTTTATGCCGTGTGTCCACTTACAAGAAAACTTGCACAAGTTGACTTGCGCAAGGGACTTCCAACGTGTAAACACTCACGCTAGTGGACCTCTGCGACTTGCCGAACTTGCTGCAAGTCCCACATGTACACGGTTGTGTAAAATTGCAGTCAGTGGAAACACGTCGGCAAGTGACTTCTGCAAGAAATTGCGGAAGTTACTTGCCAGTGGACACACGGCATTATGCAAATTTTGGCTCACTCAGTACATACACTTGCGGCATCTATTTATGTCTACGTCTGTGAGGTAGATCAACTCCGACATGGACTCTTTAATTTGTGTATGCTCAGGGTAATAATGACCTAGTCATGGGACAACGGACAATGAATATATTTTACCCACATGGTTGTAGGTTTTTTTATCTACTTCTACTGTTACGTACAAGTTTGTTCACAAAAACTTTTCTATACAGGGTGTCCCACAACTTTGCCAAATGGAGGGAAAGTATCTTAAATACTGTAGATAGAGCATTTTACTGAATGAAGACTTCATTTTTATTTCAAAAATAATACGAACTGCATTCTATGGTTTTCGAAAACTCGCTTGCCACACTCGGGAATCGAACCAGCTAAAATCCCAAAAAATAACACCCTGTACTTTTATGACATCAATCGATAGGATCAATGATAAGGATCAATGATAAGGATCAAATCTCTCTAACAAACATGGGAAATTAAATAAAAGGAAAACCATGATCCCGAGTGTGGCAAGCGACTTTTAGAAAATCTTTGAATGCAGTTCGTATTGTTTTTAGAATAAAAATGAAGTCTTCATTCAGTAAAATTCTCTATCTAGATTATTTAAGGTACTTTCCCTCCATGTGGCAAAGTTGTGGGACATCCTGTATATTGATGGCTCGTGTCCGAGTAAGGCAAAAAGTTGAGAAACGATTGTAGCTATACACTGTACAAAGAGAGGGGACAGAACAATGGACCACTGTTACATAGTTACAAGTTACAATAATCTGCATCTCGATAATCCTGTAGGAATCATGCAAGCTTCTTAAGAGTTGAGGTTTCAGTAGCCCGATTCACGTAACCAAAACCGTAACGATGTCTCAGCGATATAGTCGTTGATAGCCTTTTCGTATTACTAAAAGTCTATCAACGACTATATCGCTGAGACATCGTTACGGTTTTGGTTACGTGAATCGGGCTACTGAAACCTCAACTCTTAAGAAGCTTGCATGATTCCTACAGGATTCCTACAGGAGGTGGTAGAGCCAAGCTGTAGCCAATTGACTGCAGCTCATAAACGGGCTGGCTCGACCGGGGTAGTACCACCCTCTCACAGAAGATCGGCGTAAAGCAGCTATTACAGCTGCGTTTCGTACGATGAGTGAGAGACCCGTCAGCCCACCCCCCCCTCCCCCTCCCTCCATCCCACTCCCCTTCAGGTCGGCAATGTGCGAGCAATACCTTTGGTATTGTAAGCATCTATAGGCTACGGTAACTGCTTAACATCAGGTGGGCCGTACGCTTTTTTGCCACCGCAGTCCAATAAAAAAAAAAAAAAAAGACTTGTCGGAAGGCTGAAAGTAATTTGGGTATAGTAGTATAGGTACCAGTGCAGCAGCAGGTTGTAGCAGTGGTAGCCGATTGGTTAAGCACGCGAGCTTAAGGTCCTGGGTTCAAACCCTGACTGACCCTGACTCACACCTCTGGATTTTTCGAAATCTATGTGTGAATCATAACCTTAATATGGTTATCACTTGCTTGCGGTGAAGGAAAACATCGTGAGGAAACCTGCATGTCTTTAGACATGTGAAATCCACCAACCCGCACTGGGCCAGCGTGGTGGATTATGGCCTGAATCCCCCTCGCATTGAGGGGACGCCCGTGCCCAGCAGTGGGACGTTAAAAGGGCTAAATTATTATTTTATTATTTATTATAGTATAGGTACCATTCCATCCGTTTGAGAGCTGTAGACATTTACCCCCTTATTCATAGAGATTTTAACCAGTTTACAATGGTTTTGAAAAGCATTTTAAGGAACAAATGTGATTTGTAATTCCACTGCAAGTCGATCATAACTTTCTATGAATAAGGGGGTTATTTTATAAAGGTAAAGTAAGGTAAGGAATGTTGAATAATTATTAATTTGTATTTGCATTTAGTGATTTACTAATTCAATAAATATTTAAATCAGTGAGAAAAACAAGGAAGAAGAAAGAAATCATTATTATAAATGTCTTGAAGGTATGCAAGTAAAGCATAAAATAATGAACTTGACTTGGACCGTGCTATAATACTCTTTATATTTATTGTGTAGACATGGTTGAGTACCCAGAGTATCGAAAGTCGGGAGTATATATCATGTGTGAGTACCTAATGTGTTCATGTTATGACGTTTTTACGTTCGATGGGAAGCCGTGAATCACGTCCTGACTCGAGGGCGCCGGAAAATGAATAATTTAATTTATGAGAATGACGGGCCAGTGTCTAACTGCTGTTTGTTACATTAAATGATTTCCTTATTTAACCCTCATTTGTAGGACAAAGCATCGACCATTTTCCATGAGGATTTTTTTCTACTAGCGTAGAAAAGGTGAAGTGCTTTAGCAAGTTAATGATACCTTACTCATTTATCTATTTTATCTTAAAGCATCGGAGAAGCGGACAAAATTCCGTATACCCCAAGGTAGTATAAGTTACCTCCACAGGTGACGAGAGCTTCAACTTGCGAGCGATCAGCTTGACATACAGCGAGGAAATGCAGCCAACATTCTTGTCACCATCCCACGCGGACGAGATTTATACGATTAGAGGTAGGTTTTTTATGTTTAGTTAGCTTTGTTAATACAATGTGCTGTTACAAAGTTAAATTGATATTTACTTGTGGTGGTAAAAAATAAAATGAAATATACGTCACGACTGTTATCCTCGTTCGGGGGTAGTCAGAGGCTTGAGTGGCCATAGACCACCACATTGTGGAGGTATTAAACCAACTCAAAGCTCACGTTTCACCAGATAGTCAGAACCCAACGTGACAGGTGGTGAACCGTGTCGCCGTGTATACAGGAACTGATTATTACCTGATCCCGAGGGATAGGTAGGTTTCCTCACGATGTTTTCCCTCACCGTCATCACCGTTGTGGTGGTATAAAATGTAATTATTGATAAGTCAGTTTGAATGCGAGTTAAAAAAGGTACGTATCTGTATAAAAGATCGCATGATATTGAACAGAATAAAATAACAAGCTAATAAATTTTCAGTTTCTATGTAATCGTTGAAATGGAATTTTTCAGCCGAATGAAGCCTGCGGCGATACAATCAGCATTAAATCAAATTTTCGATAACTTATTGCATATTAGTAATTTTATGGCCTCAATTATAATCAAATCAAATCAAATCATTAAATCAAAAGTTTTTTATTCATGTAAGCTCAATAAAGCGTTTATAAATAGTCAATAAAGCGTTTATAAATAAACAATATTTTAGCATTACCACCGGTTCGTAATTTTGCTTCCATTGAGAAGAGCCGGCAAGAAACTCAATGGTTACTCTTTTCAAAAGAATAATTGTACTTATACATTTTCAAACAGCAACGCTATGTGAGCAGGCAGGCATTAACACATAGTGAATAAAAAAACAAAATTAGGTATTTAAATAAACAAAAAAAAAAAATAAGAACTAGCCTAGAAAGCTGTGCATGCCTACTCCCACTTTGCAGTTAAACCCAAAGGTGAATATTTCGAACTATTGTTTTGGTGTGATGCCTTCCGTCCTTAAGTGAAAATTTAACAAACCTGAAAGTTAAGGAACAATGATGTCAAGTGGAAAATGGGCGGCCCAGTCCCTGCAAGCAGCGCCCGGAACCCTAGCATGACTTGAGCAGCGGCATCATCCTCCTCAACCATTTTAGAGGGAAGAGGGTGACCCGCTCCACAGAGCCACCGCAAGCAAGGACATTAGAGTGAGCATGACCGATCCATTAGCGCAGCGACATAGTTCAACAAAGCTAAGTAAGCGTACGGCAAGACAACACCCATGAATAATTAACCCAAAAATAATAAGCATGAGTCTTTTATTCGCATCATAGGATTAATAAAAGTATCCCCCCCTAATGATCTAATCCAGAATAGACCGTGTAGATATAATTATTCAGAAAATAAGAAAGTTAGAAAATAGGTATGTGCAAATAGGTATAGGATTCGAACTCGAGTTGACCGAACAACTGAGATACAAGTAAAGAACGAATAAACAAAACAAAAACTTGCTGCTCTAGCTGCTTGAGTGACATTTAAATTAAACTAAGCAAAGGACATTGCCAGGGTTCGGACCAAGTGCTGCCCAGACATGGGAGTGTTTCCAAAAGATTTCCTAGATCAATTTACTTAACAAAAAATATAAAAAAACCCTGGGTTTTTTTATGATTAGGTAGGTTTTTGTTAATATTTTCTTATAATGGGGCCTCCACATGTGTGCCGTACATCAATAATAGTGATTATTACTAGTTTATTGTCAGTAATGATTAAACATCATCAATAATAGCTATTATTAATAGTTTTTTTAAATAGCCTATTGACTGTCCCACTGCTGGGCAAAGGCCTCCCCTTTTCTCCCCTAGTTTATTATCAATAATAAATAAAAATAGTCCATTTATTTGTTTTCAAGTTCATTTTTTCAATACATAATTTACAACGAAAAACTTTTTTTTTCTCTCAACTCCCTGATTAGAATTTGGAGCGCTGCAGTTTATAGGTTAGTGTTGACGTATGGAACAAAATGCACTATGTGTTCATTCTGGGATACACTTGGTCGGTCAATGTCCTTTTCTTATATTTTTTTATTTTATTTTCTTTAATAAAATTTTCTACGTTATAGGGTTATGGTCGGTGTCACCAGTGCAGCGGGCGAGTGTGGACGTATGTGATACACAGGTGGGTATTGCCGAGCCAGTGAGTAAGTGTACGAGCAACCAGCGGACACCTGACAATTGTTTCGTAGTGATTGAAAGACACAAGTCACAACATAGTCCACCTGTGCTTGTCTAGAGTAAGTACCTATCTTTCAGATCTGAACTAAGGATAATGGGAGGGTACTGTGAATTCATATAATTGTATTTGGCCATCAAAAGGAAAAATGTCCCTTAAATTATTCCTTATATCTGTTGTTTTGGCTGTCATGGCCATGTTTCCTGGAAATCGTTTCATGTGGAGCCCGAGGGCCAACTTTTTCATGAAACTTGTTGACCTATATAATCCATAGCATAGAAAATATAGAAATGTTATTACTATAGAAACGCCACTCCAGATTCTAAATTCTTAGGCATCGAAAATCATGTACCGATGTATGTACCTTGCATATAATTAAATATTGACGAAAGCTCCAGCCATAGTTGAAAGATGGGTAGTAGGTTATCTTCATACAACGCACCGCGCGCGCCGTGCGTGTGCGAGCGCGACGCATAGATACGCATGGCGCACACATACAAGCCGCGCGCGGTGCGTTGTATGAAGATAACCTACTACTCATCTTTCTACTATGCTCCAGCCGTATAAAAAGAAACAGTACCGTAATAGGTACGGGGCGGAGGTGCTCGTGTCTCGAAGCCATTATGATTTACAACAATCGAAGTTCTGTTCAATTACTAGAATTTGACAATCCTATCCACTGCAGCGGGGGGTGTTTCGTAACTTTTATTAGCATATAATTTCACAAAGCAAAAGAGAGTCATTTCTACATGACCAATATGCTTTCGATACGCACATTGTCCGTCTCCGTTCGTGCCATCAGAATCACAAGTCATAAGCAGAAGTCGTAGGTGGATTCATCTTTCTATTTCAATATCACGACCCTTGTCACCGTGTCACGAGTGCCTGTAATTAAACTCTCCCTAAGGCACCTACCGTGTGGGTGACGGGACAGTTTCCAGAACCTTCGACGTCCATTAGCTGATGACATTATGATTACGTTGATATGGCAACACAATGCTAAATGCATTTCAATTGGGGGCTTTTTGGCGGGAAGTGGAAAAGTCATGTTGTCATTTTTGTTTTAATTTCCAAAACTTGTGTTTTCTTGTATTATAATGTGTAATGTTGGTGGAATATTAACCATTATATGTTCATAAATGTGCGTGAGTGTGGGTAATTGGAACAAAGTGGTGAAACATGATTTTCGGGTTCCCCCAAGAAGTCTAGTAGTTTGTCAGTAAAGTATCCACCACTTTACTGATGGGGTTTGGGGGGGTAGAAATAAGGTAGTTATAAGGTAGAATTAAGAAAAAAGTGTAATAAAAGTATACTGATGTTAGGCTCCAAAGGGCTAGTTCTCAGGGGCCGTAAAACTAATCTTATAAAAAAAAAATGCATTTCAATTTGGTCCGATATTAAAAACGTTACTATTGATGTGAATAAATGCGATGAATTCGGTAAATTCGTTTCATTTCAAATGTAAGCAACAATGATTCAACGGTGGATGGGCTAGCGGCCGGCTGCTATTTCGAGCCCGGTTCGAAAACAATAATCCGTTTTGTTCGGCTTCGAATCTCGAATTTTGACACATTTCTGTTTTAAATAATAATAAGTGTCAAAATGACTTACGAAACAGGTAGTCTGTAGGGCGATTGCGTAACTTTTTTGTCAATGTTTCAATTGGTTTCGTTCATCCTGTGTTGCTTTATCAATTGAAATTTATTGAAATCGGGAAGAGTGAACTCCAGTCTCATCCGGATTTCAATTAATTTCAACTGAAAATGCAATACGGGATGAACGAAACCAATTGAAACAGTGACGAAAAAGTTACGCAATCGCCCCGCTGGATTCGTAATTGTTAACCCCGGTTAAGAATGCAATTTATGCATAGGTGGTATCTATAATGCTGTCTGATTAACTCCAGAAACACACAAGTTAACATCAAATTACAGTCTGTGAATCTGCAAATAATGTTTACAGGTTTATTTTTGATCGAATGCCATCGTTTTAAATATTATCGGAAACGAATTTCGCAGTGGTTGGAGATGATTCTTTATGAAAGCGCGTGACGACTGTTACGAGTATCATGCGTGTTTGTCACAGCTAGTCACCCCTTGTCTATTTACCAATCCTTAATGATGTATCCCTTAAGGTATTAGTAACTATGAATATCTGGTATAATATAAAGCTAGGTTATATAATATTCACGGCAATTACAGCCGGAGAGCCGTCTGGTTCCCGTCCCTTCCCTACCCTCTACATAACATCTCTTTGTTTGACTATTCCCTTTTGTTACGCCCACTTATTCAAATGGACTTATGGGTTGAACAATGACCGTTGATAATGAGATAACCGCTAATTGAAATATTTTGACAACAAGTTTTTACATGGGGTAGGCAGAGGTTGCACTGTTGTGAGAACGCCTATGTTATTATTTGTATGGAATAAAAAAAGTTTACGAAACGCAACTTTTCTGTAGGTATATTGTCATAGTTACGAACTGGGATATTTACCAAACAGGACTAGCCGTTCTATGAGTACCAGTAGGAACTTTACTCATAAGTCAGAATTCTAATTCGAATCGAATTATTAGAGCGATAACACACCTGGCGACGGACTGGCGACCGTCGCCCAGGTATATTACCTGTCATATTTTGACATAATTCAATACGAATTAGTTGGCGACGGTGGCTGGCGACGCCGCCGGCCACGTCTCCAAACAATTTGTATTACCTGTCATATTTTGGCATATTTCAATACGAATTATGTAGTTGGCTACGGTGGCTGGCGACGCGCCTGGCGTCCCGGTGAGTCCCTTAGTCTATGCTCCATATATAAGGTATTGTATTGTTGTAACTAGGTACCGACTTCAACTAGAGCTCCATATCCTGTGAAAAAATGCTAATTCCATAGTATATTTGGTACACTATCAATTGTTGACAGCAGACAATGGCCGCACAACTTGTTCTTGAGTTTGGGACAAGTTGCCGCGGCTTGCAGGCCCAACTCGGCGTAACTTTGTACGTGTTGCACTAATTAAAACTTGCGCGTGCCGCTACCTACCGACACGTACACGTACACGTACACGTACACGTACACGTACACGTACACGTACACGTACACGTACACGTACACGTACACGTACACGTACACGTACACGTACACGTACACGTACACGTACACGTACACGTACACGTACAATACACGTACACGTACACGTACACGTACACGTACACGTACACGTACACGTACACGTACACGTACACGTATACGTACACGTAAACGTACACGTACACGTAAACGTACACGTACACGTAAACGTACACGTACACGTACCGACCGAGTACCGAGCCGCCTGCGTACCATGAAGCCAAGAATCTTGGCCCAACATATCACGTAGTTACCTTACATTTTGCAAATTGGAGACTAGATTTTAATATATATTATAACGTCACGACTTTTATCCCCATTCGGGGGTAGTCAGAGGCTTGAGTGGCCATCACCACCACATTGTGGAGGTATTAAGTCAACTCAAAGCCCACGTTTCACCTGATAGTCAGAACCCAACGTTGCCACGTTGCCACGTTGAACCTTGTCGCCGTGTATACAGGAACTGACTATTACCTAATCCCGAGGGATAGGTAGACTAGATTTTGTTTTATGTACTCAATATAATAATAAATATTTCCATATCAACCTCATTCATTTATCGATTTAACGGTATTTCATGACAAAGTTCTTGCCCATTTTATACAAAGGAATGGATCCGTAAAGGGTGGTATAGTCTTAACACAAAATAATGTCAACATTTTCATTCACCCGAATATAGTATAAGATAGCTAAGAAATAAAATAATATTCTAGCTTTTATAGTAGATATGAAGGTTTACGTTGTAATGAAATAAAATCTACTTGGGTAGAGTTACGGTAAATGAGTTGACATCATGAGTTATGGAAGCAACTTAAAGGCGGGGATTTTTGTGTTACAATATAACTTACTAATAAGCAAGATATTTCCTGATTTCCCTCGAGAAAAAAGCTCTATAACATTTTCCTCAGATACCGAGAAAATTCGCTAGAGATCATGTACATTTTTATTCATGTTTGCACCAACAAATAAGATGGATTAAATCTCTAAATTCTTGTCTACGAATAAGCGGCAGCCCTGTCCCGGATCGTCAGTAGTTTTATCTCAAATTTATCTAGATCTGTGTATAAAGCTTAGGTACGACCTAAACAAATCGTGCTCTCACAGGACCTAAAATAAAAAATAAGCAATTTGTTAAGATAAATATTCTGTAGAGAACTGATAAAGAGGGTTCAAAATTTCACACTGACACAGGTTTTTATTCAACTTTAAATAGCGATTAGGGCCACGAACGTTGTTTAGATTTTAAATTACGTTGTTTTTTTATCGCCGGAAAATACGATGTGTTTTTGTTGGTAAAACAGTTTCAGCAAAAAACCCAATGTAAGGGCCTCCGCAGACTAGCTACTTTTAGCATCGGCGACCGGCGATTTTTTCCAGAAACACACAAGTTAACATCAAATTACAGTCTGTGAATCTGCAAATAATGTTTACAGGTTTATTTTTGATCGAATGCCATCGTTTTAAATATTATCGGAAACGAATTTCGCAGTGGTTGGAGATGATTCTTTATGAAAGCGCGTGACGACTGTTACGAGTATCATGCGTGTTTGTCACAGCTAGTCACCCCTTGTCTATTTACCAATCCTTAATGATGTATCCCTTAAGGTATTAGTAACTATGAATATCTGGTATAATATAAAGCTAGGTTATATAATATTCACGGCAATTACAGCCGGAGAGCCGTCTGGTTCCCGTCCCTTCCCTACCCTCTACATAACATCTCTTTGTTTGACTATTCCCTTTTGTTACGCCCACTTATTCAAATGGACTTATGGGTTGAACAATGACCGTTGATAATGAGATAACCGCTAATTGAAATATTTTGACAACAAGTTTTTACATGGGGTAGGCAGAGGTTGCACTGTTGTGAGAACGCCTATGTTATTATTTGTATGGAATAAAAAAAGTTTACGAAACGCAACTTTTCTGTAGGTATATTGTCATAGTTACGAACTGGGATATTTACCAAACAGGACTAGCCGTTCTATGAGTACCAGTAGGAACTTTACTCATAAGTCAGAATTCTAATTCGAATCGAATTATTAGAGCGATAACACACCTGGCGACGGACTGGCGACCGTCGCCCAGGTATATTACCTGTCATATTTTGACATAATTCAATACGAATTAGTTGGCGACGGTGGCTGGCGACGCCGCCGGCCACGTCTCCAAACAATTTGTATTACCTGTCATATTTTGGCATATTTCAATACGAATTATGTAGTTGGCTACGGTGGCTGGCGACGCGCCTGGCGTCCCGGTGAGTCCCTTAGTCTATGCTCCATATATAAGGTATTGTATTGTTGTAACTAGGTACCGACTTCAACTAGAGCTCCATATCCTGTGAAAAAATGCTAATTCCATAGTATATTTGGTACACTATCAATTGTTGACAGCAGACAATGGCCGCACAACTTGTTCTTGAGTTTGGGACAAGTTGCCGCGGCTTGCAGGCCCAACTCGGCGTAACTTTGTACGTGTTGCACTAATTAAAACTTGCGCGTGCCGCTACCTACCGACACGTACACGTACACGTACACGTACACGTACACGTACACGTACACGTACACGTACACGTACACGTACACGTACACGTACACGTACACGTACACGTACACGTACAATACACGTACACGTACACGTACACGTACACGTACACGTACACGTACACGTACACGTACACGTACACGTACACGTACACGTACACGTACACGTATACGTACACGTAAACGTACACGTACACGTAAACGTACACGTACACGTAAACGTACACGTACACGTACCGACCGAGTACCGAGCCGCCTGCGTACCATGAAGCCAAGAATCTTGGCCCAACATATCACGTAGTTACCTTACATTTTGCAAATTGGAGACTAGATTTTAATATATATTATAACGTCACGACTTTTATCCCCATTCGGGGGTAGTCAGAGGCTTGAGTGGCCATCACCACCACATTGTGGAGGTATTAAGTCAACTCAAAGCCCACGTTTCACCTGATAGTCAGAACCCAACGTTGCCACGTTGCCACGTTGAACCTTGTCGCCGTGTATACAGGAACTGACTATTACCTAATCCCGAGGGATAGGTAGACTAGATTTTGTTTTATGTACTCAATATAATAATAAATATTTCCATATCAACCTCATTCATTTATCGATTTAACGGTATTTCATGACAAAGTTCTTGCCCATTTTATACAAAGGAATGGATCCGTAAAGGGTGGTATAGTCTTAACACAAAATAATGTCAACATTTTCATTCACCCGAATATAGTATAAGATAGCTAAGAAATAAAATAATATTCTAGCTTTTATAGTAGATATGAAGGTTTACGTTGTAATGAAATAAAATCTACTTGGGTAGAGTTACGGTAAATGAGTTGACATCATGAGTTATGGAAGCAACTTAAAGGCGGGGATTTTTGTGTTACAATATAACTTACTAATAAGCAAGATATTTCCTGATTTCCCTCGAGAAAAAAGCTCTATAACATTTTCCTCAGATACCGAGAAAATTCGCTAGAGATCATGTACATTTTTATTCATGTTTGCACCAACAAATAAGATGGATTAAATCTCTAAATTCTTGTCTACGAATAAGCGGCAGCCCTGTCCCGGATCGTCAGTAGTTTTATCTCAAATTTATCTAGATCTGTGTATAAAGCTTAGGTACGACCTAAACAAATCGTGCTCTCACAGGACCTAAAATAAAAAATAAGCAATTTGTTAAGATAAATATTCTGTAGAGAACTGATAAAGAGGGTTCAAAATTTCACACTGACACAGGTTTTTATTCAACTTTAAATAGCGATTAGGGCCACGAACGTTGTTTAGATTTTAAATTACGTTGTTTTTTTATCGCCGGAAAATACGATGTGTTTTTGTTGGTAAAACAGTTTCAGCAAAAAACCCAATGTAAGGGCCTCCGCAGACTAGCTACTTTTAGCATCGGCGACCGGCGATTTTGTGACGTATCGATGCTGCGTCGCGTTTCTTCGAGCGCGAACGAGCTAGACGCAGCATCAAAATCGCCGATCGCCGATGCTAAAAGTAGCTAGTCTGCGGAGGTCCTAACTGGGTCCCAGTATCGTTGGACCACTAGGGTCGTCTATCGGCGATAAATAACGAGGGGTGTAACAAATAGAGCGTGAACATGGCCAGCCGCGTTTGTTTCGCCAGTAGCGCCGGGTAAAGCTTTTAGTGACGAGACAGAAAAATGCCGTCAAGAGGATAGTGAAAATGCTGCAAACTTTTACGTAAAACCTTGAAATGACAAGCTGTTTCTATAAATCGAATTGTATCGTAATCGAACACAGTAACTATTTATGTGGGTGGACATCGTTTTACCATTTGTGATGCGACAATTCATTGGCGGCGTCTTCATCAGGCGCATGCCTCGCGCGAGCACTCACTTTTGACGTCGGAACGCATAGACGTAATGTCATAATATGAGTGCTCGGGTGAGGCATGCGCGCCATATGGACACATCGGCGGCGTCTTCATCAGGCGCATGCCTCGCGCGAGCACTCTCTTTTGACGTCGGAACGCATAGACGTAATGTCATAATATGAGTGCTCGGGTGAGGCATGCGCGCCATATGGACACATCTATTGAACATTTTTTTCACGCAAACCTATTGAAACAATACCGCGGTCGGTCTCGCCAACAACGTATGACAAACTTTGTGTATTATCAAAACAATTGGATGCGTATTGACAAACACCGTTGTTATTTTTGCAATTTGTAAAAATCCTGCTCAATACCAGGTGTGCTCAAGATATCCATCTATAAGGAACATCCAATATCTTTAATATATCCGTTTGCCCTATATCGCGTGTATGTACTTCGAATGTAGCTTTAGTTCACCAAGCTATTGTGCAGGTGCCAACTAGTCCGGGAGATAGTTGGCTACCAAACAATATGTAGTTTCACAACAGATCATAATAATTTAAGTTACTAGTCATTGGCGGCGTCTTCATCAGGCGCATGCCTCGCGCGAGCACTCACTTTTGACGTCGGAACGCATAGACGTAATGTCATAATATGAGTGCTCGGGTGAGGCATGCGTGCCATATGGACACATCTAATAACAACGAGTGTGGGTGTGTTGAACCAAAATGACAAATGAAATCGCAGAACTTTTGCACAGTGCCCAATGTTCCTGGGGCGAGATGCGTCGGGTCGAAATGCACCTGACTATCACATTTAGCCATACAGCCCACTTTTGATAGAAACAGCAGTGGTTAGGTACCTACCAGTCACTGTTTTTTTTTCAAATAAAAGCGTAGAGAAACCTCGGCCTTAAACCTATTTATTAGAGCTCCAATCTCAAAGTATTCTGTCCGCGGTAAGTTGAAGGCCTCAGTCCCTTTTCAAGATACGAGTCGTGTTATGCAAGTGAATCATCTCTGAATTGCCCTACGGTGTTTGCCATGGTCCCTTATAAGTCTCGCGATACTCGGATGGCAGGGATTGAACCGGAATCCTTTAGTTATAACGTCCTATAAAGGTGGTAGAGCCAAGCTGTAGCCAATTGACTGCAGCTCATAAACGGGCTGGCTCGACCGGGGTAGTACCACCCTCTCACAGAAGATCGGCGTAAAGCAGCTATTACAGCTGCGTTTCGTACGAAGAGTGAGAGACCGTAAGCCCACCCCCCCTCCCCCTCCCTCCATCCCACTTCAGGTCAGTAATGTGCGAGCAATGCCTTTGGTATTGTAAGCATCTATAGGCTACGTTAACTGCTTAACATCAGGCGGGCCGAACGCTTTTTGGCACCCGTAGCGCAATAAAAAAAAAAAAAAACTGGCTTAATGCTTGTAAAATATTGTACCAACTTCCAGAGAATGTTTAATTGGTTTGTCCTGATATGACTGGATATAAATTCATATTCAGTATCTTTATAAGTATCTTACAATGCACATGGAAACAGTTACCTGCTATGTTATGACTAGAACCCAAAAACTAATCAGTTATTGTTATGATAACCCCTCAACCGTTTATGTCGATACGGCTATTAATAAGTAATCAACTTGTTTCGAACTAAATTACAGTTATCAAACAATTCTGAAACAATATCGAATAACCGGCTCGGTAAAATGGATAAGTTTTATATAGGTAATTAATTGATATTTCATTAATTCCAATTGAAACTCGATCTGGAAAAACAATGCAAATAAAATAAAACAATACTGGTCAGCCTAATCGTATAGCTACGTCCAAATTACTTGCTTTTTTATAGGACTGAGGTGGCAAACAAGCGTACGGCCCGCCTGATGTTAAGCACTTCCCGTAGCCTATAGATTCTTGCAATACCAAAGGCTTAGCTCGCACGTTGCCAACCGGAAGGGGAGTGGGACGGAGGAAGGCTAAGGGGTTTGGGCTTCCGGCTCACTCACCGTACGAAACGCAGCTGTAATAGCTGCTATACGCCGATATTCTGTGAGAGGGTACTACCCCGGTCGAGCCAGCCCGTTTATGAGCTGCAGTCACTTGGCTACAGCGTAGCTCTACCACTGCTATGTCGTGTGTCGGACCACCACTTAAAACAATATTACGACACGTTGTCAAAGTCAAAGTCAAAGCGTTTATTTTGTTTAGGCCTACGGGGGCACTTACAAATTGTCATTTTACATTTTTTTCCTTAAATTCTACCGCCGGATCGGAAACGCGACCTCGACTGAGAAGATCCGGCAAGAAACTCAGCGGGCTTGTCTTTTTTACATTGTTTTTTTTTTTATCGCCATTTACTTATTTTAATACAATGTAATTTGGTAAAAAATAGCTCCAGTGTGCTGCCTTCCGAAATAAGCAAGGCAAGACACGCCACACTTTAACATGACACTGTTATTAACAAAGTGTATTTGAGCGATCAGTCTCAAGCTGATTTATCTTCCAAGTAATCCGAGATTTTGTAATAGGCCTTTTGACAGAGTTTAGTTTTAACTATAGTTTTAAACTTATTAACAGGCAAATCTCGGATTTCTTTAGGAATTTTGTTGTAGAAGCGTATGCATTTTGTCTAGGTAGTTGCCAGGGATCCCGCGCCCAAGGGTATTGTCCTTTTGCCTCATAAATAATACACGGACTTGCCAACTACCGGTCAGACACGTGTTCAAGGGTGCGCGGGTTCACAGGGAGAGGTGATGACATTGAGTGATTTATAGATGTCGACCGCTTGGTGAAGAGCTTTGAGCGTAGGACGCTCGGCTCACCGCACCGAGTGATCCCGGGTTCTATGATTTTCGGGAAACCGATTAATCTCACAAATAGAAGAAAGAAAGAAAGAAAGAAAAAACATTTATTCGACACAACACGCAAGACGTAGAACATAAACAAATAAAACAGAAACAAAAATAAAAAAAGAGGTCACTGCGAACTGTGCCGAAAAGGAATCTGGCTCAGCATGTGCTTGAGGGAACCGAGACCCCCCCAGCGCTGATTTACAGCCAAACCCTCCTCAATGGGTCATATGTAGGTACATAGCACTGGCTACCCAATAGAAAATAAATAAATAAAAGTAACAAAATATATCTAATAAAATAAACCAGTAAAAGACATAGGTACGTGCGAAATATATATTAGGTATATATAAATACCCGCGTTCATATACAGCCTTTCGATGTCACCAAAGATGCTATAGAAAACATTTCTGCCTTAAACACCTTACGTATTAAATCGGGCCACGGCATTAGCCGCTTACAACGACAAGAAAGTCATAAAAATCATTTCCGTGCTCAGCGAGTGCTTCCGGAATGAAAACAAACATATTCCTTTTGATGTTAGTTGTGTTTGTATAGCGACTGTAGCCTAGGGGTGAACAGGTTGGGCTAGCAATCAAAAGGTCCCAGGTTCGATCCCCGGTGGGGCATGCACCAATGGATGAATTTTAATCTATGTGCATAATTTACAGTTCGCTAACGGTGAGGGAAAACATCGTGAGGAATCCTACCTATCCCTCGGGATTAGGTAATAGTCAGTTCCTGTATACACGGCGACAAGGTTCACCACCTGTCACGTTGGGTTCTGACTATCTGGTGAAACGTGGGCTTTGCAATGTGGTGGTGTATGGCCACTCAAGCCTCTGACTACCCCCGAATGGGGATAAAAGTCGTGACGTTACACATTCCTTCTGATGTTTTTAGTCAATTTTACATGTTTATTAGTTTGTCTATTAGTCCAGCAGGCAAGCGTAGCGTAGGAAGACCTATTACGCGTTGGGAAAACGACATCGCGAAGGTGGCGGGCACACACTGGCTTCAAGTTGCTAAGGATAGAGAAAAATGGCAATCGTTGGAGGAGGCCTTTACCTGTAGAGGGGTTCTTGCCAACTATAATTAAAATCAATTAAAATCATAACAATTATAAATTACAAATAATTGCATGCAAATTGAATAATATAATAAAAAAAAAAAATTGTAAAACTATAAATTTTTTTGGTCAAGAAATAAAAGGCTTTTTATTATTAGTTTGACTACACAGATCAATGTACTCTGAGTATACGTAGGCGAGGAGTTGTAATTTTTAATTGAAAAGAACCCTTAAAAGGTTAAATCTATTTGCGGCGCTGGTAAAGTAAACCTGCCGGACCTTTTTAGGGTTCCGTACCCAAAAGGTGCCAACGGAACCCTATTACAAGCCTCCGCTATCCGTCCGTCCGTCCGTCTGTCAGCGGGCTGTATCTTACAAACCGTAATAGAGAGTTGAAATCAAATAAAAATAAAATTTATACGGTAGTACGGAACCCTTTATATGCGAGTCCGAGACGCACTTGGCCGGTTTTGTTATTTTAATATTAGATGGCTGCGATCGTGAATATTAGACACGTAATTAGGGCCTCCGCAGACTAGCTACTTTTAGCATCGGCGACCGGTGATTTTGTGACGTATCGATGCTGCGTCGCGTTTCTTCGAGCGCGAACGAGCGAGACGCAGCATCAAAATCGCCGATCGTCGATGCTAAAAGTAGCTAGTCTGCGGAGGCCCTTAGGTCTTTGCGTGACACAGAATGAAACTAAAGCTAACTAAAGAAGACGGCTTTCAAATAAAGTCTCTTTGGAGAGATAGTTTGATAATAAATACCTGTAGCACTTAGTTAGCAACCCACGTATTTATTTCGTCAAGAAGTTACTGAAATACTTTACTAAGACAACTTGACTAAGAAACTTGGTCCTTCAAAGTAGTTATTTAATTAATCCATCTTTATTAAATTCAAAGTCCTGACTGACTGACTGATATATGAAAGCACAGCCTAACCGCTGCTGGTGCTAGAGACATGACATTTGGAGGGTGTGTTCTTTGTGTCCACTAAGAATGGGTTTTAAGAAATTCCACCACTATAAGGGTGTTGAAAGTTTTTTTTAGTTTTTCACGGACGAAGTCGCATGCCGAAGCTAGTACATACAAAAACCTTTCAAGAATCAACAAACAACAATCTTGATTCCACAAAAATAATAATTAAATAGGCATAGATTTATAAAAGTTTTGCGCGTGCGCTTTAACTAGATACCGCCCTACTAAGAAAAATCATTTCCAGAAATGAAGCAACTTATTTTCGATGCCGCCTGTCAGTTTCATACAATGGTTGCTATCAGATGTACTGAAGCACTTAAAAATTTACGTGGTATCAGTTGCCGCATTTTATTATTGCGCATGCTCCATCTAGTTGGAGCCCCCTGGCGGAAACTAAAGTTAATCTTTGGAAATAGGTATGTTCACTAGCTAATGGAACAATCCACGGCGCGTCGCCTATTCGACAAGGTACGGAACCTCCACGTGGGCCGTAGTTAAACGTAGTGACACTCGACCCATTCCCGGCCGGTACAAATTCCACCTCCATTGGAATTAAATACCATTGACCGGTCCGATACCTTTGTTGTGGTATTCGGCTTTTACTCGATGATAGCACTGGTTTACTGTGTCGAGAGGTCTGTTATATTATTATGTGTGAATCTTTTTACATAGCGCAATAAGAACACGTATCTTTTTACATAGCGTGATAACCTGTGGTCTAAGATACACTGAAGAGCGACCTTCACCGATCGACTTACCGGATCAACCCTGGATTTTATCAAATAAAATATGTGTCTGAACATATACCTACCAATAGGGTTTCCATAAAGAATTTGGTCAAGGATAAAAAAAGAAAAAAGCTAAAAGCATGCACGGCTTCGTCGCGCGCAGCTGTTGTACTGCATCCTCCTCTATCGCATGAAATAGTCGGATGCGCAATGCTTCTCTGTCAATCAATTTTTCAATTTAATTTTTTTAATCTCAAAGCCCGGCTACTGTTATTCTTGACTAGATTTTCGCAAGCAACACTATACACTGTATTCGCAATAAAATTGCCTTCATTTTGATATAATTTCCATTTGGCAAGCAAGTCGGTGAAAATTGTTAAAAAAAATGGTTTTTATAATTTTAATTAATCATAGCCATGACCATATTTTTTACGGCAACCCTATTGGTATATGTTCAGAAACATATTTTATTTGATAAAATCCAGGGTTGATCCGGTAAGTCGATCGGTGACGGTCGTCCTTAACCGTATCTCGTACTATTGACCCCTCTTTAAAATTATATAGGCTACGTTGGGTAGGTTCTCAATCCCACTGCTCAGTCTTGTGGGTAATATTATTTAAAAATGTGATGAAAGTATACGAAGGAGGTCTGAGTGAAAATCCTTCCAGGTAATGGCACTTGAAGATATTGTGTAGTCTTGCTTTTAGCCTTTGTTGCTCGTTTTGTTGCGAAAACGTAAATACTTACAAAAACAAAATTGTTATACGTGATTTTTCCGGAATGTTATTCCGTATTTACAAAAACATCCCACTGCACGTGACATCGTAAATGTACGCATTCAACAGAAAAGCTGATTTGTACAAAACTAAATTGAGAAGAGTCGCAGAATCAAATTAACAGAGCGGCGGCGCGTCGCCATTGTCCGTCCGACGAGCGCTCCGCTCGGCACGAAAATGTATTTTTCAGAATTCCATTGGAACAGTTTTTCGACAGCCGGCGAGCATCGCTTCAGTAATTCGAACGACATATCAAACCCGAGGTAAATTGGAAATAGAGGTAGAGACGTTCTTCTTGGTAAAGTGGCGAATTAATTTGGGATAACTACATATCTAAACCGAGGGGAATTGGAAATAGAGGTAGACTGCCCCCTAGCCAAGTAGCTTCGTCTACGAGCGTTTCTACAAACGCTACGCTGGAAATGACATTACAAGTCGATAAGTAGATCACGTGACTTATGAAGTGTAGCGTTTGTAGAAACGCTCGCGAATTAATTTGGGATACCTCACATGTTTTACCCAAGCAGTCATGTTATAACATTATGTTTATGCATTCCGATATTAAAACGGAGTGCCCGGGCCTGATGTAGATGCACCCATTCAAAAGATGCGTCCAAATGAGGTGAGCGGCGCACCCAATCATTTTATGATATTACTAGCTTCCGCCCGCGGCTTCGCCCGCGTGGCCTACAGGAACCAAATGATATATTTTTCTTCAGAAACAAACTCAAGGGTAGAAACTGATTGCATTATCAAAAATACTGCACCAATTTTCGGCTTTCAACTTTCACCCCCTATTTAACGCCCTTAGGGTAGGAATTTCGAAAAACCCTTTCTTAGTGGATGCCTACACTTCACAAAGAACACCCCCTCCAAATTTCAAGTCTCTAGGACCAGCGGTTTAGGCTGTGCGTTGATATATCAGTCAGTTAGGACTTTGAATTTTATATTTATAGATTTCTACGTAGTCAGCCATCAAATCTAATTGCTCGGGCAAGCCGCTCGCCACTATTAAACGCAGCAAATAAATGATATAAAAATCGACACAGTTGACAGTTTAAATACCGTTGTTCATGCATGGCTATCTTTAAAATTAATTTAGTCAATATTCAGCAGATATCCTTTGTAATGGTTACTCACCCGCTTGGTACAGTGATAAACGTGTTTTCACAAATTGAATATCCATAACAAGAACTTTATGATGATTAAAAACATTTAAGTAACGTTCGTCTATGAATATAAACCTGTCGAATAAGAAATATCTGTATTTTCAACATTTTGCTACTATTCAATGTGTATTCGATCTCTATTTTTATGAGACGCAATAAATAATTTTACGCTTTGAAAGATAGAATTTGCATGTCAATGGCACCTAGTCCTAATGCTAATTGATTACAGACTGTTTAATCATCGTAAAATATATAAATATAACGTCACGACTTTTATCCCCATTCGGGGGTAGTCAGAGGCTTGAGTGCCCATACACCACCACATTGTGGAGGTATTAACCAACTCAAAGCCCACGTTTCACCAGATAGTCAGAACCCAACGTGACAGGTGGTGAACCTTGTCGCCGTGTATACAGGAACTGACTATTACCAAATCCCGAGGGATAGGTAGGTTTCCTCACGATGTTTTCCCTCACCGTCAGCGTACTGTAAATTATGCACATAGATGAAAATTCATCCATTGGTGCATGCCCCACCGGGGATCGAACCTGGGACCTTCTGATTGAGCCCAACGTGTTCGCCCCTAGGCTACAGTCGCTTTAATCATCGTATCCCTAGATTTACGTAACTTGAGGTTTAACTTATAATCCTATCCAACTATCCTGCTAGATATGGGTTTTCTACTTTACACCGAATGTTAAATAGTCGAACGTCGGTCGCTATCATAGGTTCATCCCTAATAATAATAATAACTAATAATTAGTTATAGCCCAGGATGATGTAAGGATTCTAACGATACCCCATACATCGAAATCTGTTCAGGCATTTAAAAGTTATGGTGGAATAAAGGATCTTACTTACATACATAAACTCTGAAAACATAATACATTCCTATTTTGGGCAGTCATGTAATCATTAAAAAAAAATATAACGGCACGACTTTTATCCCCATTCGGGGGTAGTCAGAGGCTTGAGTGGCCACATTGTGGAGGTCATGTAATCATGTAATAAAATAAAAATATACGAAACTCCGTTTTCGCTAGTTGCCAGTTGGCCAACCAAGGTATTCAGAATTTTTGTTTCAGTAACTTTGATCTATGCTTATAGGGTGGTTTCATGATATGTCCAGAGTGGGTCCGGAGTGCTTGGAGTTGACACGAGCAGGCTTCAACGTAAGTTATTACCCATTATATCACTATTCCGGCTTTCAGAAACATGACCCTACGCTTATGAAACGGAAAATCTATGACTTATGATAAAATTGCGGTCGTACTTGGTTACTTAAGTACATGGTTTATACCTATTACGGTTCGTAAGATACAGCCCGCTGACAGACGGACGGACGGCAGAAGCAAACAAGTTTATTGTAGTGTAGGTATGGGGACCACTTTAGATTTTTTTTTTTTTTTTTAATAGTTGTTTGTTGTTATAGCGGCAGCAGAAATACGCATTCTGTGATAATATCAAATTTCTACCTTTTAAGGTTCGTGAGATACAGCTCGCTGACAGACGGACGGGCGGGCAGCGGAGGCTTAGTAATAGGGTCCCGTTGGCACCCTTTGAGTACGGAACCCTAAAAAGTGAAGACTACCCCCAAATTTAAAGAAAGTTATGATGGACTTACACTGGTCTTACAAATCACTTTTGTTCCTAGAAATAATTGGTTACTGGCTAGAAATCTGTATACGGGCCTCCGCACACTAGCTACTTTTAGCATCGGCGACCGGCGATTTTGTGACGTATCGATGCTGCGTCGCGTTTCTTCGAGCGCGAACGAGCGAGACGCAGCATCAAAATCGCCGATCGCCGATGCTAAACGTAGCTAATCTGCGGAGGCCCTAAAGGCGGTAAAATACTGTAAAGCATCAATTAATTCAGCGTTATCTCAAACACAGTCGCACCTCGCAAAGGTGACAGTAAACGGGTGCAGCGGGCAGACTAGCAATTAGCATGATTAATTGCACCGTATTTCATTAAGATTAGCGCTCAGCGTTTAGCGTGATTACTAACCGCTCGTGAGGGGACGGGACAATAGAATTACTTTTTAAAACTTCACTGCACAATTCACAGGTACATTGATGAACTTTCAAACTTAATAAATAGATGGGGAGCCGTAGAAGGATTTTCTGGATTTATCATGTTGGAGCATGAAAAGTATCAATAACTGACACGTTTGAGTATTTCCATGTCATTGCTTATTATAAAAAAAAAAATGAAATTTTCATGTAGACGCTTCCCCCACCGCTGAAAGTGGAAACATCTAGAACAATGTATTCTTCCTATCATTTCATCTACCGAATCTACTAGGTTTGGACGACGCTCGAGTAAATCCACGAAGTGCACGCTGGGCTCCCCATCCAAAAGTTTGATCATTTTTTTATTTATCTATTTATTTTAGGCAACGATGGCCCGTATTATAAATACCTTAATGACTAACATACAACTTATAGATTAGGTGCGAGTCGCTGTACGGTCCAGTGCAGTGGCACTTGACCCTGGAAACGCCGGAACACCACCCCATTCGGCTAGAAGTTCTCCATCACGAGGTGCAGATAACACGTCGGTATTCGTACCACAAACGGCTTATAGATAGGGAGCCGTTGAAGGGGTTTCTGTATTTACACGAGCGCGTCAGATTAAGATAAGGGAGATAGCTTACATATTGATAAGAACCTCAAAAAATTATGTAATATTTTTTTTTTAATATAGGACTGCGGTGGCAAAAAAGCGTACGGCCCGCCTGATTTTAAGCAGTTACCGTAGCCTATAGATGCTTACAAAATCTGGCGCGCTAGAGTAATTATTTTTTTTCAATTTATCATGTTGGAGCATAAAAAGTATCAATATCTGACACGCTTGAGTATTTTCATGTTATTTCTTTTTATAAAAAAAATACAATAATTGTCATGTATACGCTTCCCCCACCGCTGAAAGTGGAAACATCAAGAACAATGTATTCTTCCTATCATGTCATCTACCGAATCTACTAGGTTTGGACGACGCTCGTGCAAATCCACGAATTGCACGCTGGCCTCCCCATCTATTAAAGTTGATGTCGCGGCGCGACTCCAACAGCCTCGGCACGTAATTGATCTTCTGGCGCACGTACTCCACGATGTCCTCCCCTTAGTGGTGTAATGCAGGCGAGAGATGTACACCTGAGTATTCGGCTTCGTGGCACGCAGAATTGAGGTGGTAGAGATGGGTTGTACTAGGTAAATTTGGGACTAGGTGCACCTATTCCTAGTATTTAAAAATACGTGATCCAAACACCTGTTCCACCTATTCCACCTAGACTCAAGTAATTATCGGCTATGGTTCGCGTACCTAGTTCTTAGATCCATAATAGGACTCGATACGTGAGATCAAATGGGGACAAAAACTGCCTTTTGCTCAACTCAGATTTCGCTACTGCTTACAATATGTCATTTTCCATAGTAATTATGTAAACAAACTTGTTTAGATTAAAATTATTCCATAATATATTGATTGCGTCGTCACGCTCTCGCAATACGGTACGGTACTTGGTACTTGGTGCGTCAGCGGACGTGTTGAGCGCTAATACTAGGTGGACCGAGTACTGTCAAAATTGAAATAGGTGCCACCTAGTCTCGTAAAATACCTAATCTTCGCACCTGTTCTAGTAAATACGACTCACCTCTATGAGGTGGTAATGTAATACCTTTTCAGAGAATGGTTTAATTAACTACGAATTAATGTAACTATGTAACTAGCATCAACAGTGCCTATGGAATTCAGTCGATCAATGTAGGTATTTTCTCGACAAGTTGCGTCAGTCAATTAACAAGATCTCTCTCGCAAGTTTGTTCTTGACAATTCGCTAATCTGTTTCTGCTACATTACTCAATATTGTTGACCGCACGGCACGCGGCGGTCGACAAAGGTCGAAAAGGTTTAGCTAATTGACCAATAAAGCTCTATAGCCGACGACGCCGGCCGCGGCCGACGGCCGCGACGGGCCCGTTAGCGTGGTTGGCGCGGAGGCGACATTCACGCTGCAGGTCGTAGGTTCGATTCCTACCCGTAACATGCATTTGTGTGCATGAACATGTCTGTATGTCCGGAGTCTGGGTGTATATGTATATTAAGTATGTATTTACAAATATAAAAGTAGTATATGTAGTAATATCAGTTATCTGGTTTCCATAGTACAAGCTCTGCTTAGTTTGGGATCAGGTAGCCGTGTGTAAAAAATGTCCCAGGATATTATTTATTATTTTATTTTTTATAGATTGTTGCATGACGTCAAATATGAGTGAACAAGATGAGACTGCACATATACAGGGTGAATTTGAAATCATGGGCATCCTTTTAAACTATGACTCTACACATGATTCAGAATATTTTGGGAAAAAAAATACATCTATTGATAAAAAAATATTGCTCGAGTAAGTAAATAATCAAACCCGTTAACTGTTATTCCTTACCTCGGCAATACATTCTTATTAATTGATTTGTTGATTAATATTCCCTAAGTATCATGTGTAGAATCACCGTTTAAAAGGATGCCCACGATTTCAATTTCACCCTGTATAAGCTAAGAGGGTGCTTCCGAACTAATAGGCTAATGCATGGCTTCGAGCAAAGAACTAAAAATTCATAATTTAAAGGGTTCGACCCGATGTCCATATGGCTCTCACAGAAGCTCGGCGTAAAGTAGCAATTACAGCTGCGTTTCGTACGATGAGGGAGAAATCCGGTACCCTAACCCCCCCACCTCTCTTTCCCTCCCTCCCCGTCAGGTCGGAAACGTGCGAGCGATGCCTTGGTATTGCAAGCATCTATAGGCTACGGTTCCTGCTTAACATCAGGCGGGCCGTACGCTTGTTTGCCACCCTAGTAATATAAAAAAAATATTGAGGGACATGTAACGGAGTTGTTGAATAGATAAATTTAAAACACTGCAACAAGGTAACATCAACTGCAGTAAGTTAGTTGCAAGCATAAACATTTGAAAAAAAAAAAAACTTCGGTTGCAAGTGTGTAATATTTTATTACAAGTATTAAAAAATAATAATAATAATATCCTAGGACATTTTTGTACACAAGGTTACCAGATCCCAAACTAAGCAGAGCTTGTACTATGGAAACCAGATAACTGATATTACTACATATACTACTTTTTTATTTGTAAATACATACTTAATATACAGGTAAGTAGTAGGTATTTACATCTAATCGTACTTCACGTTACACTAAACTAACCCAATCTGTCTAAGTACAGGAGGTGAGATAAGGTACATGAAGAGTATGCCAACTGGAACTAGGCCAGCGTGGATTGTTGTAGAGTTCCGTCGTTATAAGGGAGGGCTCTATCATAGTAGAAAGATGGGTAGTAGGTTATCTTCATACAAACATACCGCGCGCGGCTTGTGTGTGTGCGCCATGCATATCTATGCGTCGCGCACGCACACTCAAACATCACATGCATTGTTTCGCACTGCGAACCGGGTCGAGATTTTGTTTGAGTGTGCGTGCGCGACGCATAGATACGCATGGCGCACACATACAAGCCGCGCGCGGTGCGTTGTATGAAGATAACCTACTACCCATCTTTCTACTATGGCTCTATGTTCCCACGATAATATTCGGTCACGGATGTAGGAATAATTTATTTTCAAGCCGAATACGTTTCTTTTGATGTTTTAAATATTTTTTTACACAATGTTGCTATGGCTGTAATACTCTACATAAATTCGCGGAGCAAAGAAGGTTTGCACGTGATTTTTATTTCAATTGCAATGTTTTAGAATGTTCTGTGACACTCAGAACTCGATTTCGTAATCTGGCGGCCCGGAAAGGGGAAATTGTCACTTAAAAAGCCCACGTCTTAATTCCGTTTTCTTTTCTGCAAGTAGCCACCTGATTTTAGAAAAAAAAAAAACGACCTGGTTGCACTCCGGGAGTGCCGGCAGAAGTGAAAAGTTGAACATTAACGTTGTGCATTTTTAAATATTTTAGAATGGTTAGGGAAAAAATGTAAAAAAAAACAACCTGGCCGTTTTTTTTTAAATAATCATATAAAATAATACAAATTAAAAAATTATAATAATAAGAATTAAATAATTAATAAAATATTAAATTAAAAAATATAGTAAACATAGGATTCGAACCTACGCCCCATAGAGCACTTACCCAGATCCATTCACTTAGGTGCTAATACGACGTTGAAGTTGAAAGCGAAATTATGAACTATATACTTTTTACCCATTCCAAGATAGGACACGTGACCTGTCACTACGAATCTGTCGCATTTTTAGATCAGGACACGTGACCCTGACGCGAGTTTAACATATTTTACCCATCTCAAGAAAAGTGCACAACGTCGCTAAAGAAGTTTTCACTTCAAAAATCTGAGTTGAGTCAACCCTATACCTATGAGCTGCAGTCAATTGGCTACAGCTGGGCTCTACCACCAATAATATGGTTCCATGCCAAGCATTAAATCCGTACATATGGTCGTTAACCGTGATTCCTATGCACCATGCCTATGCCTACTACGGATAACGATTTTATTATTGTATTTATACTGTACACCTTTGAGAGGGAGTGGTCATGTATAGCCCACGAGAGGGAGGAGTGGAAGAAGTGGAAGGAGGCCTTTGCCCAACAGTGGGACACAAATGACTAATATTATTATTATTATTACTTAGGTATTGATATTAGTACACAGAAGTAAGTCTTCCCAGGTTAGGTCAGGTTTTCCAGGTCCCAGGTTCGATCCCCGGTGGGGCATGCACCAATGGATGAATTTTCATTTATGTACATAATTTACAGTTCGTTCACGGTGAGGGAAAACATCGTGAGGAAACCTACCTATCCCTCGGGATTAGGTAATAGTCAGTTCCTGTATACACGGTGACAAGGTTCACCACCTGTCACGATGGGTTCTGACTATCTGGTGAAACGTGGGCTTTGAGTTGGTTAATACCTCCACAATGTGGTGGTGTATGGCCACTCAAGCCTCTGACTACCCCCGAATGGGGATAAAAGTCGTGACGTTACATTTCATTTCAGTTCAGGTAAGTTTTATGTTTACCAAACTCCGTGACGGTATCGTAATGGACTCGTTATTTCGTGTGACTCATATGCTTCACAGGCCGTAACGGCGTTAGCGGCGTTACATTGACAAACGAGCGTATTACACTGATTTGCATCTGTATTGGAAAAGGGAAATACACTCCAACTATACATACCATTAACTAAAACTGTCTATACCACAGTACGTAACTATAGTACGTTTTTTTATACTTGTCCTATTTGGTAAGCAAAGATGGCGTCCAATGGGGCGATTGCGTAACTTTTTGTCAATGTTTCAATTGGTTTCGTATATAATTGACAAAGGATGAACGAAACCAATTGAAACATCGACAAAAAAGTTACGCAATCGCCCCGCTGGACGCCATCTTTGCTTACCAAATAGGACAAGTATAAAAAAACGTGCTATACTTGAGAAAGTTACTAGACTCACGGCCGAATACTCGTACGCAACTTAAATTTGAGAGCTGCTTAACTTTGACGCGCCATACAAAAAATGACAGTTAACGACGTCTCAAAATGCTAAGTGGGACATAAATATTTAAGTAGCCTTTGAGTATTCGGCCATATGTTGTGTATGTTATGTAAAGTACCACCCCTCTCACAGAAGATCGGCGTAAAGTGGAGTGAGAGCGCCGGAAGTCTAACCCTCCCTCCCCTTCCTCTGTCCCACTCCCCTTGAGGTCACATTCTGGTAACATTCTGACAATAGGTAACTTAGAATATGTGAAATATTAGGCAAATGCCTGAAAGGTTAATTATTCGATGTTTGCCGAGTGGCGCGTTAATTTCAAGAGCTAACATTCTTTATCTCGCTTTAATATAACAGTATAATTGCTTTTATAGCATACGTCCTCTGCAAATACCCCAATGATACTGAAACCATTTATTTTATTTTAGATCTGTTATAACGCATGTTAACTCGATAAGATCGGACAATTTAAATAAATCTTTAAATCGCTGAATGCAATGTTGAAAATGGTTTACGTTTGGTGAACGCGGTTGATATTTTATTGAATAACATCGGTTAGCCGATGTATTTATCTACGAACTGATTAACGGATAAACCGACCGATAAAGGTGGTGACACATGAGCCATCTTTTCGGTACAGAACACGCGCGTTGTATTATCCTGACTTGATAAATAATAATAAATAATATCCTGGGACATTTTTACACACGGCTACCTGATCCCAAACTAAGCAGAGCTTGTACTATGGAAACCAGATAACTGCTATTACTACATATACTACTTTTTTATTTTTAAATACATACTTAATATACATGTACACCCAGACTCCGGACATACAGACATGTTCATGCACACAAATGCATGTCCCGGGTAGGAATCGAACCTACGAACTGCAGCGTGAAAGGTGCCATCACGTCAACCACACCAACGGGCCCGTTGTTGATGAAGCTCTTGTTAATTTAAATCCGCATTCAGTCAGGGTGGATCCGCATTCCGTGAGGCGTGACAATATGCGGTATTTTAGGGCCGTGCTGACATTTTAACCCCAGCTTCCAGGCATGAACTTTGAAATAAAGGTGGCAAGAATTGATTGGATATTTAATCGAAATGTTTATCTCACGTAGAGACCACGTTCTATGTGCTTTCAAACTGGAGTGCGCTGACTCAATAGAAAGTGCCTTGTTAAAAAAAATGTGTTACTTTCATGTATCTAGAGTATAATATTAGTACTAGTATAAAGAGTATACGTATATACCATTTAAAGTAAACGCAATCTCACTCTATATGGTCGGTTACATCCGAGGCTCTTCACCATCCTCCACTTTCGCGCAAGCTTCTTACACGTCTTAATTTTTTCCTTAATAAAAAAAATACGTCAAATCGCGCGACAAAACAGTGCCAGTCTGGCGCAACCCTTATGACAATAGGTACCTACCCTTTTGAAATGAACGCTAATGAAAGCGAGTATCCGTTTGTAGTTTTGTAATGAGTTTAACGTAGGAGAGATTTAATTTGATTTAATCCACAATTTAATCGGATTCCAATGATATTGGTATAAGCATTACTTATTTAAAATGATTTATGATTCTGTACGATGAAATGAATGTTTGGTGGTAGAGCTAAGCTGTAGCCAATTGACTGCAGTTTATATATAGGCTGGCTCGACAGGGGTAGTATTGCCCTCTCACAGAAGATCGGCGTAAAGTAGCTATAACAGCTGCGTATCGTACGATGAGTGAGAGAGCCGGAAGCCCAACAATGTTCAAATACAATGTGAATTGTTTGTGAATAAATAAATAAGATGATATACTGTGTTAATTTACATGATACAAAATATTCTGATTCCGTTCTAATTTATTTTAAAGGCCTTGAGGGACTATTTCCATTGTATGTACTATCGGGAATTTTATTGCCAGTTTCTAACTCCACAACTGGATCAGAATGCGACTCTCAAGTAAAGAAACTCGACCTTTGCTTGCTTTGTTATATTAGCGGCACTACGAAGGCCGGTTTGACATGTGGGAGGGGGAAAGGATGGACCTTATTATAACCGAATAAGATTCATTTTCGAATAAATTTTAAGAAGTTCTTATTTTTTTAAACGGCCAGTCTTATACCTATAATAATAATAATTTAGCCCTTTTAACGTCCCACTGCTGGGCACGGGCCTCCCCTCAATGCGAGGGGGATTCAGGCCATAATCCACCACGCTGGCCCAGTGCGGGTTGGTGGATTTCACATGTCTAAAGACATGCAGGTTTCCTCTCGATGTTTTCCTTCACCGTAAGCAAGTGATAATCATATTAAAGTTATGATTTACTTATACCTATAATAAGGTTAATTTTCTTCCCCCCCCACATGTTAAACCGGCCATCATAACGTGCCGCTACTGTAGTATTTATGTAAGTACATAATATTCCAGTTTTATTTGACCGCGCAAGTGTACGCGGGGTAATTCTGATGGAGGCTTAAGGTATTTTGTAGGTAGTCTACCGTAAAGTAACGTAGGTAAACGTTAGGGGGATCCGTAGCTACAGTAATCGGCAACTTTTACGTAAAATATTTTACCATTACAAAATGTAGAACACCCCTGTCGCCCAAGGCACTAACAAATTGCCATAAATAATAATATTTTACTTAGACGCTGGCGATCAAGCTGGAGATGGATGAAGCAGTGGTAGCCGATTGGTTAAGCACGCGTCTTGCCGGCTTAAGGTCCTGGGTTCAAACCCTATGGATTTTTCGAAATTTCGAATTCTATGTGTGAATCATAACTTTAATATGATTATCACTTGCTTACGGTGAAGGAAAACATCGTGAGGAAACCTGCATGTCTTTAGACATGTGAAATCCACCAACCCGCACTGGGCCAGCGTGGTGGATTATGGCCTGAACCCCCTCGCATTGAGGGGAGGCCCGTGCCGTGCCGTGCCGTGAGTGGGACGTTAAAAGGGCTAAATTATTATTATTTTATTATTATATTATATACCTAATATATATTTCGCACGTATGTCTTTTACTGGTTTATTTTATTAGATATATTTTGTTACATTTATTTATTTTCTATTGGGTAGCCAGTGCTTTGTACGTATGACCCATTGAGGAGGGTTTGGCTGAAAATCAGCGCTAGGGCGGTCTCTGTCCCCTCAAGCACATGCTGAGCCAGATTCCTTTTCGGCACAGTTCGAATTGACCTTTTTTATTTTGGTTTCTGTTTTATTTGTTTATTTTCTATGTCTTGCGTGTTGTGTCGAATAAATGTTTTTTCTTTCTTTCTATAAACAATAAATATTATTTAACTCAGACGGTGGCGAACATAAATTCACTGCACTTCACTGTAAAAGACAATTACTTCCACCATCTGATCACCTACGTATTACTCCACCAAGCCAACTAGGCGCTCGGCTGGAATGCGGCTTCCCCGCCCGCATACCGCCCGCACACCCGCCACCGCCTGCGGCTTCCCGCCCACCACACCTCACACTGCCAGCGCATTGTTTTGCAGGTGACATCTTTGACAGGCGCCTAGTTGGCTTGGTAGTAGTACCTATAGTGCACGACAGGTCGAGAAGACATTCGAGTTATGAGCTTTTTGCAGAATAAAATCCGAATCAAAATTCGCAGGACCCGCAACGCAACAGAATAATTAAATTTAATAATTTTGTGGGCGATTTTAATTGTTTATCGGGTCCTACTAATTTAGATTCGGATTTTATTCTGCAAAAAACTCATAACCCGAATGTCATCTCTACTTGTCGCGCACTTATACGTTTAGTCTGATTTTTAATTAGACGAAGCCAACTGACAGCTGAAAATGTCGAATTTGAACCTTATTTGTTCTATTTATATTGAAAAGTGACATAAAAACCTGTCAGCCCACTTCGTCTAATTAAAAATCAGACTTATATGCGTGACTCAGATAAAGAGCTTATTACACTTGGCTAAAAATAGAAGCCTAAATTCAGAAGCTTCTAAAGATTGAAACCATTCTAGCTTTTGAATAGCTTGCTGAATGCGATTACACTTGCCAAAATTCAGTAACGACTAATTAAATAGCTTAAATTTAGTTAAGTGTAACGCCTTAAGTCAAATATGTCATCAAGCTATCCGTCTACAATCTTGAGCGTGTTATCGATGTCCAAACACGAAGCTGGTTAGCGGGAATCAGACCAAACTTTAGGCGTCCCAATATTGATCTTACTGTTCCGTGAAGACAAATTGTAACTTTCACTAAGTTAGACATGGCTTTTGAATTGTCGGGTGAGCAAATTTAATCAGCCGTCGTCTCCTATCTACCTATACTAGGAAAATGCATGCTGTCCAATTTGATTACGAAATATAAATCCTTCCATAATACCAATCAAAAAATCTGAAATTCCTCGCAAGCACAGTCGCACAAACAACAAAAAAATATTTCACAGGACCCATAAGATTATTTACACATCAAAGAAATCACGTATTCGGCACCGGAATACAGCCAATAACCGCTGCGTGTTTGCTGTGCAAATGAAGCCTAATAGCACAGAAAGTACGCAATAAAACCGAATCAAGCTCATTTATCCGACTCTACGCGGGTCGTAATAACCGAAAAACACGAAACATAAGCTGCGCTGTCGCAAACACGCTGTCAATTACACTGAGCTCGGAAGCTTCTGCCTGACACCGGGGCTGTAAAAATAACGGTCATTTTACGGTTTTTGTGTAAGCTGACGTAAGATGCTTATTGTGACGGCGGAAAATACGAATAAAGTGTTTACATTATACGTCTTCGTTTGTGTTTGGGTTACTTTGCTGAGAAATCCCAAGTCAGGGTAAAAATTCAATAAACTTTAAAAAAATTACCATCACTATACAGGCTGACTGGTTGAACACTTTACATATTGATATAGAGTGCTCAGTACTCGATTTTCGTTCTAATTATGTAAAAAAATAGGTGCCTAATATTTGCCTAATTTATCTTTAATTATCCACTCAAAACAATAAGCGTGGTCAGGATCGTACCTCCTTGATTTGACGTACCTATCAAGTGTCATTAGCGGTGTCCACAATTTCCGAGTTTTAGCACATTAATTTAATGAAGGTTTTCTCTGTAGTTCATTGGTATTTTCTTAATTTTATTTTTTTAAACGTTTCATGTGTCCATAAATTATAATGTACTCCAATATATAAAGTGTTTAACCAGTCAGCCTGTATATTCCATAAATGGGTAGGAAGACATTCGCCGTTGTATACCCACATTTTACTGGATTTTAAAAGTCCCTGAGAATAGGCTATACCAATCTATTATTAGTCCCCAATCTAGAAGAATTCTGAGCTTTTAAAACTTAAAACTACTGGTAAGTTGTCATTTATCAAGCCCTACTAAGCTGTATTACATTCTCTACTAGTTGATGAAGCAGTCTCGTCAGTCCACAGCTACAAATATACTCCAATTTAATATGCTAATGCCTGCTGATTAATATCTGCACCCGACTTAATTAACTTAACGTCGACGCATTAAAATCATTCATAACGAAATAAATTATACCGTAAAATTTGTCTGAAAACGTTGGATTTCGTCTTTGATATTCGGAGTAATTAATCCTGAGCTATTATAACTGAGCTTGATAATAGCGTGAAATAGAGCCGCTTTCATTGAGCTTGCTGGGAAAATGATGCGATATTAACCAGATTATTTGAAATGCTCTGTGACCCAGATATGAGGGCCTACTCTGTTTCAAACTAAAACGAAATTTCGGACGAAAATCGCGTATTTCCTACTACGTTTCTCATTGATTCCGACATTTCTTACAAACGAAAATTGTTTGACGTTTAGATTCGACGACGACGACGACGTCAAACTATTTTCGTTCGTAAGAAATGTCGGAATCAATGAGAAACGTAGTAGGAAATACGCGATTTTCGTCCGTAATTTCGTTTTAGTTTGAAACAGAGTAGGCCCTATGGACTGTTTAACATTACTAAATTTTTATCGTCTCTATCAAAAGTAGAGCCAACAACAAAAGTTTATGCAAATGTTTCGCCTGTACAATCGTAGAGTTAACACTGATATTGTTTTAGTTTTTTATACATGTTTTTAGCGTTGCGAGATAAGGTCAGCCCATAGAGATTTTAATTAGAAGATACGTTCTTAGTAGATATCTCTATGAAACAACGCGTGGTCATTTTCCCGGGATGCGTGGCATCTATCTACCGGTAAATAGCTGAACTACTCACTTCGTTTCATGTCGATGGTCAGCCTAACATCAAGAAAACTCTCGTTGTGAATCTACGAGAATAATCAAGAACAAGAGCGTAGAACATCCTTTTTGAGACATTCTAATGAGAGACTCTAGATAAACAGTGTTGTTAACTTTTGTCAAGAATTCTTGACGAGATTCTTGCCATGAGTGAAATATCTAGTAAATGGTTTGTATCTATGTAAGTGATTCGATTCATCATGATTTCGTCTTCGAAAATGGAGTAATTTGTATTAGAAACCGGAAAACTTCAAATTACAATTCTCCGCAATGTAAATAATGTAAAATGAAACTAAACAAATTACATTCAGTAAACAAGGTTTTGAATTTACAAAGGTAAACGCTGAGGAAACGGTTTCAGAGGTAAATATAGGAAGAACTTCCGTTTGCGTCTGTCCAAGGCGTGATTTTATAGCCCCTCGTTGCCAAACAAGGGTTATAAGAGCACACAGGTATGCTTTATTCTGAAGGGTTAATTCATAGAGATTTTTATTAGAAGAGACGTTCTTAGTAGATATCTCTATGAAACAACGCGTGGTCATATTTCCCGGGATGCGTGGCATCTATCTACCGGTAAATAGCTGAACTACTCGCTTCGTTTCATGTCGATGTTAGTACTAGGCCGACCACTCGGCCGAGTTGCTTAGACCCAGTCTCCTTAGTAATTGGTCCATGGTTAATTTTTGATCTGGAATGAGATTTATTCATGTGACTGTGGTTGCAAACAAGCATACGTTGCGCCTGATCCTATGGATGATTGCAACATCAAAGGCATCGCTCGTTCGTTGCCGACCTGAAGGGATGGGGGGGGCCTTCCGGCTCTCTTACTCATCGTACAAACCGCAGCTGTAATAGCTTCTTTACGTCAACAGGGTGGTACTACCCCGGTCGAGCCAGCCCATAGTTATATGAGCTGCATGGTACTACCCCGGTCGAGCCAGCCCTAAGAGCTGCAGTCAATTGGCTACATCAGGCCCTAACACCAATAAGATTGAGGTTAGGCAATCATACACATTTTAGGTTGTAATTTAGATCATAAATTAAAGATTTATACAGGTCAATCAGAAGACTTACCTATTTACACATAAGGGGCTATGTACACAGGCAACTTTTGCGGCAACTCGCAACTAGCTGTTTTCATAAAAAAACAATAGCGAAACAGTTGCGGCAATCGCAGCAACTATTGCTGCAACTGCAAAAAACTATTAAAGAGTTGATAGTTTCGGCAACTAAGTTGCTAGTTGCAGCAACTAAAGTTGCTCCGTGTGCATAGCCTCTATGTGCAAGTGGGGTTTCAGAGATCCTTCAATGACGCAGTGCGACTTTGGTGATTTCATGCAGTCCATGCAACACCTCCTGGAGTTTCCCTTGTGCCCGAACACCTGCACGAGGGAGAACTTGAACACGGCCACACCCAACGCTATTAATGTGGCCAAATACCTTTTAAATAAGGTCTAACAATAGTAGAACTGTTGACACGAAAAGAAGAAGAAGTGTATGTTATACAGGGTGGCCCATTTACAGTAGTCCAAATTTTTTTTTCAGTTGGCAGGCACCCCAACGTCTCATTTAAACTCAACATATGTTCCGCGAAAATTAATAGTTTAGAAGTTATGATTGTTTTAATGTGTTTTTCTAAAAATTCCTACTTAATGAATGTAAAACTCTCTAGAACTAAAAATATTGCACTAAATCGAATCAAATTTGGTGTAAAGGTACTATAGACATGTAGCTAGCAAGCAAAGAGCCATTTGTGGAATTACTTCCAAATGGTAATACGGTTTTAGACCATTTGGTGGACTATTTTCAATTTTTGAATGATGATACCCAATTTTCAAAAAATCGCTGACGCAAAAAAATGTTCTACAGCAAATTAGCTAGTGGTCTTAAAAACTGCCTTGAAGTGTGAGAATAACATTAACAAAAAAATACTGGAGTTACTGTTACAACTTCGTCAAAAATTCACATTGTATGCACAATGTTGTTAAAAGCTTAAAGTGATTATTTTTACCTCAAACATAATTTGAACAAAATTAAACTTAATTATTATGAGAAAATCAATGAGTTCATCTTCTCATTAATAAATTATTATCTTATTTCTAAAATAGTCATAAGAATAATGGAGCAAACCCATGCGTTATGTGTGTAAGGTGCGAATACGGGTAACAATAAAACGGCATACATAATGGAAATGTTTATTCAAAATTAAACAATTAAAGGAGGTTTTGAAAATGTCTGCCTTGATTTTCAATACATAAACGACATCGTCGTAAAAAAAACATTTTAAGTCTATTAAATGACCGTCGATTTTCTTTAATTTTTCCGTTGCCAACTGTATTTTTTGGCGTAAATCTCGCTCAATTGTAGTTATATATTGAAAATCAAGGCAGACATTTTGAGAACCTGTATAACAAAAGTTTGGGATCACTTTATAAATCATAAATAACTTGGAATAATGCGTGTCAAACTTTCTGTGATGTATGCCGACTGTTGACTTACTTGAGATGTTTTCTGAATTAGAAAGTAAGCGGGATGTACCTGCTGCGTGTACCGTTTTATAGACCAGTAAATGTGCTGTAAACTATCTATAAAGAAGCCAATTCCGTCCAAACGATGTATTGCACAGATTTACTGCTCTGAGGGCCTACTCTGTTTCAAACGAAAACGAAATTTCGGACGAAATTCGCGTATTTCCAACTACGTTTCTCATTGATTCCGACATGTCTTACGAACGAAAATAGTTTGACGTTTTGATTCGACGACGACGAAGACGTCAAACAATTTTCGTTCGTAAGAAATGTCGGAATCAATGAGAAACTTAGTAGGAAATACGCGAATTTCGTCCGCAATTTCGTTTTCGTTTGAAACAGAGTAGGCCCTCTGAGGTTGTTCATTCGAGAAACTTTCTTAATACAAATAAAGAACAATGTTGAGATACAAGGCCAAAGTTTGCAGTGGTACCTAAACATATACATAGTTTCTGCTTCTGACGGCACGTTAAGCTGACGTTCCCGGCTATCACAGCCGTTAAGTCACATCGTAGAAATTCTGACCCGCGAACGATAGAAAAGGCTGTTAGATTATGTTGATGATGATTGAAATAAAAATGGTAATGGGTTCGAATTGGAATGCTTTGGAATGCGTTTCTATTAACGTTACGTCCTCTGTTAGCTGCTTAATATTATTCAAGAGGGTCGTCTCGTTCGCCAATTTCACATTAAAATCCTAAAGAAAATGGTCAAGTGTTTTGAATGCGAATATTGAAAAAGTGCGGTGGCCATGATTATCGTTGCTGTGTGAGACGACATTATAAATTATTATCATGACGGGCCCTCGAGTATCTTAAGGGGTTATTACACCTAACTAAATTTAGGTTACTTAATTTAGTCGTTACTGAATTTAGGCAAGTGTAATCGCATTCAGCAAGCTATTCAGAAGCTAGAATGGTTTAAATATTTAGAAGCTTCTGAATTTAGGCTTCTAAATTTAGCCAAGTGTAATAAGCTCTTTAACAATTTAAGTATGAAGAAGTCGCAAAGACCATTATATTAAGACCAATATTAGACACCAGTGATATCGCAATGGACAATAATGCTTAGGAGACTCGGGGCCCTGACGTATGTAGTAAGTTGTTACTGAGTATGTGTACATTCATGACCATTATTTTTGGCTGAAGAGTAAAATTAGAAATAAATAGAGGTGTAAGTAAGTACTTACCATGGACCAGTTACTAAGGGGACTGGCCCTAAGCAAGTCGGCCGAGTGGTCGGCCTAGTACTAGCATCGACATAAAACGAAGCGAGTAGTTCAACTATTTACCGGTAAATAGTAAAATGAAAATGAAAAAACAATGACCACGTTTTGTTGCGTACAAATATCTAATTAGGGCACCTCTTTCTGTAGTCTTTACTCTGTGGTACTTACAAATAATAGCCAGCGAGTACCCTACTACGTAGCAGAGTTGGGCAAAATTTAATTGCGATTAATTAATTGCAAATTGCTGGTGATGTCACAATTAACAATTAATTGTGATTTGTTCGCGATTGACAAACAAATCAAAATTAATTGTTAATTGTGACACCACATGCAATTAGTAATTAATTAATTGCTATTAAATTTTGCCCAACTCTGCTACGTAGCGTACGTTTGTGACGTACTAAGTTATGCCTGCCTGCAATACATTTTATTTTCTTCCTTTCGTTGTACGGCCAAGGATTGGAACCCCGTATTTACGATCGGTAGGCCGCACTCACAATTTACGAAACCATGCTTCTCACTCACGACTCTCTAGGTAGAGTGAAATTAAATATTGAGTCAGTCTCACACGTGAACGGATCCGTGGTGCGCCCGCAGGATCGACACGACGGCCGCTTACATTTGGACTTTATTACCACCTAAGGGCTCCACAATCTTATTAAGTTACGCATACAATCTACTCTGTAAGCCAGAGTTTGATTAAAGATGAAATAGATGGTCGACTTTTACAATAAAACAAAATACCGACTACTAAAACAATCCTATAGCGCACAAAAACTATAAATTTGGCTGTAATTAACAGTCAAATTTATAGCGATTTTTAGCCAGTATATCTTATTTCTTTAAAAATATGGCCCAACCAGGTTAATAGGTGTTTTGTCAGTGTTAACCATGGACCAATTACTAAGGGGACTGGCCCTAAGCAACTCGGCCGAGTGGTCGGCTGAGTACTAACATCGGCATAAAACGAAGCGAGTAGTCCAACTATTTACCGGTAGATAGAACAATGAAAATTAAAAACAATGACCACTTTTTTTTTTCATTTCATTTCAAGGGCACCTCTTTCTTGAGTCTTTACTCTGTGGTGTTAACTAACAAACACATTAGTAACGATTCAAAAACAAAAAGACAAAAACATGACCATCCAGTGTGAAAAACCAAAATGGAGGACAAAAAATTGGAGTTCTATGTATCTTTAAACCTTTAATTTCAAGAGTCAGCGAACAAATTGGCACTCAAAACCATACAGGCGGAATCGAATAGACAACGAGAAGTTCTTGTAGTTCGCTTTTGTAGTTGGTAAAAACAGATTTTCAACAGATTTTATTTTAAACTTGTGTTTCATAGACATTGTTGCAGTATTTCTAAAGTTCTGGGGTTAACATGCAACAGGTCTAGATAACAAGCTGTTGGAGCTGGGTACAGAATCCTGACCAGGCGTCAAAGACTAACTAGTTTTATAACGAGGTTTGGGTAACGAGGTTTATTTCTTCAACAATAGAGGTGATATCAGCCCAACAAAGACCAGTTATTTATGAGTCTAGAAATTGGGTTCGCGACATCGATTTATAATGTTTCGGCCGGGACATATTTCGTGACGTGTAGGTCAAAATAAAGTCGAACCTAAATGAAGTTTACTAATTGACCGAAATATTGGGTTTTTTATATGACCAAGGTGGCAAACAAGCACTTTTACGGCCTGTACGGCCTGATATAGATGCTTGCAATACCAGGCATCGCTTGCACGTTGCCTACCTGAAGAGGAGGGGGATAGTGGGAGCGGGTTGGGCGTCTAGAAGGGCTAGAAAAGTGGCTGACGTCTACAAGCGTTACTTCAAATTGCTACGCTTCATCTATGAAAATGACATAAGTCACGTGACTTTTTTTTTTTTTGGGACTATGCTCGCCACACATTCCCACCACTGTTACTCCTGTAAGCCAGGATCATGGACCAATTACTAAGAGGACTGGTCCTAAGCAACTCGGCCGAGTGGTCGGTCTAGTACTAGCATCGACATAAAACGAAGCGAGTGGTTCAACTATTTACCGGTAGATAGAACAATGAAAATGAAAAAATAATGACCACGTTTTTTTCATACATACAACATGTTAAAAAAACCCTGTCCGACCCGAAAACGTATTATTGGGTATCGAGAATAGATTCTATTTTTGTAAAAAATTTCATTTTTTTTTATTTATTTTTTTTTTTCAAAAAAAATTTTTTTTTTCATTTTTTTAGTATAGTTTGTGTCCCACTGCTGGGCAAAGGCCTCCCATATTTTTTTGGAAAACAATTACCCCGTTTAGATAAAAAAAAAAAACATAAAATGACGTCATCACATACTTTGTGGTCAGAGGTGCCGCCACACGATCTAACATAATTACTTCCGGTAACGGTGTTGTCATATTTTTAAAATTAGCTGCATTAGGTGGGAAAAAGGCATAAAAAAATGGCACTTTAAATGTTCATTAATATGTTTACTATCATGAATATTTAATTTATTTTATTTTATTTGGTCATGTGATTGGGGAACCTAATTACCGGTTTCGGCTCGGACAGGGTTTTCTTAACATGTTGTATATCTAATAAGGGCACCTCTTTCCTTAGTCTTTACTCTGTGGCCAGGATCGACAATGGTGTCCAACGATGACGCCAAGGTTTGACCCTCGACGACGAGGTATATAGCGACTTGTTGTTGGTTTACATAGCGACGTTTGACATTTCCATACATTGTGTTCTATTCTATTCTATTCGATTAGCGTTCATGCCACTTGTCTAGGGGGGCTGTTCTCTTACTCGTCGTACGAACCGCAGCTACTTTACGCAGATATGAGCTGCAGTCAATTGGCTACAGTTTGGTTCTATCTAAAGCAATTTAAAGTCGACGATCGAAAGGTTTAAATTCCAGTGTTGCTAAATACAGGGAATAACTAAGAAGTGGCCGTTCCTAGATCAAATGGCGAAATGTCGTTGTTGCTCATATGAGCACAATATAAAACATTATGGGAGCAAAATTAATCGAAAATGTTAATTTTATAAATGCCTAACCCCGTGGGCTGCAAAATAAATTGAGTTGACTTTTATAGTTGAACTTTCAATTTTGAAACCAATTAAAACAGCTTTGTAAAAGTTATAGCACGACGATGCAAACAGATAAAAAGTTATTCAGCCAATATATCGACTATTTTTCCAGATTCGCTCATAAATAACACTACCTACAACCATTATACGCAATTGCTACTTTAATGAGCTTTATTCACGAAAGATAATAAATAAGGTTATTAAATGAGCTTCTAACCATATTAACGGCTGTTTCAAACAATATTTAGTATACTATTAAGCACAGACATAGATTTAAATAGAAGACGCATGTCCCCCGTTTTGTATGAAAACCAAGCGTGTACCGAAAGCGGTGGAGCGTGGACTGAATAAAAAAGTACACTTGCGGCATCTATTTAGATCTACGTCTGTGCTATTAAGCAATTTATTACCATTTGTCCAAAAAATACTTGATTTATCCCACTGTGTTCACTGCGTGTTTTGTCTGAAGGAGTGAAAGGTTTAATATCATAACTCACTTCCAAAAGATCAACCAATAGCACTCGCTCATTTTCACGTCTGTCACACGTCATTGCGCTATTGGTTGAGACGAAGTGCGCGATCAACATCGGTAAATGTGCAGCTTTTTCTGTCTCAAACGAATTCTATGGACTGAAATGATACATTTATGATCTTGAGAAGCCATCTAAACAACGACCATCGATCTTCACCCGCGTGGCAGCTGGAGTCCCTTCGTTTTGAACGAAGGGATCCCGGCTCGGTTTGTGTTCTTCAGACTACCGGTTGCTTGAGTATCAAGTTGTCGAGTGGATAAGCAACTTAACAACACACACAGCTTAGTAAGTTCGTAAATTGATAAGTAAGAAGTTTGACGTTTTAAAGATCACGACCGCTCGGCTCATGCATCGCGGGGATGCGATTCCCGCTAGAGGGAAACTTCAGAAACGGCCTTGTCGTAATTTGCCTTGGTCTGGGTATCACTGGGACCATATAGTTGGTGTGTTAGTCTAGTGATACCTTTTTTTTAAATGTTAATTGCCGCAGTATACTTCACGAATTAATTTTAAGTTGTCCGGCTTCGTGTTAGCTTGTAAACTCGAGACGAGCAAACTGGGCAGTTCATTATTCCAAACATTCTTCGGTTTGTTCGAGAGTTTCTCCAAAACTACAGCTTCGATTTTAATGTGGCTTTGCGGCTTTCACTCTTCTAAGTTAATCTTTATGGCCATAGGGATTGAGCTGCCGAACAGCATGTATGTTTGCGCGGCAGAGCTGCGGGTCCACGTACTTTATCATTTACTGTTGACCCTGCTAATGATAGCATCCTATGGTCTTATCGCCCATTTAAAGTACCAATACAATACCCCTGTACTATAATAACTCGACATTGGGACGTTCTATTTACATGTTCCCTGATAAGCTGGAAATAAATGTTAATAGGCCAGTTGACACTGACCCACATAGGTAGTTATTTGACATTAAAAGGTTATGTATGAAATTCGTAGGTTACTCGGAATATAAACATGTTAAACTTAGTACCAAGTTACGACACACCTGTTAATTTCCATAATCTTATAACCTAGAACACTGAAAGCAAAATAACTATACTCCATTTATTATAACATTAGAAATAAGAGCCTCGTAGAAGCAGGGATGCAAAACATTTAATTTAAAAGTCAAATAAATAGAATTAAAACAATGCTAAATACTTCGATAAACAAAATAAAATTATTTTTTATACTATGTTTTATTTAATTATAACATCGTATCACACATTTTAAACATTAAAAATGAAGGTGAATGACAAACACCGACAGCACATTATTTACATCAATTTCATAGACAAAATAATCAAACAAAATTAGAAATACCTTGCTGTAATAACATCTGAAGGGATTAGGTAACATTTTAGATTTGTTAGGATTATAGTGGAACGAAAAACGTTCCCGGTGTTGTCACCCCTGCTTCTTTTAGGTTTTTAGCATTGACACTTATTTTAAATTGGACTGAAATGATATTATTAAAATGATAGGCAATTTATTTTATAAGATAAATAATTAAAATGATTACAGTTAGGTGTGACAAGCTGGTATTTAAATAGATTATAATAAATTCGACGACAATCGTAACTGTAACATGTTAATTGTACTTTTGTTACAAAGTGGACATTAAAAATAACCTTTTTAAACTTCTGTCTAATGCTATAACGAATGGAGTATAGTTTAGTGTTAATTAATTGTCAGTTTGTGGTCAGAACTGCTAGTGGCTAGAAGTTAGAATAGTACAGTCGGTCTCCCGTGTGTCGTGAGGGACGATATACAGCATAAAGCACCGGTTACTTACGTCTACTTCATAAACTAACAAATAATTACAAACACAACTACTTACTTAGTTACATTTAGGTTGCTTAGCGAGTGGTTTTGGTCATTAAGCGAGGAGCCTACAGGTATTTTCGTTAATTAGCCAGGTTTTGCACATTTTGACCGGTACTTAGGTTTTACTACGGCTAAGCCAACATCCCCAAAATTCGTTTTATGTCGCAGTCACAGTACAATATTCAATAGTCAGAATCTCGGATTAAAAATGTCACAATGATTAATAGCTGGTAAAATACAGCTCAATGTGTAATAAATCACTTTACACATAAAATACGTTGTACAATTAATCTTTGAAGAAAATAAAATGTTGGTGAAAACAAAGTACCTCTATACCTATTGTAATAACGTTTTCATTGTTTGTTTTACCCAAAATTACGTAGGTATAGTCCAGTACTAAGATAGGTCAATAATATGAAAATAACTGTGGGAGGTCGTGTCTAATGAAACCATCATTTGCTTCAGTGCTCGGACGAAGGCGTACGACGATTTAATAATGTACTGACCTGTGCGCATACCTAGTTTATTTTTTTCTCGTGAGCAAACTGTATACCTTATAGTCTTTGTATTTGTCGGCTTTGTATGGAGAATTCAAAAGTTGGATTCCGTCCGTTTGGCACTGTTCAATTTGTGAGTCGAAATGACAAATGCGCATACTATAGTCAAAGTCAAAGTCAAAGCGTTTATTTGTTTAGGCCTACGGGGGCACTTAAAAATAGTAATTTTACATTTTTTCCTTAAACTCTACCGCCGGATCGGAAACGCGACCTCGACTGAGAAGATCCGGCAAGAAACTCAGCGGGCTTGTCTTTTTTTTTTAGCTACTATAAATTAAGCTTACACTCAGGGCCTCGACACAGCAATAATACCTAAGTTTTTATAGGAAGGCACACGGACAAACGGTCCAACTCATGGTAGGTGGCAACCGTCGCCCTGACCTGAACCTCAACTTGTCAATACTTGTCATGCTCCACGGGGTCTATCAATGACGACCAATTAATAGGCATGGGGCAAACCAATTGGGAAAGGCTATTGTTGCGAGGGCCCAGCTTGACTGAAAGCGAGACTTTAAACAAAAAACCGGAAAAGTGCGAGTAGGACTCGCGCCCTGAGGGTCCCGTACAAATTGGGTCCCCAAACTTCTACCCCTTGTTTTACCCCCTTAGGGGTGAAATTTTCAAAAACGCTGAAATTACTTTTTTTTATTTGTAATTAATAGCTTAAATAATTTCATGTTTCTAACTTCAGAAATGAGGGACTTTCATACAAACTCCCACCCCTTATTTTACCCCCTTAGGGGTTGAAATTTCCAAAATTCTTTACATGCTCTTCTTCTACACTGTAAAAGGTACCTACTGTTTAAATTTCATGTTTGTAACTCCAGCGGTTTGGCCTGTGCAGGTCTTGATAGACGGACAGACAGGCAGACAGACAGACGGACAACAAAGTGATCCTATAAGGATAACGTTTTTCCTTTTGAGGTACGGAACCCTAAAAAAAACAAACCATCCATTAGACCCTTACTACTACTATGTCGACTATGTCTGTTAAGCTGAGCAGTCCCGGAATGTAGCTTTAGCATAGTTCAGGTGTTTAAGCTACGGTTTAAACCCCAATTACGAAAACATGGTAACATTTCAAGTTTAATCTGTAGCTTCATTCCCTCTCATATACAATCTAAAAACATGCCTACAGTAGATTTAGTTCTAACTGACATAATAAGGACTTTGTCAGATCCCAGAAGCAAATTTTCGTGTTTTTCTCATTAAAATATCATTACGATTTCTGCCATTTCGTACTTGTACATGTATGTGAAACACTGAGAAAAAATTTACGACAGCAAAATGGTTTTTGTAATTCCTAGTAGTGTTTTTAATATTTTTCACTAAACGTTTTGTATTTACAGCAAATGTTTTATGTAATATCTCGCTTTTATAAAACATTTGCTGTAAATACAAAACTTTTAGTAAAACATACTAAAAAGGATACTAGGAACTACAAAAACCATTTTGCTGTCGTAATTGTTTTCCTCGCTGTGACTAAAGCTCCACCTTTGCACATAGCCTAAAGTAGGTTATCATGCCCCCACCCCAATCCATAGAGTATAGAGCTAGCACTGATCAACACTAACGAGCTCTGTCCTCTCACGTGGTTAATTATTTCCACAAATTGGAGCAGATATATCGGAGTTCCGGAAGGGATCAAAGACGCAACTGTGGTGATTAATTTCACTATTAAGATTCTACGCTCACCGTCGTAGGTTGCCAGCCATTTGCTACTATGAGACTAGTGATATCAGTCAGATTCGTTATGTGACCCACTCATAGATTTATGATTAGTTGAGCGAGTTTTTTATTATTTATTTATTTCATAAAACATAGAATAATAATAATATAACATAGTCCCACAAAACCGAGCAGTCGGTTTGACTGTGGGATCGCAATTTTAATTTAGGTAAAAGAAAATAAAAATTAGAAAATAGAACGAATAGTAACTAGTAGTGGAGAGATAGAACGTCCAAAAAACGCCCACCACACCCGCTCAACGGCCCGCCGGCAGGCACCAGCAGCGAGGCCGACAAACTGAATCTCAAAAACAAGTCGCCAAGACACCACTTAACCCAACTACCTATCCATTGTAGGTAGGCAGTTGGGCCAAATAATATCCTAACAACTTACTCCTAAAAATCCGCTAGTCGGTCTCACTACCGATATCCACAGGTAGACTATTGAGCAGGTACGGTAAACGTTTCTTAAGCGTTCTATCTCCATAATAGTTTACAACTTTCGGTACTTTTAATTTTCCTGCCGACATATAGCGCGTATTATAATTATTAGTGATAGTAAAGTATCCTAGGTCGATGAACCCACCGCTCATTAAACAAGACTAATGATTGATGACTGACTATAAAATCAACCCTCATGTTGAAAATGAGGCAGTAATACGTGAAGCCTTATACCAGTATTCCCAGTAGGTACTTATTAACCCGCGCATGTTTTTGGCAACACAACCCCCTTACAACCCCATAAAACAGCTCGTTACCTTTAACCATCCATAAAATACAAACAAATTGCATAATATGTTACTCGTAATAACAAAAGCGGTGTTGATAACTCCTTTCGTACCGACTCCACGCAGACCGCTCAAATCCCAATAATTTATTCAGCAGACATTCCGCGGAGCACTTTAGGGAACCGACAGAGCAGAGGAGCGGAGCGAGCGGATTATTTAGCCAATTACGAAGGAACACACCAGCTACTTTTGGCTTCGGGGATATTAAAGATTCCCCGTGCGGACCCTTCGACCTTTTACGGTTACCTATTGCAAAAATGAAATGTATTTTTTTGATGTTCCGATTTTGGGAACAATTGTAGAATATGGGTGATAATACTTTATGTATAATACTAATGGTATATATATATGATATATAAAAATATCCCTCCTATCCCTCGGTATTAGGTAATAGTCAGTTCTTGTATAGGTACACGGCGACAGGGTTCACCACCTGTCACGCTGGGTTCTGACTATCTGGTGAAACGTGGGCTTTGAGTTGGTTAATACCTCCACAATGTGGAGGTGTATGGCCACTCAAGCCTCTGACTACCCCCGAATGGGGATAAAGAGTCGTGACGTTTTTTTTTTTTTTTTTTTTTTTATTTTATATAAAAATTATGTCAAATATTAGACCTAGACACGACTGTACGGCCTATCAATTATGATCCACTAGACAAAAATGAAGTCAACATCGCACGTGGTTAAGAACTACGTGACTACTATTTGATTACGTTGGCAATAGATTCACTAATTTACACACAGTTGAGAAAATCTTTGAACTCGACAGAAATCATTATTCATCAAAGTCAATTAATGATTTAATGTTAGATTAGTAAGTATAAAATTTAAAAATCATCCCGAGTATAAATTTTCATAATTGAAAAAATCAAGAATATGTACGTGATATTTTTTTGAAGGAAAATCGGAAATTCTCTTCGTTTTATATACGTAAGTATATAATGGCAGCTAAACTTGAACGAAAAACTTAAGAAACTGATTGATTTTTGATCAAAAGACTTTTCTGTCCCTTTCAGTAAATAATTTGTAACTATTGGATAACGAATTTGATAAATTGAACGTGAAAATTGATTTCCTTTAAAACTCATTATTTATTTATTTATTGAAGTACAGGAAGCAAACAGTTATATACTTACCTAACCTACCCTAAATATAAAAAATATTACTTTGAAAACTATTAATATGGCGTTTAGGTATAATAAGGGATCTCTTTTGAAGTAAACTTTTTGGTAGGAGAACAGAAACCTCATATTATTTTGCAGACATTTAAATCGTCTAGATTTCTATCATAGAAGCTTACAATGTTCAGATCCACAGAATCTCTACATTAGGTATTATTTTAATCCGTTCAGTTATTCCTTCCAAAATCCTTATCACATTGGCTCAATATACGTAATTACATTACGTACAAAGTAAGATCGCTGTATGTTCACCAAGAATTCTAATAATATTACAATTACGATTATTACGCTTCGTCGTCTTGCTCCTATTATCGTACGTATATTTTGTCGTAACTATCTATGTAGGTAGGTACCCACTCTTATCAGGACGCAGCACATTTTCTAATATTTGCCAGTTCTTCCTTGATCGGGGTTGTCAAAGGTCAAAACCTCTGTGAAAAGGCGATAGGCTCTAGATGGCCGAAATAGGGTTTCATGAGTTGAAACGATTATATGAGATCAGTTATTTATTCTTAAAAAGTCCTAAGAAACATTTAACCACAGACTTCAAAAATCTTAGCATTTAACTTTCACGAAATCAAATGAAGCGCTCCACAAATACTAACTTTATGTATATGTTTCTAACTATCAAACTTAGGAACGTTTCCAACTTATCATTTGATATTTATACCAGAGTGCCTAGTTGGCTTGGGGGATTTGTACATATTTAGGCTCTATATACAATAGGAAGGGGCCTTAAAATTCCGCTAAGTAACGAAAAGGCCAACCAATCGCACACTGATTCACCTACACTCATAGTCCGGGTTCCCTAGTTCATTTTTTTTAATTAGTATCAAGCTAATTTTCCGTGAGTAGCTTCATTTTGATGGGACGCCCAACAATTTCTGTACGAAAAATCTTGATTGTGGTAGGTAAGAGGGGTAGCAGAGATAAAATATGTTGATTTGATGATTCTCAAAAAAATATTACTAAATGGGTTTTTTTTTGTTAAATCTAACGATAATTATCTAAATTATTCATAATTCATAATTCATAATCATTTATTGTGGTACATAGGTTAGGTTAGGTTAGGTTAGTGATGCTTTACGTACAGCTACGACCAGCCTCAAAGGCGTACAATAGTATTAAGTAATAATAAAATTAAATTATAATTGACGATTGAAATTATTAATTTATGATTAATTTAAAATGTAAAAAATGTAATTATACTAGGATTCATTATTAATTTATTATTTATTATTTATTGATATGATAATTATCCATTTGGGACCACACAGGTGTTTATGTGTACCTACCATTATTACTTATAATAAGTGACCCATTACGTATATAAACGAGCCAAACTTATAACATAAGGTTCCCATTTCAGATAGGTGCGTCCGTTGCCTAATATTGGCAGGATGTCTTGGCAGAACAACGAGGACCGCTCATAAACCGTGTGACCGGTACCATGATTTATTGAGGTATTTAAAATATCTAAGGTTATTTTCTCTCCAACAATAAGCGACCCTCTTATATTGCCTCGTATCAAGTGCGTGTCCAACGGTCTTGCGACCCGCCGGGCCCGGAGCATAAACAAACGCGTAATCTAAGCATCTTTTGACTTATCAGATTGTGTATTCCCTTTGTTCGTATCTCCTTACGAATAGTGGAACACCCCGGAATATGAATGGACCTAAATGAAATGACAAACTCGGTACCTTACCATTCTTTCTTCCTTTGAGCTGTGGTTCAAATAGTACGTTTATTCGACGACTGCTTGGCGCACTGCATCGAGTGGTTGCGGATTCGATTCCCGCCAGAGGCAAATTTCGGAAACGGCCTTTTCGTAATTTGTCCCGGTCTGGGTGTCACTGGGATCACCCTCAGTTCATTATACGGTATATAACCATAATACAAGCGGTACCTAGTTTGGGACTATACATGCTAGCTATTGGTGTGTAAGACCGGTATTAATAAATTGATTTCAAGACTGTGATCGAACTTAAGATCCTGTTTTTGATAGATGTTCCATACATTAAACGTCAAAACTGCATCTTAAGATCAATCTCAACTTTCAGATTGATTTATTAATACGGGCCTAAGTCTGGCGATATTTATTATTATATTATTTATTGAAATTTACTGATTATTCTTCTAATTATTATGGTATTTGTGTTGTGTGAAGTTCCTAAGTCACAATCATGATGAGTAAGCGCCGCCATACACGCGACTGCAAAAATGCAGTCCGTGTGCAGTCGCGTGCCGTCGACTGCAACCAACTGCAATAGAGCTGTCACTTCCGACTGCATAAATGCAGTCCGTGTGCAGTCGCGTGCCGTCGACTGCGACCAACTACAATAGAGCTGTCACTTCCGACTGCAAAAATGCAGTCCGTGTGCCGTTGCGTGCCGTCGACTACAACCAAACTGAAAAATTGCAGTCCGTGTATGTTAGCGCTAAGTATTTACCAAGAAACAATTAAGGAAGATTATTGCCACTGCAAGAGCTTTCTGAGAAATTTAATTTTAATGTAAAGGATTCAAAGATGAGAATACCATATTGAGTCTGAAGAAAATGCATACAATAGGCTAATGTTAACTGTCCAGTAGAGGGTACGAGGAAGCGGAGAGATAGAAGATATTAGCTGAATATATAAGGCGTGAACCGCATGAAACACGTTTGATCGAATCTAACTTTTGCGAAAATTCATAGATGCGATCGTAGCGCCGCCATAAACGCGACTGCAAAAATGCAGTCCGTATGCAGTCACGTGCCGTCGACTGAAACCAACTGCAATAGAGCTGTCACTTCCGACTGAAAAAATGCAGTCCGTGTGCAGTCGCGTGCCGTCGACTGCAACCAAACTGCAAAATTGTAGTCTGTGTATGTTAGCGCTTAGTTGCAGTACCTTCAAGACCGGGTCGAATCTTTATATCGAGTCCTTCTTTACCAATTAACTTTTTACTATCTATTACTGCTAAGTTTTCTTCTTTTTTATTTAAGAAATGTGAATCATCTGATCCGTAGAACCCTCAACTACAGTAAATAATTCACACTTCTTCTTGTTATCGTATCGTATCGCGAGGAAATGCAGCCAGTATTCTTGCCACCATCCCACGAGGACGGGATTTGTTTGAATAGGGGTAGGTTTTTTATTTTATTTTATTTGATTTTAATTTGTGTATTCTTTTAGTTCTAAATAAAATTTTATTTCGTATGGTTAATGGCCAACCTGGTGTCAGAGTTGTTCAAGCCGCCCGAAGGCCTCTGACAAAGCGAAACGACTGCTGTTATCTAGATAACAACAACCGGGACCAACTTTTTACGTGCCCTCCGAAGCACGGAGACGCTCCGTTCAAATGCCACTAAACGGTCACCCATCTCTGACTGACCTTGCCGAGCATTGCTTAACCTCCGATCGTTTACCGAACTGGCACATAATAAAAACAAAAAATAATTATTTAATTAATTTTTAATTAATTATTTTTTTATTAATTAAATAAGTTTTTTTTTTTTATTTTAATTAATTAATTTTTAATTCACACTAAAAACCGAAAATGAAGTTTCGAACAAAACCTGCTGGCCTACTCCGAAATACGAACCTAACGTTTCGGCTGACGGATTGTCGTGATTTGACATTTCTTCTTTCGTTTTTCTCTACGATTTGACATTGTTTTGATCGTAAATCGAATCCGTACTTCGGACGATCCGTCAGCGACGTATTTCGGAGTAATCCCCCTGTGATCCTGCCACTGCCTCGTTTCGCTGTCATGGACATCTGTAGTTGATAACATGAGTTCATTGAATTCTGTAAGTTTCGCAAGGAACTGAGTTATGAAGTTCTTCATTTTTCAAAGAGCCATAACCGACTGGCGACGTCGCCAGTCCGTCGCCAGGTATGATACCTGTCATACATTTCAATACGAATAAGTTGGCTACGGTGGCTGGCGACGCGGACGTCTCGCCTGGCGTCTCGGTTACACGTGCCAAGGTTATCGCGCGTTTAAAAGTATTTTCTTTGTGACTGCCCTAACAGGGTTGACCTATTGGCGTTCTAATATTTGTATGATACGATTTGTACGTGCATACCACTTCGTAAATCGGAATAGTTATGTAGAGATGCGACTAGTGGGTAAATTGCAGCAATGCATGGCATGAGACAATATAAATGATGCTCTTCGAGTGGTAGCCAGCTGTAATTGAGAGTTGGAAATTTTTCTCAACTTTACGAACCCTCGGGGAATCCGCCAGCAATGCAAGGTTTCTGCAACTTTCCAATTAAAATACCTACTCAATTTTAGAAATATGAATAGGTAATTATGAGTACCTGGTAGGTAATTCCGCTTTTGCAGTGTTCTTTTTGTGCATTCTACTGCGGTTTTTTTTTGTGACGGTACGTATATGTACGGATGATTTTTTAAATAAGCGGGTGATAAATCATTTATCATCTACTTATTTTAAAATTTAGAAGCTCTTGGTCTTAAAACCCAATTAAATTGCTATTTACACAAGAATATTGAGATGTGGGCGATGCACCCAGGGGTGATGACAGCAATTTAAAAGGGCCATATTAAACTTGTGCCCCCCACGGTCCTACGCTAACCGTTCAAAACACGTGCTAAAGAGATATACTTAAGTACCTCATTTCCTGACTTGCACCGCAAGCTCGCACACATACGGTAGGCAAGTGAACGGTATTACAAGGATACACTGATTGCAATGAAAGTAGATATAAAGCCACACAAGCTGTCCTATTTATTCACACGGAACGCGGAAGGTGTGTGGTAGAGACAAAGAGCTATTTGCGAGTGCGCACACGGAAATGAGATTATTTTTGGCACAGGTATTTATTGACGATATCTATAAGCTTTTATCTATAAAGTTTTTATTGGTCTTTGGTGTCGATGTATAGGGCGAGTGCGTTGCCGTTTGGGTACCGTTCATATTGTCTAAACAATTTTTGAAAAAAAAACAGCACAATAACATTTTACTCTGCCCGGGAATTCACCCCATGACCTCATGCTCGGAATGCTGGGCTGGGCAATAAACAATCTCAATCGAATAACAACCTATTAGTTAAAGACTTTGGCACCAGTAGAGAACAAAGAGATGTTGACTAGACTAGATTATAAAAATTGATATTTATTTACCTCATTTTACGTAGGCTGTAGGTAGACTAATCATCTAAAACAGGAGCTGTTAAATTAAACCTTGTTATATTGAACTTGTAACATAACTTACGTTTACATAAAAGATAACGGAACAGTTACGAAACGTTGTAGAAATAACCTGAGTTTTATATTAGGTTTATTTAAGGATCATATTTTACAAAAAAAATAATCAAAAAAATATACCTAACTACGTTGCTCGCGCCGCATGCAACAAAAGCTCACGTCAAGCACCGGACGCATCGCACGCACCGCTTTTAGGGGTTGAGAAATTAGATGCACATCTACCCTTAACTCCGTCTTTTTAAATCGGAGCCATGTTGGGATAGCGTTGATCCCGGCGCCGCAATCTGATGATCCCTCGGAATACAGCTAACTTCCTTGATCTCACATTGTACTGAAATATGGTGCTTACGGTGCAGAGGTACCTGTAGTACAAAGGGAATTTACATAATCTCACATAATAACAAAAGCGGGATACAAACATTTACGACGGTGTACGCGGTGCGAGCGACTATTGCCAAACATTAGGCTCAAAACCAACACCCATTATTACAAAACGATATTAATCAACACGTAATGAACGATCAACGAGCTCGCAATATTTGGCATTTGGCATTTTAACTTTCTAATAAATACAATCAGATGCAAATAAATTCGTCTCATTCACACGGCCGCGCGCGGCGCCGCCAACCTATATAAACAGATGTTAGTTCGCCAACAAAAGGCAGTGTTGCTACGTAAGGTCAACTTATAAGATTATAAGGTAAGTGAGTTGATTGTGAACCGGTCCGCGGCCCATTCCCTCGGCGAGTGGCGTAACCCGACTGACAGGACCGCGGTTACGACACTCGCATTTATCTGTTGCAAGTGATACCTAATAGGGATACTTGATAGTTATTATAGGCACTCGTGTCTAGGCCTGATATTGATAGATATAGTGTGATTGCAGAAGATGCAAGACATTGCGTTTACTCGGGGGGCGCCTGAGTTATTAGTTTTGACATTATGTCTACGTGCTCAGACGTCAAAATTGACTGTTACTAAAACTGACCAGAGGGCCTACTCTGTTTCAAACGAAAACGAAATTTCGGACGAAATTCGCGTATTTCCTACTACGTTTCTCATTGATTCCGAAATTTCTTACGAGCGAAAATTCTTTCACGTTTAGATTCGACGACAACGAAGACGTCAAACAATTTTCGTTCGTAAGAAATATCGGAATCAATGAGAAACGTAGTAGGAAATACACGAATTTCGTCCGAAATTTCGTTTTCGTTTGAAACAGAGTAGGCCCTAAGAGGCGAGCGAGCGCCAGCGCCAGAGCGCCGCTCGCCTCTTGTAGACGCAGTTTTTGAAGAACGCCATATTTATTTGATGGATAAAACTTATCTGACGATTCTGAAACATGCCCTTAGTTTTATTTCCCTTTGAGTGGTACTTATATTATGTAAAACTATGTAAATTCTAGCTGACAAAGCTCACAGTTGAGGGATCGTGATTACCAAAAAACCTTCAGGCAGACCTGGGTGGTTACTTTGAAAAATGAAACGAAAGCTTCGGCTGACGGATCGGGCGATTTCCTACGCCGAAAGGGTTACGGATCCGAAGTACGGATTCGATTTACGATCAAAACCATGTCAAACGCTGAAATCGTAAATGTCAAATAACTTTCAGAGTAGGATCCGCGAAAGAAGAAACGTCAAATCACGATCATCGAATCTGTACTTTAGTCGATCCGTCAGCCGAAGCTTTCGTTTCGTTTTTCAAAGTAACCCCCAGATCCTGGCATTCTTTACAAGTCTTAAAATTACCTAAATAAAGTGTATTGTTTCAGATGAAATCGTTACGAATCTTCGCGTCACTTCTGTTAATATTAGCCTTCGTATTCTACACTCATGCGCACACCCTGAAGGTGGCTACCTGTCCTGAAGGGCAGGTGAAGGTGCGGGACTCCTGCCTGCCGATAGAGGAACTCAAAATTGAGAATGTATCGGATATACTTAAAAAAAGTAGTAAAAGTGTGAAGACTTTAAAAGCATTTTACTTTTAACCCTGGGGGCTTACCACCACCTCTCATAGCAGTTTTGTTTAAACGTTTCAGCGGCCATTTGTGCAATGACGTTTCTTATTGTCATGACAATAAGGTACGTCATTGCACAAAAAGTCGCTGAAACGTTAAAACGTTCCTATAATTGAATCGCGATAAGAGGTCGTGGTAAGCCCCCTGTTCTCATAGAATTTCCTCGCTTGGGTCGTAAATATTTTTGGAGGCAAAGAACTGCGTAAAAGATACTTCAAAAGGTATTTTAATCTTATGCCACGTACCTATCTCCGCACCTTTAGTTCAAATGAGAATTTTAGGAGAAATAATTAGTGTTGATTATATTCTTGCACCACTAATCTTGACCAATTTTACTGTATTGCCATCCTTCTTATGATCGTAACGTATGAGCAAGACAGAAATACTTTTAGATGTGTCAAATTTAGTTTGGTCGTAATTTGTACCTAACATAATAAGCACCACTGTCGGATACAAAATCGAACATAATAATTAAATAAGGATTGTTCAGACTACAACGGTATTCGTGCTCTTGCAAAGTAGGTACGTTGGATGCGCAGGACTATTATTATTACCTATGCATGAATTCACAAATTGGCCAATCTGCGTCTAAAGCCAAAAATAGCTCTCGCTCGATGTTCATAACAAAAATATTACTCATACCTCTATAAATACGAATTAGGTTATAAATGATAAGGATAGATAATTTATGGTTATGTCTTGACCTTTGGAATTATAATAAAATAAATATATGTCAGGGTCGTGGCACTCGTGGCTAGTATAGTATAGACATCGCCTTCTTACATTTATACCAATATTTCTTGGTGTTATCGCAAGCACCAAGAAGGTTGACAAGGCAATTTTCAACCGATTCAAGGATCGATAATACCCTTTCTAAACACACACTTCAAATGTGAAAAGCATAATAAACAGGATCATGAAAAAATAAACACGAAACGAGTCCCAATCACCAATGAGTCGGCGTCGAACAAGAACAAATTAATTCACCCCTCTCGGCCGCCTCACGCCCCCTCACGTCGAAACAACGCTTTCGTAATTTATTACCGATAGCTCTACCATGAGCTTGTACGTTTGCTTGTACTCGCTACTCGATAGCGTCTACGTAAAATATTTATACGGTAAAAATTGTTAGTTTCTTGGGTGGCTGACTGGGATGGCGCTGCACATTTTGACACATTTTTTACGACGAAGCGCACTTGTTCAATTCTCGACTCTAGTATTAAACTTACTCGCAATTCCAGCATTAGGCTTACGAGAAAACGTAGTGATTATATGCTCTATGCTTATGAGTTTTTAAGACGGTGTTGTGTACAAATATGACATCGACTTTGGAACTTTTAATTACTGAAATGTCATAGTTCGCGTAAAGTCTTGACGATCAGGGGGCTACCACGACCTCTTATCGCGATTCAATTATAGGAACGTTTTAACGTTTCAGCGACTTTTTACCCGACTACGGCGGAGGGTTATGATTTTGACCGGTATGTATGTATGTATGTATGTATGTATGTATGTATGTATGTATGTATGTGCATCTGTTCCCACCTAACTTCCAAACGACTTGTCGTAATTTGACAAATGAGGTATCGTTAGAAGCGGCTTAATGGCGCGCTGGTTATAGGCTATGTGACGTCTCATAAAATTGCATATGGCGCCCTCTAGAGGACATAATGTCATGAACTAAAAAAAAAACTTTTTTTAAAGGAACCGTGTGGGGTATCAAATGAAAGAGCTTGATGAGCACATTTCAAAAATATATATATTGTTACCTATAACTCCAAAATAATAAAATAAAAAGTAAGTTTAAAAACTAAAACCCGACTACTGAAAAATCGCGCTCTAAAAAGTATGAAACAAGAAAATATTCTCATCTAGAGGATAGCCGTGGTCCGTGTTCATATGCCATTTGGCCCTAAAGGACATACACAGACCACGGCTATCCTCTAGATGAGAATATTTTCTTGTTTCATACTTTTTAGAGCGCGATTTTTCAGTAGTCGGGTTTTAGTTTTTAAACTTACTTTTTTTGTGCAATGACGTACCTTATTGTCATGACAATAAGAAACCTCATTGCACTTAAAGTCGCTGAAACGTTAAAACAAAACTGCTATAAGAGGTGGTGGTAAGGCCCCAGAACAGTTTGTCCAAACCTCTGGTTCATACTGTCTGTTCCATCCATCTGACATTCGCGTCACGTCGTCGCGAATTGAAATTGCGGCCAGACACGCAAAAAACAATCATCTTACATATTATGTATGATCCCGCAGTTGTAGGTTAGATTACTACCTGGAAATAACATACTGGAACCCCTTTACTAACATGGTAGGTACCTATAACTATCCGAAGTAATTAAATTAGATACCCACTAGATGAAAACCAAAACTAATTCCGTTCATTAGTTACTGAAAAGGTCGGCAGGGCAGAAACCTTCTGAATACTTTTTTATATGGGACTCGGGTGGCAAGCAAGCGTTTGGCTTGCCTGATGTTAAGCAGTTACCGTAACCTATAGATGCGTGCAATACCAAAGGCATTGCTCGCACGTTGCCGACCTGAAGGGGAGTGGGACAGAGGGAGAGGAAGGGGGAGTTGGGCTTCCGGCTCTCCCACTCATCGTACGAAACGCAGCTGTAATAGCCACTTTACGGCGATCTTCTGTGAGAGGGTGGTACCACCCCGGTCGACCCAGCCCGTATATGAGCTGCAGTCGATTGGCTACAGCTTGGCTCTACCACCGATAAAACTTACACTTAATTTTATACTTGATTAGTAGATGATTAGTAAACTAGAAGTGTACCTTCCCTAATGTAAAATCGAACTATGGGTGGTTTAGTTCCGCATTCCAATTTAATTGGTTCGAGCGGGTATCAGCAAACTAGTGTTAATGATCCACAATGTTGCGTAAATTGCTGTGTTGCGGCTCGCCTCGGGACCTTCAAAGTACATTCTGTTAAAACATTGTACAGCTAAGTAAATAATCCTTTAAAATGGGGAAGGGTTTGTCAGCTTGACGTGTTAAACGCTAAAAATACTTGGATTAGAAGATTATTTGATTTTACTGCAACTTTTTATTATCGTATGGTTAGTGGCCAACCTGGGGGGTTACTCCGAAATACGTCGCTGACGGATCGTCCGAAGTACGGATTCGATTTACGATCAAAACAATGTCAAATCGTAGAGAAAAACGAAAGAAGAAATGTCAAATCACGACAATCCGTCGGCCGAAACGTTAGGTTCGTATTTCGGAGTAGGCCAGCTGGTGTCAGAGTTGTTCAGGCCGCCCGAAGGCCTCTGACAAGGCTTAACGACTACTGACTGACTGTGTGTGTTTAACTGCTGAGCCTCACGCAATGCTCTATGTAATGTGTAGTATTTATAACAATAAAACTACCTCTATGTATTAATGGTTTGAGCGTTAGTCGGCCCACTGGATAGTTGCCTGGGAATTCTGGACTCAACTGGGTCCAATAAAGGTATCAAAAATCGCTTTTTATAAGATGGCAAACAAGCGTAAGGCCCCCCTGATGTTTAGCAGTTACCGTAGCCTATAGATGTTTGCAATACCGAAGGCTTGCTCGAACTTTACCGACCTGAAGGGGAATGAGACAAAGGGAAAGGGCTTCCGTTTGTATGGCGATGAATAAGGCCCTCCGCAGACTAGCTACTTTTAGCATCGGCGATCGGCGATTTTGATGCTGCGTCTCGCTCGTTCGCGCTCGAAGAAACGCGACGCAGCATCGCTACGTCACAAAATCGCCGGTCGCCGATGCTAAAAGTAGCTAGTCTGCGGAGGGCCTTATGGTACCTCTATCAGACTTGGGCCAGAACAGTAATCTTTTGGGGTTTGCGGTCTATGTAGGTCTAGGTGTGTATGTACTGTTCTCACTATATCTGGATTAAATAAGAATTAGCTCTTATATATAAGTGCCTGTGATATATTTCCCAAACTACCGCCCACGTAGGGTCAGCAGTAACTAATGAACTTCGCGTGTATTACATTAGCTGACCCTACTTAGGGCCGCTGTACGCGAGAACATGCGCCAATTCTGTATCAAACTCTACCAGATAATATTAATTGTACTCTACATACGATTAAGGTGTAAAACTAAGAACCGAATTAGTTAAACGTTGTAGGGAGAGCACTAGTTCTAATACATGTGAGTTTTTTAATATTCTGTGTTCATATCTACTTCTCGATACGCTATAGCTTATACTACGTTTTTTATACTTGTCCTATTTGGTAAGCAAAGATGGCGTCCAGCGGGTCGATTGCGTAACTTTTTTGTCAATGTTTCAATGGTTTCGTATATAATTGACACAGGATGAACGAAACCTATTGAACATACAAAAAAGTTACGCAATCGCCCCGCTGGACGCCATCTTTGCTTACCAAATAGGACAAGTATAAAAAAACGTACTATAGAGAGTATGAACTCTCTTTGAGAATCGTAATTCTCATTCATAACGTATTATGTCATCAGATACATCAGCGGGGCGATTGCGTAACTTTTTCGTCAATGTTTCAATTGGTTTCGTTCATCCTGTGTTGCTGTATCAATTGAAATTTATTGAAATCGGGAAGAGTGAACTCCAGACTCATCCGGATTTCAATTAATTTCAACTCAATACGGGATGAACGCCAATTGAAACATTGACGAAAAAGTTACGCAATCGCCCCGCAAGTCGGTCAATCATACAAACAGCCGCCATCACTGCTGTAGACAAGTGAGGTCCACGAGAGACCATATTTTTGTAGTGGTTACATACAGATGACGATATGAAGCACACTTGTATACCATATCATACGTTTGTTCACTCATATAATATGTACGAGTGAACAAATGTTACCCTATAGACCAGGGGTCGGCAAGTAGTTTTAGGTGGGGTTCGTATACTGTGGGAAAATTTTAACGAGGTCCAGAAAAAAACAACTGATAATAATTAAATCACATCAGTTATAACTAATTCGCACAAACACACACACACACAGGCTAGATAGGAAACTAATCAAACCATATCAGTTGTAGGTACTTGTAAAACAGGTTAACTAGGCAACTTAAAATAGAATAAGTACTAAGTTAGTATAATCTATGTGGCTTAAAAATATTATGTCATTTAATATAGGTATAGTAAACCTTACCAACGTATGAATTATACTTGGTATACAATACATTACAATATTTGGCGGTCCGAGGTTCGACCTTTCGCGGCCCGTAAACGGACCGCGGTCCCCCTGTTGCCGACCGTTGCTATAGACATAACCACAGATTATTTTCGAAGGAGCTATACTTTTTATACGGCTATATCCGCTGTCCCGTTAGCTCTTTTCCACCAACGGCGGGTTGAGATTCAATTATCCTTATCAGCAGCAATTTCCACTTCCATATTTCGTTAGTAGCCGACCGGCCGGATTATGACCCCGTTCCTTCTCGGAACATACTAAATAAACATTGCGAAACTAGTGTTTATGAGGTAAAATAATAGTTTAAAGATTATTTTCCGCGGATATTATTCGGAAATCTGCATACATTACCATGTAATAGACTGTTTATGTTCAGAGTACCATGAACTTTTCCTATGGCTTAGATTTTGCCACAGAACAGTGGGTCTATGACCTAGACCAAGGAAGTTAACAATCACGCTTATATTACCCAAATGGCTGGACAAAAAGGTACAACTATACATCCACATTTTATATTTTCTACATATAGGGCAAACCTTAAACTATTTAACAAACACACTTCCTCAGAATGTTGGCTGTAAAGTTTCTCAACGGAATAACCGTATCGGAACTCCTCAGCCCAACAAGGTAGTGCACTATTACGGCTGTAATATCCGATGGGGTAGGCAGATGTGTACTGCAGTGCACTTACATATCGCTGATGGAGTTTTGGGGTAAAAGAGGGCGAGCATATTCATGACATATGCGTAAGTTATTTTTTAATATAATAATATGTATGTTAGTCCTTAAGGTATTTATAATATGGTCCATCGTTGCCTAAATTAAAAACTTATTATTATTATTACATATATGCATTTTCCTGGCTGAAAATGTCTATCTGTTACCTATGCGTTTTGACATAGTAAGACTAATGGGGAAAAATAAGACCATTGTTGACCTACTTTCGGTAAGACTATTGGGTAGAAAATTCCCGATAGTCCTACTAGCAGGATAAGCCGGTAAGGCTACTGGGAACGGCCGATTTTATCGCACATATGGGGAATGAGGATCACGCAAGGAGGATAATAATAAGAGGGGCAGGATGAGGGGAAAAAAGATAATAAATAATAATACTAGCTCTCATTTCCAACTAAACATTTCATTCAAACTATAAAAGTAATCCTATCTATTAAACAAATATGTTTGTTCAAGCTATCTGGTTCCTGGAAGGCAAGTTCGAACGGGGCGCTCGCTACCGGTAAGGAAATGAACTGCGCAGGTTGCGCTCACTTGCAGACAGACTTTAGGTATATGGAATTATTTGTTGATAAACTGAAATCGAACTGTCCGTAACATAACACGTTGTTTTACTTGATTTTCAGCACTCATATTATGACATTACGTTTATGCGTTCCGACGTCAAAAGTGAGTGCTCGCGCGAGGCATGCGCCTGATGAAGACGCCGCCATTAGACGTGTCTACAACATACACATGCCGCGCGAGGCTGCTCACCCACATGCCTCGCGAAGCACGACGTTTGCCTCAGTCGCATGCCGCGCGAGGCAAATGGCGAGCCAACTGACACTCTAGACAGAAAAAGGTAAAGCCGAGCAATCATTTTGACACGTTTGACATCGTTCTGTCTGATGACTATGCCAAACGGGACGAGGCAAATGACAGCGCTCAGGTGAGGCAGGACGCGCATTTGCCTCGCGCGAGGCAAGTCAAACTTCGTGAGGCAATTTACCTCGCGCGGCATGTGACACATCTGGACGTAGCTATGAAGAATTATATCTCCAATGATGGGTACCACCAACAATTCAAGTATTAATTACTAAAATGAATTAAGTAGCTATTAGGCCTAGGCCGCACAGCGGTTATATCCGCGTTATTAAAACCGCGTTAAATCTGTGTCCTATGGAATCATATGAACCTATCCGCACTTGCGGTTCATGTCATTCCATAGGACGCGGTTTTAACAGCGCGGATATAACCGCTGTGCGGCCTAGGCCTTACAGTTGCTTTTCGTATGATGAGTGAGAGAGCCGGAGGCCAAACTCCCCCCTTTGTTCCCCTCCCTCTGTCCCACTCCCCTTCAGGTCGGCAACGTGTGAGCAATGCCTTTAGTATTGCATGTGTGGCGATATGCCACCTCTTTTCAGCAAGTAGAATGTTTAGTAGCTGCCAGCCAATAAACAGTTTTTATCACTGGCACATTGTGTTTTTATAAGGACTACTGTACCTATTTGAATATTTGAATAATATTTCGTATTCTAATAAGGCAGGTCTTCCAATACCCTATACATGCATCTATATGCTGCAGTAACTGCTTAATATCAGGTGGGCCGTACGCTTGTTTGCCACCTCAGACCCATAAAAAATGAGGTAAAAAGTTCATTTTCAAATGTTCTCTGCAAGCTAAATTCATAGAAGCAAACATCGCAGAACTTTACTTTTATTTTAATAATAAATAACTATCAACAAAACGTGCCTCATTCATTTTTAGTATCTCGTCTAGACTGACTGTCCAGTCAGGTCAGTCTCCGTCGGAACTTGTAAAAAAGTTGCAAAAGTACAGTCGACAGTGATATACGTATTTTCTCATTACAATGCTGTTGGTGTACCGCGTGTATATTCCAACTGGACATGATCACAACGACGTAGACCACTCCAACATAGAGAATAATGTACAACTTGTTTTGTTGTGTTTAGTAACATCGGTGTAGAATGTTAAATAGTGCTAGCGAGGCCACTGCCGGTCACGAACTAAACTTTCATCGGTAATTGAAAGGTCAAGTGATAAAGTTATCAGTATGCGCATGAGTACGTAACGCCAACCTTTCTGGAATTGGTAGTTTTTGAACAGTATTGTTTTATAATAGCGTTTGATAAGATAAAGGATCCTTCCATCGAGCTCCAAGAATTTTAAGAGGTGTGAAACTCCTTGGAGTCATTGGGAACAATATCGTGGAGTGGGTGGGAATTACTTGCGCAGTCAGTTTATAGTCAGTAAAATTATTTGCAAACGTTTTGGAGCCGAAAAACGTTAGCATAGGAGAATATGTTAATATAAATAGGGCCATAGGCATTGGCGGCGTCTTCATCAGGCGCATGCCTCGCGCGAGCACTCACTTTTGACGTCGGAACGCATAGACGTAATGTCATAATATGAGTGCTCGGGTGAGGCATGCGCGCCATATGGACACATCTATTCAATAAAGTAAATAAATTGGTACAAATATATATTTCTATAGAAAAAGATACAATTGAAGTGAGTAAATCCCTTTAAATGGACTCTATCCACGTGTAGAGACAAACAAACATTCACGCTCTCATTTACGCTCATTTCGGATGAGTGCCGACACTCCTAACAGGCTTAACTTAATGAGTCTCTGAATAAATACATTAGCAACACTTACGCACTCACTCTAGGACATTTAGGTATCTACCTACCTGTGTTTATGAACCCTGGATTCTCACCATTTCAAAAAAGCGGACGACAAACAAACGTTTAATGTCTTGATGTCTCCTCAAATTACCTTCGTCATAAAAAGCGACGCTATTGGTCGATATTATTGTCTATAAAGACATGTGAAAGTAGATCAAAGTGTACAAATAACAAGATCTTAATGCACTACTTAAGTACTAAATGTATATAGTTTAATGAAATGCGGTCGGGAAGCGTTAAAGGGTCCCGGGGACGTTCCGGGACCCCGGGGAAGGGGTCACAAACCACTGCTTGTAAGCGGTTAAAATGTAACGTCACGACTTTTATCCCTATTCGGGGGTAGTCAGAGGCTTGAGTGGCCATACACCACCACATTGTGGAGGTAATAGCCAACTCAAAGCCCACGTTTCACCAGATAGTCAGAACCCAATGTGACAGGTGGTGAACCTTGTCGCCGTGTATACAGGAACTGGGCCCGATTCACGTAACCAAAACCGTAACGACATTTCAGCGATATAGTCGTTGATAGCCTTTTCTTGTTACGAAAAGGCTAACAACGAGTATATCGCTGAAATGTCGTTACGGTTTTGGTTACGTGAATTGGGCCCCTGACTATTACCTAATCCCGAGGGATAGGTAGGTTTCCTCACGATGTTTTCCCTCACCCTCAGCGAACTGTAAATTATGCACATAGATGAAAATTCATCCATTGGTGCATGCCCCACCGGGGATCGAACCTGGGACCTTCTGATTGCTAGCAAAACCTGTTCACCCCTAGGCTACAGTCGCTTCGCAACGCAGTTCGCAGTTGTAAGCGGTTAATGTTTATGAAATGCGTAGGTACGGTCAGCAACGAAAGTCGCTGAACATTCTCAGTATTTCAAATAGCTTGCACACTTTTGTTTTGCATCAAATCCATAATTTTTCTTTATCGAAACAAAATGTAGACATGTTGCTAATGTTTGGTTTTATAAAGGTTTACCAACGTTTGTGGAATAAAGAGTATAACAGATTTGAAAAATTCTGAATGTTCAGCGACTTTCGTTGCTGACTGTACCTATTGTTATTTTTCCCGTAAACCACATCTAGAATGAGAACACGCTCGCCGCACAGGTCCCATGAGCGAAGCCTTTAATTATAATTAGTGAAATCCTCTCAAATCGCAAAAACCCTTCGTGATAAGCTGATAATGGATTTAATGTAATCTCTATTGGCATGTTCGTGTGTGTTAATCTATGTACGCGTTTATTCACTGTGATAGTGATTAACTAAATGATTACAGTAGTGAGAAAAGACCATTTTAATTTGATTTCAATCACGGTCCCAAGTCTGCTAAGTCCTAACCAATTCAAAATCATTGGTCATTAACATTATCTTCAAGTTAATCGTACATTCTTGGCACTCGACATGTTGCCAAGGTGTGGCCAAGGTATAGTGCGCGACCCGATAAACAATTAAAATCGCCCACAAAATTATTAAATTACATTATTCTGCTGCGTTGCGGGTCCTGCGAATTTTGATTCGGATTTTATTCTGCGAAAAGCTCATAACCCGAATGTCATCTCGACCTGTCGCGCACTATAATGTTTGCAGAAGGTATGCTCAGTCTAGTATAAATATAAAATTACGCATTCCAAGACAGTCCAACATAGACTGATAGGTATCGTTATTATTCTAAGCGTCTGTTTCAGAAACATCAGACGACTTTTATCCATCAAATTAATCATCATCATCATCATCATCAATTTTGCGAAGATGCGTGGACGGAGGAGTATTAGTTGGGTACACATCGCAATAAAATATTATATGTATATTCGCTACAAAACTAGATACGTTGAGGCGATAAAGTGTGTTATAGCAGTCTTATTTTCAGCTATTATTGTGATGTGTTTCAATGAAACAGCACTGAAATAATTTAAGTTCTACCCTTTCGTAGAATGCAGGAGTGCTCTCCGTGACCGACGTCGAAATGTATTTTTTCTTTCATTTCCTCAACATCAATTTCAGCGCTCAAACTTTTAATTAGTTCCGCCGAGGACTTCCACTGGTTCTAATTTATAATTTACCTTTCCGAGGTTTAAATATAAATTAACAGCACCCGTTCAAACAGCGTATATTTGGGACTCTACCTAGAGCCAAGGATGTATTAAGCATTTAGATGCGACTTACCGCGCTTCCACCAACCACGAGCGATCAGTTTGACGTGTGACCACGTAGGCATACTACTCCACCAAGCCAACTAGGCACTCGGGTATAAATATCAAATGATAATAAGTCAATGATTCCGCGGTCCGTCCACAACGTAGTGAGCCTGGGCCAATGCCTGGGCACTCCTGTGGCAGTAGCTCCCACTACGTTGTGGACGGACCGCGGAATCATCAAAACTTCAAAACTTCAAATAACTTTATTGCGTATATCGACTTATTATTATTTGATATTTATACCCGAGTGCCTAGTTGGCTTGGTGGACTAGTACCTAACCCCTTCAGTCACCCAGAAATCTGTTATTGTTTTATATGCTATGTTATACTTATGTACGCAATATTGTTTATTAGTCTCTACTCGTCGTCATTTCACTCGTAAGCTCCTTGAATTGTTCGGCAACACTGAATATTGAATCTCATGAGTGGTAGTACTCGACGGCGCCCATTCCACCTTTCACGTAGAGCATCACTCGCAAAATATATTGTTTTTGGCCATTGATGTATTATAGCAGATATGATACCTTCCAACATCGCAATCACAAAACATGTACCCAGGGCACCGCTACGTGCAGATAAATTCACTCAACTGTTATCGCTTTCGCAATTCGACAATACACTTATTAATTACATAAAAATACATTATTCACCGGAAGATAAGCCGTATTGGTAATACCGACATGTTTTCAACATGATTTTTTACGAGCAGGTGAGTCGTACCGTGTCCGTTATTCGTCCGTCATTAGCCGTCCGTGATTCCCAGGTGACTCAGGTCCCAGCGCCAAGCTTATGCCTGGCATTAGGCTGATCTGGGGGCTTACCACAAGCTCTTATTGCGATTAAATTATAGGAACGTTTTAACGACGTTTTAATGACGTTTCTTATTGTCATGACAATAAGGTACGTCATTGCACAAAAAGTCGCTGAAACGTTAATACGTTCCTGTAATTGAATCGCAATAAGAGCTTGTGGTAAGCCCCCTGGGAACCTATTTGGTCCAGCCGCGAGACACAGTCGTCTTCTTCTGTTTTTGTTTCTACCTTTTTGTTGTTCTGTCTATCTTTTGTTTGTTTTATTTAAACTGTATTGTGTCTTTTGTGTTGTGCCAAATAAATGTTTTTCTTTCTTTCTCTATTCCGTTTAGTAGGAAAAACTATTTTGGACAGTAATGTGCCTCCCTCTTTTTTGGAAATGTATTTATATTCGACGCGTCAAGTGAGCGCCTTGGATAATTTATTTGATTTGCACTCGTAAATAGATCCATATACCTACTTATACAATATTATCACAGCTATATTTGCTGTTGAATAGTTGGAGATTAAAAATGTTGCAAATGAAAAAAATGATCTTGTAGCACTTTACGATAGTGGGCATTTCTTCTACCTCTAAAATTACGGTCTACCCGTAGGTATTTCGCCCGTGTCAAGTTACAGGTGACATTAACAAACAGACATTAATAACGATACCAAACAATAAAAGGCGAATATGTGACCCTCCATTTTGCTAACCAAGATAAATACGATAAAAAATAAGTATTGCCAAACTTAAGGTTGGCACTCATCTATCAACTCGGCACCCGACCAGCACCGCCTCGTCGGTCGGCATACACTAACTGAACCGGAATAAGTGGACCACGCGGCGTTCACTCGTTGATCACGCGCGTTCCACTGGTTGATCACGTGACGTTTATGGTGTAAAAGCAGCGTCCGCCCGCGGACCACCTGTCGACAATAAGTGGACGCCGAGCGGCGGCGAGGCGGTGCTGGTCGGGTGCCGAGTTGATAGATGAGTGCCGACCTTCACACATCAACTGTATGGTCCCAACCATGGACCAATTACTAATGGGACTGGCCCTAAGCAACTCGGCCGAGTGGTCGGCCTAGAACTAACATCGACATAAAAGGAAGCGAGTAGTTCAACTATTTACCGGTAGATAGAACAATGAAAATGAAAAAACAATGACCACGTTTTTTTTCATACATATATCTAATAAGGGCACCTCTTTCTTTAGTCTTTACCTGTGGTCCCAACAAACTAAGCAACGCTTGTACTTTGGGTACCGTACAATAGACTGGAGGCGATCCTAGTGACACCCAGACCACGGCAAATTACGAAAAGGCCGTTTCCGTTTGTCACTGGTACGAATCAAATCCGTGACCACCTGATACAGTACGCCGTGCGGCTTACTTTCAAACCACTGCGCCATGGGGTCCTTAAAAAAATATGGCCTGGTAGGCGTTTGTTCACGCGCAGAACAGCTCATGCTGACCACTGTCATTGTCTGGTCACCTAGTAATTATACTATTATGCTTTTTGAGTTCAAGTTCAGTTTAAGTACCTATGTTGCTACTGTACGTAACTTATAACTAACTATAATGGTGGCAAAACGTACCTAAGGACCTCCGCAGACTAGCTACTTTTAGCATCGGCGATCGGCGATTTTGATGCTGCGTCTCGCTCGTTCGCGCTCGAAGAAACGCGACGCAGCATCGATACGTCACAAAATCGCCGATCGCCGATGCTAAAAGTAGCTAGTCTGCGGAGGCCCTAATGCGTAAGTAAATATTCATTTTATATACAAACAATCTGTTCTAAACAATATTCAATAATGATGTGCTCACAGAAGGGCCGACTGACGATGTACAAACGATTAGCTCCATGAAACAATGTTCCAACACGGATGAGTTGTTCAACAAACTGTTTGTTTGTGCACAAAGAGCTTGAAACTTCCAGAATTTCAAACGTTAAACATATTTACGTTGCAATCTTGTAACAAGTTAAACGCTTCAGACTTATCTCCCGGTTGTTGACTGTGTGAACACTGTGTGTGGCAAAAAAGCGTACGGCCCGCCTGATGTTAAGCAGATACCGTAGCCTACAATACCAAAGGCATTGCTCGCACATTGCCGACCTGAAGGGGAGTGGGATGGAGGGAGGGGGAGAGGGGGGGTGGGCTTACGGCTCTCTCACTCATCGTACGAAACGCAGCTGTAATAGCTGCTTTACGCCGATCTTCTGTGAGAGGGTGGTACTACCCCGGTCGGTTTTAATTAATAATGAATTAAAACCACGCGTGTTCGCGGAAGGGGCGGGCAGAGCACTCTTGCGCATCCACTTCGCCGATGGTATGTTGGTGGTCCCAATGTAAGGCTGCGTTTCCACTGACGCGGAGCTGGGCGGAGTGGCGAGAGCGTAGCGCAGTCCAGGCAGGCCAATCACAGTGCACGACAGCGACATTTCGGGCACTGTGATTGGCCAATTCACGGTCCGCTCCACTCCACTCCACCCAGCCTTATTATGGGAAAGTCTGTTGCCATTGTACCGGACACACTTCCTCTTGTGCACCACGTCGACCCAGTAGGCACGGTACGGTTGGAGAACTTCACACGTTGTTTTCGAAATACGTGCAGGTTTTCAGTTTTCAGTGATCAACTATTGCTTGCCTGGTCTTTCATATCAGGAAATTATGAATAAAATTGTTGACTATAAATTTGGACCAAGCACAACATTATTAATTTTAATAGGAGATAGGGGAAATGTTAACAAAAAACAACTAATTGACTACTACAGTTATCTCACAAAACTTAAATTGGATAACATTATATTGTTTACATTTCCTTACAGTAATAGTTTGCCACAGGTAGAAAATAATACTAGATATAAGCTTAACTTGACTTTGAATACTTTGGTATTTCAAAGTAATAATCCTTTCGATAATTGTCATAAATTTAAACTTATTGACATTAATAATTATTTAAAAAACTTTTATTTGACAAAAGATAATTATTATCTTTCAAAGTATTACAAAGGACAGATAGCTAGTTCGCTATTGTATTTATTTGATATTACAGCCAAAAATTTGGCTACTAAGGTTGCTTCTATTGAGCAATCTAAAATTGACTTTGCTTCTATTGAGCAATTTAACCTATTAAACTTAGCCAAAAATGTGGCTATTAATGAAATTCCAAATAATTTAAATTAGGACATAAGACAATAGAGACAACCTCTTGCCATGATGTTTTAAAACTTGTCCACCAGAATATACAAGGTCTGATGGGCAAAGAACTTGAACTAGAATTGTTTTTAAATGATAGCAACATAGATATTGTTTGTATTACTGAACACTGGCTAAAAAATGATCAAATTATATTCAGTTTTAATAATCATCACGTTGCTAGCTCCTTCAGCAGAGTTAATCTAATACGTGGTGGCTCTTTAATTATTACAAATAAAACTATAAAATTTAAAGAACGTAAAGATATTGTGAGCCTCTCTGTTGAACGAGTAATTGAAATTTCCAGTATTGAGCTTGAGCAGTTCCTTGTTGTATGCGTATACAGGCCTCCATGCTCACCTTATGATGAGTTTGAAAAATGTATGGAGAACCTTTTATTTAAAATTTCCAAATCAAACAAGACAATGATTATCTGTGGAGACTTTAACATTAATTTACTGGAATGTAGTCCAATAATTGATAAGTTTAAATTACTTTTTAAATGTCATAACATGTACAATATTTTCTTGGAACCTACTAGGATAACCGCCACTAGTGCAACTTGTATAGATAATATATTCACAAATTTAAAACCAATAGATAACTCAATTATAAATAAATTAGAATCTGATCACTGTGGACAACTAGCAGTGTTTCCAAAGAAAATGAACAAACCCCAAACAAAAACTGTTAGCTTTGTTCCAATAAATAATAGCCGCCTAGAACTCTTAAGAACTAATTTAATACAAAAAGTTCCAGGGTTGCCTACTCACAGTGACACAAATATATTATATAACTCACTGTTCCATCTCATCAGTGATGAATTCAATAAAATATTCGAACCAAAAACAATATCTTTTGGTGATCGTGCTAATTTTAGTGAATGGGCAACTCCGGGAATCTATAAAAGCAGACAGAAGTTATATGACCTTTATTTTGAAAAATCATATAATCATAACCCCACTTTCTTGGAGTATGTTAAAATCTATTCTAAGTTATTTAAACGAGCCTGTTCCTCTGCGAAATCAATTTACTTGAAAAATAAAATCAAAACATCTGTAAATAAAATTAAAATGACTTGGAATATTATCAACAGTGAAACTGGTAGAAATACAGTGCGTGACAGAGACTTTCATTTGATAATAAACAACACAGATGTAAAAGCGGATTTGGAAGTAGCGACAGAGTTTGAGAATTTCTTTACCAACATTCCTGTTCTAACAACCAAAACTCTAAGATCGTCTCCCACTTCCGCAGAGACTGTACTTAAACAAAGTGTAACTGAATGTGACACAGCCTTTAAATTTTCAGTTGTTAGTAATAAGGACATTGTAAATAGTTTCAAAAGTCTTGATGTTAAAAAAACGGCAGACCTATGGGGGCTTTCTGTAAAAACCGTTTCCTCATTTATAGACATTATTGCACCCAAGTTAGCAGCTGTGTTTAATGGCTGTGTGACAAATGGTGTATTTCCTGATCTAATGAAGCACAGTAAAGTAATTCCTATTTTTAAATCAGGTAGTTCAACTGATCCAACTAATTTTCGGCCTATTTCGATACTACCTACGTTAAGTAAAATTTTTGAAAAAATCGTTTTGAACCAATTATTACGTCATTTTAATGACAACAATATTTTTCATAACAATCAGTTTGGGTTCACAAGGAATCGCTCTACTGTAGACGCGGGTATTGAACTAATAAAAAATATTTTCAGTGCCTGGGAGAACTCGCAGGATGCCTTAGGTGTATTCTGCGACTTGTCTAAGGCCTTCGACTGCGTCCATCATGAAATACTTACCAGGAAACTGCACCACTACGGTATCAGGAACAAGGCTCTTGACCTTTTGACTTCATATTTGAGCAATAGAATTCAAAAGGTCGCTATTAATGGTGAAAAATCACCAGGTTCTGTGGTCTCTATGGGCGTTCCTCAAGGTTCAATACTGGGACCATTCTTGTTTCTTATCTATATAAATGATTTGCCATATCATGTAGGCAATAATCACGAGATTGTGTTGTTTGCTGATGATACTTCTTTATTATTTAAAATTAAAAGACAGCTTCTACATTATGACGATGTGAACAATGCACTCGCTAAAGTTGTAGATTGGTTCAATGTAAATAATCTTCTGCTCAATGAGAACAAAACTAAATGCATAAAGTTCTCGACACCTAATGTAAGACAAATAGGAACCAATATACGACTGAATGGGGCAGCGTTGGACGTTGAGGAGTCAACTGTCTTTCTGGGAATCACCATAGATTCAAAATTGCAATGGGGTCCTCACATTAAAAAATTATCAAGTAAATTGAGTTCTGCGGCATATGCTGTTAAAAAAATTAGGCACTTAACTGATGTAGACGCGGCTAGAATTGTTTATTTTAGTTACTTCCATAGCATAATGTCGTATGGCATACTGCTTTGGGGGTGCTCTGCAGATTTAAATTCTATATTTGTACTGCAGAAAAGAGCTATAAGAGCTATTTACAACCTAGCTCCTAGAGTCTCCCTCAGAGAAAAATTTAAAGAAATAAATATTCTAACCGTGGTGTCACAATTTATCTATGAAAACCTAATTTATGTTAAGAAAAATGACAACAACTTTGAAAAAAGGAGCGATGCTCATTCGATAAACACACGGAATAAACACAAGCTATCCGTACATGTAACTCGTCTCCACAGAATAAGTAATTCCTTTGTAGGACAATGCATACGCTTCTACAACAAACTTCCTAAAGAAATCCGAGATTTGCCTGTTAATAAGTTTAAAACTATAGTTAAAACTAAACTCTGTCAAAAGGCCTATTACAAAATCTCGGATTACTTGGAAGATAAATCAGCTTGGGACTGATCGCTCAAATTCACTTTGTTAATAACAGTGTCATGTTAAAGTGTAGCGTGTCTTGCCTTGCTTATTTCGGAAGGCAGCACACTGGAGCTATTTACCAAATTACATTGTATTAAAATACTTAAATGGCGATAAAAAAAAAAAACAATGTAAAAAAGACAAGCCCGCTGAGTTTCTTGCCGGATCTTCTCAGTCGAGGTCGCGTTTCCGATCCGGCAGTAGAATTTAAGGAAAAAATGTAAAATGACAATTTGTAAGTGCCCCCGTAGGCCTAAACAAAATAAACGCTTTGACTTTGACTTTGACTTTGACTTTCTTACCGCTCTACACACCATTTTTATGGTCCCAAACAAAGCAATGCTTGTACTATGGCTACCATAGGTACAATGAACTAGGGGCGATCCCAGTGACCATGGACCAATTACTAAGGGGACTGGGTCTAAGCAACTCGGCCGAGTGGTCGGCCTAGTACTAACATCGACATGAAACGAAGCGAGTAGTTCTGCTATTTACCGGTAGATAGATGCCACGCATCCCGGGAAAATGACCACGCGTTGTTTCATAGAGATATCTACTAAGTACGTCTCTTATAATTAAAATCTCCATGCCAGTGACACATTACCAAAAGGCTGTTTCCGAAATTTGCCCCTGACGGGAATCGAACCCGCAACCACCCGATGCAGTGAGCCGAGCGGCCAACGCATAAACCACTGCTCCAGGTGTCGAATAATAGGCAAAGACTCATTTGCCGTACGTAAATGGATCTCTCCTTTTGTAAGATACCTTTTCACTCACTTAACTCGATTTCGATGTCCAATCTGATTACCACACGCAAAAGGAGCTGACGACATCGAATTAGAATTTCAAAGGTGTCTTTTAACTAAAGTCCAGAGTACCTTCACCGACCCTCCTGGGAAAGGGATGGCGTCCAACAATAGAACATAATAAGGGATGAATAGGTACGCGCCTAATTTTGCTTTTTTACGAATTGTCTGAAAATTCATTAGCTTTAGAATTGGTAGAAGTTATGAGGTCATTGAAATAAACCCATAATAGAGGGTTTAGCCATTTTACAATAATAAAAAATTCTAGGATTAAGAAATTTCTAGGAACAAAAGTGATTCGTAATGCCAGTGCAGTGCAAATCCAACATAGCTTTCTATAAATTTGAGGGTTACTATATAAAAACACTTTATTCATTGTTAATTACTTACGTAGTAAATACATATTTATGACCTGCTCTATCCTTATCAAACTATACCCATCAGCCCATCATTGAGGCGCTCGTAGCCAGTTGCAATCACTGATCGGTAAACGATCGGAGGTTAAGCAACGCTGGGCAAGGTCAGTCAGAGATGGGTGACCATTTAGTGGCATTTGAACTGAGCCTCTCCGTGCTTCGGAGGGTACGTTAAAAGTTGGTCCCGGTTGTTGTCATCTAGGCAGCAGTCGTTAAGCCTTGTCAGAGGCCTTCGGGCGGCTTGAACAACTCTGACACCAGGTTGGCCAGTAACCATACGATAAGAAGAAGATCAAACTATACCCATTATAAAACACCTATCATTAACAATGTCTTCAAAATAACAAACGTGTAAGTACCTACTTGTAATTCAGATAAAACTAAACAGTACCCATAGGTACTTATTACAGCTCAATTAAGAAAAACAATATAGAAATAAAAAAAATAACATTTTATTTTTACTTTACCATAGATTAGAATAAAATTTACATTCCGTTCCGACGCACTGAAAAGAATTACACAATAAAAATTAAAATATAGATTTCAATAATAGCTGGACGATTTCTTTGATAAGGATTCGGCGGCTATGGTATATGTTCCGTAAGATTTGTGACTCAAAATAACAACCTGCCGTATGCCTTCGAAGGAACATCATTTGAGTTCACCACGGTACTCAAATATTTCTCTCTGGCGTCGATTTAAGAGCCGCCACATACGGAATTCCGTTTCGAAATATCGAATCGGGATTCCGAACGCAGTAAATCCATCCAAATGTAATGACGTATCACATACGTACCGAATTTTTCCGTTTCGGAATTCCGAATGGTAGCCTGTGCGTCCGGAATTATTCCGAACGGAAATAAACGTATGTGTGTGATAAGCTTACGGAATCTCGATTCGATATTCCGAAACGGAATTCCGTACGGAAATTCCGTATGTATGTGGCGGGCATAAATCATCTAATTTGTAACACGTAATCAAGGTTTTAAGCGAGAATTTTATTTTCAAGTCTCATTTTTTGTGACAAGTGATGAAAAACACATAGATTAATTTTAGTTTCCGCGGCGCTCCAACTAGATGGAGCATGCGCACTAATAAAATGCGGCAACTGATAATGCTCAATTTTTTGAGTACTTCAGTACATCTGACAGCAACCATTGTATGAAACTGACAGGCCGCGTCGAAAATAAGTTGCCTCATTTCTGGAAATGATTTTTCTTAGTAGGGCGGTATCTAGTAAATCTATGGAAAATCACTAATCTGAAAGCTTTGAACGGTTTCAGCTGAATAGCGATTGTCTGGGGCTTATCTCAGGTCCTAGTAGTTGCGTCATCTCGCTTTAGGTATTCAGATTAAAATTTTCATTAAGCTTACCCACGCTTTACAAGACAGCCCGGTGCACTGAAACATTGAGAATAAAATATTGTCATATAAAATGTGCCTCCTACCTGTGCTCCTACCACGAACCTTAATTTCGGGGCCATCTACTATATATTACAGCAAGCTTACTTCGTTAGACCGAATAGCTCCAGTTGGTGTTACATTAAAATACATATTGGAATAAGTTTGATAGAAAACTTAAATGGGTCCCAAACTAAAGATTGTGAGTCTAGATCCTGCTGTTAGTCGAGGAAGCTCTTTGATGACTTGGTGACAAAATCTGTCAAAACGGGTGTATTTTCTTTTAATTAGAATTTACTTAAGAACTAGTAATCACTTGTATAAAGTCTAACTAAGTACATATGGAATTACCAGTAAACAGGAATGCATGTCTGTATTGTCAATAATTTCACTTTCTAGTAAATAATAAGCATCCTTATGCCTTCTTCTTATGTATTTAATAAGTGTTTGTTAACTCTATTAACACACTAGGATGTGTGAATTTCGCTGCATGTAGTGCGCTGAGAACAAGCTCAGTGTTTACCATGTAAGAAGGTCCCATATCATCATCATTATTTACTATGTCTTTTTGACTGTATATTGGGTTTATACCTTGAAATAAATATTATTATTATTATTATATCTGGCTAATCCGTGTTGTCATTTTTCTCAGCATTAGGTATTGGCTGAGAAAGGAATCGTTTAAGGGTACTTACGTTAGCAGTGCAGTAGTCTCCGGTACACTGTGGAGTGGACAATAATGATGAAATTAGTTAGCTAAGCAAGACAATAAATTGAGTAAAGAACAAGCCCTTGTTTCGTTATCTGCTAAAGCAGGCGGGGAGACTAGTAACTGGCCCAGTAATGGCGATATTTCATGGGCTGAGTGTCGCAGGGGAGACGCATAAATAATTCTTGTCACGGTGGCTGAAATCTGGCGGAATACTGTCTCCGTTTATCAAGTACTTATTTTATTACACACAATTCAGAAGATTTTTACCCGACTACGGCGGAGGGTTATGTTTTTAACCGGTATGTATGTATGTATATATGTATGTATGTATGTATGTATGTATGTATGTATGTATGTATGTGCATCTGTTCCCGCCTAACTTCCAAACTACTTGTCGTAATTTGACAAATTAGGTACCTATCGTTAGAAGCGGCTTAATGGCGCGCTGGTTATAGGCTAAGTGACGTCACATCAAATTGCATATGGCGCCCTCTAGAGGATATAATGGCATGAACTAAAAAAAACATAATGAAACCGTGTGGGGTATCAAATGAAAGAGCTTGATGAGCACATTTCAAATATATATACATTGTTACCTATAACTCCAAAACAATTAAATAAAAAGTAAGTTTAAAAACTAAAACCCGACTACTGAAAAATCGCGCTCTAAATAGGTATTATGAAACAAGAAAATATTCTCATCTAGAGGATAGCCGTGGGTCCGTTTAGGCCCTTTAGGTCAAAGTGACATAGTCGGGTTTTAGTTTTTAAACTTACTTTTATACTTAATAAGTTTCTAACAAAAGCTAATAAATTCCCAAATCCTTGATTCCTAAAATCCTTGATGGTCACATTGGTAACCGAATTAGTTTTGTAAGTATGTGATATTTTTATGCTTACCCCTGATTTACATTTTAGTCCTACACACTGAAATGCAACAGATAGGTTAAACATTAGTAACTACATAAGTATTTATTCCGTATATTGACTAAAAATGCATTAGAGATTACCCTTTACCTTTTTTTGGTAGTACCTCTTTAAGGGCCTTTTTAAGGGCCAGACTAGCTACTTTTAGCATCGACGATCGGCGATTTTGATGCTGCGTCTCGCTCGTTCGCCCTCGAAGAAATGCGAAGCAGCATCGATACGTCACAAAATCGCCGGTCGCCCATGCTAAAAGTAGCTAGTCTGCGGAGGCCCTAAGGAAGAGCCTCCTGACACAAGTATTACTAAAAGAAGTGCTCCAACAACTTTGAAATGTTTGATTAAGTTTGTGAATGGAAATAAAAACATTTTCCGACTTTTATAGAGATTTTAGCTGATAGTTCTGAAAACATTTTTAGGAATAAAAGTGATTTGTAATGACAGTGTAATGCCGTCATAACTCTTCTATAAAGTTGGGGAGATCTAAGGGCTCTTTCTCACCGGGAAGTCAAGCGCGTCGCCAGCCGCCGACGCCAACGGATTCGTATTGAATTTGACAGGTAATAATACCAATTGTTTGGATACGTGGCCGGCGACGTCGCTGGCTACCGTCTCCAATAATTCGTACTGAATTATGTCAAAATATGACAGGACTCTACTTGGCGACGGTTGCCAAACCCGTCGCCAGGTGTGATACAGCCCTTAAGGTGCGTATAAAGTTATACGTTAGGATATTGATTTGATACCTACCTTGGCAGTACAGTTTCGGCCGATGCACTGTAAAAGAAAAAAAAGCCACGTCATGAAAGCCTGAATATTAAAATATCACGTACAGAACATTAAAACAATGCTGAAAAAGGCGATACTCGAACAGCGAAACAGAAAATTCAAAATCAGTTCTTTAATGTTGAATAAATTTAATTTGGATCAACTAAAACATTTTTTTTCTTTATTTTTCTGCCTATGTTTATACGACCGAAAGGAGGGCGCCAATGAATTAACAACTTTTACAGTTATGATATACTATACTGTCATTACAAATCACTTTTGTTTCCAAAAATACTTTGTAAAACGATTGTAAGCTGGCTAAAATTTCTATAAATTTGGCGGATAGTTTATTCAAGATGTTAGGCAAGTTACCGTTTAGTATATCTCTACTGACCCTATCGTTATACCAACGGAATCTCCAAAAATCGCTACCAGCGTCTGTCTGTTTGTCCGCTAAGTCCTACGAAACTACACAACAGATTTTGATGCGGTTTTCACTGACATTTGAATAATTTATTCCGGATGGTTTATAAGTGCGGAATAATACATTCTATTTTTTATAAATAGTAGAGCAAAGTTGAGCAAATCCGGGGGGTGTCACTCATTAGACCAATTTCGTTCGTTAGCATGTTGTGATGTGTGATTCTCACTGATAGGTACGCTTAGTGCGACTTTGAATCGCTATTTTTAGATCTGTAATTCAGTCGCAAGTCGCAATAACCGATCATTTCTACGGGACCCTAACCAATTGTCTCACGTATCAAACTAATATATGATTGCAAGCAGGTGCCGCGTGGCGCAGATTGATCGTCCCCCCCCCCCCCCCGGTCCCTCCGAAAGGATGTGATTTATGACTCCGAAGATCCCCAACATCAATATGAGCATCCACATCCCAAAATAGGGAAAAGTTAACTCTCCTCATCCAATTTTTCTCACTGTTTTTCTTATAGTAAATTGATAGTAGGTAACTCGGTATGGGATCATTGGATTATGGCGAGGAAGCTAATCCATGTTATTGCATGATCCACTGTATTAAAATAAGCTAGTGGCGATAAAAAAAATACAGCAATCAATGTAAAAATGACAAGCCCGCTGAGTTTCTTGCCGGATCTTCTCAGTCGAGGTCGCATTTACGATCCGATGGTAAAATTATGTAAAATAAAAATACGGTCAAGGTCAAGTCACCTATCAGGTACTGGTCGAGCTCTAGGAAAGAACGGCGAAAGTAGCAGGTCCATACCTGCGAGGGTGATAAGGATGGCAATATTTTAGTTGCCACCACCCATGGGTTATCTCAGGGGACATTTTAGACTTCAGTGGAGTGTCACGTTAATTAACATTACGAACTCCATGTTCACAAATTAAGTAATTATAACCTTGCGAGTGGCACCCTGTAGTGGTGTATGTGAGACGAGGAATTAAAAAAAAAAAAACAAAAAAAATTTAACGTCACGACTTTTATCCCCATTCGGGGGTAGCCAGAGGCTTGAGTGACCATACACCACCACATTGTGGAGGTATTAACCAACTCAAAGCCCACGTTTCACCAGATAGTCAGAACCCAACGTGACAGGTGGTGAACCTTGTCGCCGTGTATACAGACGACGAGGAGTTAGTTAATAAAGAACTATTACCGTGGATAGACGTGTTTACTTTATTAACGCCTGGCTACACGAGACATAACAACAGACCCATTACATGGCAACCCTGCCATGCAGCCATCCCCTGAATGGTAGGGAGGGCCTGCTTAGAGAACTTTAAGTGAAGTGAAATAACTTTAAATGAAATAAATGAAGAACTTGAAGTGAAATAAAACCTTGAGACCCTGAACCTGACCCTGACCCTGAACCTTGCGAGTGGCACCCTGTCCTCACGCACGCAGAGTGGTTGTGTCATGAATATTTAATAACACTAATGCTGATAGTCAGCTTTTACCGCTGATTTTCGGTGCTTCCTAAATTGCTCTATTGCGAGGTTTGTTAGTAGGCCGTATGGGCTAGCAATCTGGGCCTCAAGTCTCTAAATAATTGTCCAGTGCGAATCCACTGTCGCGATAGACATGTTGTCGGCCATCTATTAGCAGTACAACAACATGTGGACCGCCAAGAATTTACGATTAAAATGAAGAATTCACGAAGATAATATTAGAGACCGTGTTTTCGCAATGGACAATTGTTAGGAGACTCGAGGCCCTGGATATTTGTTGGTTGCATCGGGTATACGGGGTATAGGTTCAATTTTACTTACACCAGCAGAACATTCCGTTTTAAAACACTGAAAATAAAAATAAAAAATCAGTAGGTGTGCCCAAATGTGGGGTGCGACGCGCCCGAGCAATCATTTTATTGTCTGCCTCTTTAAGATGCACCCAATCAAATGCGATGGCGCTGTAAAATTAAGGAAATGAAGCTGCACTTTGTAGGGTGGGACTTACAGAAGAAATGCATTTGTGGTTTTCATCTAACTGTAAAAAGAAAAAGTTTTTTGTAGTACACAAATTGGCATATTACTTAGGTACCTACATGCATCTAAAAAGCCACGCCACCGCCAAGATTGCGACGCTGAAGCGAATTCTATACAATTTCTCGCTTATGTGATGCGGCCATCGCCGAATGTTTACTGGGGTTTTATCGCTGTCGCGTCGCGGTCGCCTTAATCTAAGGTCCCATGGTGCGTGATACCGCAGATTACCTCGCGCACGGCCGACGACCACGGACATCCACGCACCGGGCACGAGGCTCTTCCCACGGTGCGTCCAAGAGCGCGATATCATGCACCAGGTCTGTCATTTTGTCATTCCAAAATGTATAGTGAAAGAGAACGTATCGCGCACCTTTGAAATTACATACATTTTTGACATGCTCGACTGTGAAAACGCAGACGGCCACGAAGCGCCACGGACCACCTCGCACGAGCGCACACCACACCTTTGAAGTTTCCGACTCGCCGCGGATCGGACGCACGGCGTGTCTGCGCTACCGCGCACGACCCTGTTCCAATGGTGCGTCGGTGCGGGCTGGTGCGTGTCCGTCCGCGATATTTCGCACCATGGCAACCCAACTTTAGATGAAAGGAAATTAATGTCTATAACTTAGAAGCTTGAAGAGGGATTTAAAAGTGAGCACTTACCCCAGCAATACAGCCGTCTCCTGCGCACTGAAAATGAATACGCCCCGCTTCTTTATAAAGATACCGAAACAGCAGAATTATAAGTACATTTCGCTGAATGTGAATTTCAATCGCGGCGTCTTCATGGGGCGCATGCCTCGCGCGAGCACTCACTTTTGACGTCGGAACGCATAGACGTAATGTCATAATATGAGTGCTCGGGTGAGGCATGCGCGCCATATGGACACATCTAATTATTTTTAAAGAGCAAGTTCTTGAAATCCTTAGATGTTGTGCATACCTAAATTCAGTAGATACACATACTTGACTTGCACATAAAAGATTATATGGAGTCATTTATACTTTTCATTTCTACTTTTTTAGAACTAAGCTGTAGCCAATTGACTGCAGCTCATATTATAAGCTGGCTCATCCGGAGTAGTACCACCCTCTCACAGAAGATTGACGTAAATTAGCTATTACAGCTGCGTATCGTACGATGAGCGAGAGAGCTAGAAGCCCAATCCACTCATCCCTCTGTCCCGCTCCTCTTCGGGTCAACAACGTGCAAGCGATGCCTTTGGTATTGCAAGCATCTATAGGCTATGCTTAACATCAGACGGGTCGTAAGCTTGCTGGCCACCTTAGTCTCATAAAAAAAGAAAAAACTTACCCTAGCGTCGCAGTTACATGTGTACGTCTGGAAAAATAACATCAAATCAACTTTTATCTTCACTTAGGGCCTCTGCTGACTTGGTACTTTTAGCATCGGCGATCGGCGATTTTGCGACTGCATCGATACTGCATCGCGTTTTGGCGACTCTCTGCGCTCGATCGCAGTATCAAAGTCGCGCGATTTTGCGACTGCATCGATGCAACATCGCGATTTTGCGATTTCCTGCGATCGGGCGCAGCGACTGCTCCAATGCTGATCCGGTAGCCAGTAGTCAACATGAAAAATCGCTGCGACCAGCATCCGCAAGTGTGCGGGGTGTAGCGTTCAGTCGCTGCATCGAGCGTCTGAAAAAGCGACTAAGTCGCCGATCGCCGATGCTAAAAGTCTGCGGTGGCCCTTATAATCAAGTTCAATCAAGTTTGTCCTTCATTCACCTCTGACCTCTTATTAGTATCACCTAGCTGTATTTCATCCGGTCGCTTCTTTGCGTGTTTTTCTCGAGGGTAAAATAATATACTCCGAAAGGCAAAAACCTAATTATTTTTAGACTGGCGAAGTCAGAAAAGCAATTTAAAAGTGGGTTTTTAAATCAAACCCGCAACACAAACAGCTTTTAAGTTGAAAGCGAAATGTGGGCAGTTCTAAAATTAGCCCAAATTACTAAAGTACCCAAAAATCCAGTTATACGGTTCGTCTTTTTGAAAATGTATTTTTTATTTACCCAGTCATATAATTGATGGAATCAGGCGTAACTTTGCGGAAATCCATTGTTAAACAATTGTAGAGAGGGACCCACCACTCACCCTCGGAAGTGCCAACCTCCAATATTATAAACCAAATGAATTGATCGATAATAGAAGAAGCCAACAAGACCTAACTCCCTGTCAGTCGAGAGTATGTCTGTCATGAGTCATGGACCCTAACAATTAGCAATTCTCCGCAGACAAAGCGAATCCTAAATAAATTCGACACGTGTTTCGCCTCTAAAAGAGGCATCCTCAGGAAAGCTGGACTACGACTGAGCTCCAGTCCAGTCCAGTCATATAGTCTTTTTTGTTTTCGGACCAGCCGAAAATAATGACAAAACATAATAAAAGGCTACTGAGATGAAACAATGGCTTGATAAATAGACGCTTAAGTAGGTAGCTTCAAAGCGGCAAAAAGGGGAAATTATCTAAACCATTATTCATGGGAAAAAGTGCTTTGAGTTGGAAAATAACCCATTTAAGCCGAAACCCGGATAAGACACATTTTCCACCGGAATTCCTTGTTAACTTAGTGATAACAGTCCGCCGCCGAACGTGAGGTCCCGTCTTCAAGTCCTGGGCCCGCCATTTTTTTTTACCGTAGCCTAAAGATGCTTGCAATACCAAAGGCATTGCTTGCACTTTATCGACCTGAAGAGGAGTGGGAAGGAGGGAGAGGAAGGGGGGGTGTTGGGCCACACCAACATGTTTTTGCTAAAAATTTAAGTAGGTACCTAACACAAATGAGGCGGACTGATTTATTATATCTTTCACATCAGAGGGGTATAACTAATGGCCGGCGCACATAGAGCACGGCAGAGCATAGCATTTTATTTTTTATCAATCGAATTCATTACTTATCCAATTGAAATAAGGTATATATTTCAGTGCTCGGTGATCGACATCGGAGCAAGAGAAAGTGCTCCGATGTCAATCACCGACCATTTTAATATGGACCTTATTTCAATTGGATAGGTATTGAATTCGATTGATAAAAATTAAAATGCCATGCCGTGCCGTCTTCTATGTGCGCCGGCCATAAATATCGCCATAACAGACCAATGTAGGTATATATGTATGTAATGGATTAGGGACGATCCCAATGACACCCAAACCAGCGAATCACGAGAAGGCTATTTCCTAAATTAACTAACGGGAATGGGGGCAAGAAATGTCGCAGGGTGCCACCACTGACTTATGCTCGGGATACACGGTGACACTCGACACTCTACACTCAGTGTATCTCAGTGTACCGACACCGCCACTTCAATTGTAACAAGGTGTCGCGGTGATGTACACACAGACACTCGATGTATACACTGAGTGTATTAGTTTCAAGGGTCGTCGTGTATCACGAGTTTTTTTTTTTTTTCAAAATAAAGTAGGTGAGTAAAGTGGTACCTTGATACACAATGAAAGGACAAGCAATCTGTACACGAACAACCAGGCCATAGCTGAATGCACACTTTAATAGATAATTTCACGCCAATAACACGGTTAGCGCAATTTCATGGATCTCCACAATTAGATTCGATCGAATTGGAAGAATTCAAAACGTGTGTATTTTTTTTTATTTGGGACTAATCCCGCCACTCATTCCCACCACTGTTACTCCTTAAGCCAAGATCGACAATGGTGTCCAACGATGACGCCAAGGTGTGTGTTAGCAGACACAACTTAGATTTTGATTTTTTACGAGTACTTTGGCGCGTATTTCCGATAGTGGACGCAACTACTGTGCGATACTACTCCACCAAGCCAACTAGGAGCTCGGATGGAATGCGGCGTCCCCGCCCGCATACCGCCCGCACACCCGCCACCGCCTGCGGCTTCCCGCCCCCCACACCTCCCGCACACCGCCCCACCGCCTTTCAGTGCTGGTGACGTCACATTTGATAGGTTTCTAGTTGGCTTGGTGGATAAGTACGTCTGGTATTGGTAGACCATTACCATCTCTACATCTCAAGAAGGTTCGTCAACCTGCTAACGCGTTTCTTTATTGTGTAAAGCAAATCTCCCAAGTTGAATATAAAAATGTACTAAACACTTCAATTCAATGATAAATCGCTTTCTAGTGCTGTGCAAACATTATAAGTTAAATTATTTTATTCAGAAAGCGATAGAGCGGCGTGTGCATAATGGCATTCATTTTGCAATAAATTTATACATCAGATGGACGAGGACTTTGTAACTGGATAGAACACTCCTCAAAAATTATTAAGAGAGTTTGTCGACATTTTTTATCCACGAAAAACCAAGTCACGTTATTTCTGCTCTCTTTTTCAAAACCTAGAGCGTCCTCCCTAGAGTCCTGAGGGCCTACTCTGTTTCGAAACATAACGAAATTTCGGACGAAATTCGCGTATTTCCTACTACGTTTCTCATTGATTCCGACATTTCTTACGATCGAAAATTGTTTGACGTTTAGATTCGACGACGACGAAGACGTCAAACAATTTTCGTTAGTAAGAAATGTCGGAATCAATGAGAAGGCAATACGCGAATTTCAACAGAGTAGGCCCTCTTAGTTCCTACTACACTTTAAGATCTCTTATAGTTATTTTTGTCTTTGTCTAACATACGTTTATCTCATCGTGTTTTATCCCATTAGCGCAGTATAGACTTCCTAACTCCCTAAATAAGGACAAGAATGTCCACATCCCTTATGTTTTTCAGACTGAATTTCAGTACAGAGTGCTCAGTCCTGTTATACCCATACGATGACTGGATGGACAGGTTCAAACTGCTCCAAACAGCTGCCGTTAAGTGTAATAAACTTGAGATATTCTGTGAATGTGATGAAATAGAAATGCGCTCGTATTTTATTTTTATTTCGGATTCTATTGGCTTCTCGGCTATTGACTTTTCCAACGCTATTTTCAATATCGAATTGGTAATTGCCATTTTATATCGCTTTTGCCTTCTAAGTAGCTTTTTGCTAGTAAATAGTAACATAACATAACATAACATAGACTCTTCATTCAATCACGACTCACTCACGACTTTTATCCCCAATGGGGGGTAGTTAGAAGCTTGAGTGGCCATACACCACCACATTGTAGAGGTTATTTAAGCCAACTCAAAGTCCACGTTTCACCAAATAGTCAGAACTCAACGTGACAGGTGGTAAATAGTAGATATTTTAAGTTCGTAACTTACCTATGTACCGCGTTATTATCTACATTAACTCTTTTAATAACAATAAAATTGCAATTAAACAAAAAACTTTTAAGAACATAATTTTTTAGATAATTTTTTGTTCTCTAAAGGTTCCTAAAACCATAAGAAATCGTGTTTTCATTAATTAAATTGATTTAAACAAACCTTTATAACTTGAACATCTTTCAATAGCGCAGTCACCCCAGTATCTGCAGTCCCAAAGACTTCCCGTCAAAGCTCTATTGTTGCACACGTCTATTATGCGGCCTGTAATCACGGTGATGAGAAATTGGAGGTTCCGTGAATAGCTCGTGTAGCCTATTGTGTGCAATAAGGGCAGGCACTAGGTAACACAGGAATGTACTAATTTTATATCTATCTATAAATGTGAGTTCTGATATATTATCTTGGAACATTTGGATCTGCTTGCAACGAGGCCCTTAAACGTATGTATCAAAGTATGTATGAAAAGACGCATGATACTTTTCCGTGTGAATGAGGAGTTAGTCAGTTTTATTATTTGTCTAGGTACAAGTTTAAAATAAGGTATTTAAACATGGGATGACTGTGAAATATTGTACTTACCTACTGTATGACATATATAATCACTAATAGTCGTAGCAGACTAGTAGTCTGCCACAGGTACATTCATTAGTACAGAATATGAAATTCAGTAAGTACCGATTCGATTTTCAGCGCCAGTTTCCAATCACGTTATTTCAAAATGCTCAAGGAAATCGTTGCACCTTAATAACCGTGCCGTCATTACTCTCCGATGACGGGAATATGTTCGTGACATCATCAATCTTGAGTATCGCCCATTTGACATTAGATACAATATGCATGACGCAACATTACCCCTATTTCCTAGTAGGTACATAAGAAATACCTAACCTTGAAGGCATACGAACGAAACGAGTGCAGGCGATTGAATATAAGAAATTCGTTTTACTCGGCCTAAGTCCCCCTATTCGGCCCAAATTAATTCGGCCTAAGTCCCCCTATGTCGGCCTATTTCCCTAATCCAGGTGTCACTGGAATTGCTCCCATTCCGTTCTATCATACCCATAATACAAGCGTTGCCTGGTATAGCAACTTTGTGTGTTACTACGCTAAGGTTACACGGCGACACTAGACACTCAGTGTATCAAAGTGTATCGACGCTGCAACTACAACTGTTACAAGCCCCTCTAGACAAGTGGCTGACATCTACAAGCGTTGTTTCAAATCGCTACGCTTCATGTATGGCAATGATATAAGTCACGTGATCTACATAGCGACTTGTAATGTCATTTCCATAGGTACATTGTGAAGTCTTAATATAATAATATCCTGGGACATTTTTTACACACGGCTACCTGATCCCAAACTAAGCAGAGCTTGTACTATGGAAACCAGATAACTGATATTACTACATATACTACTTTTTTATTTGTAAATACATACTTAATATACATATACACCCAGACTCCGGACATACAGACATGTTCATGCACACAAATGCATGTCACGGGTAGGAATCGAACCTACGACCTGCAGCGTGAATGTCGCCTCCGCGCCAACCACGCTAACGGGCCCGTCAGTCTATACTATTCTATTCGATTAGCGTTCATGCCACTTGTCTAGGGGGGCTGTGGTAGACAGTGTCGTCGTGTATCCTTAGCATTAGTCTAGCATTATAAATAAAATATTAGGCTTATACATAAAATATATCCTATAATAGGCAGTACTCTCTCCAGTATGTTCGCAGACCTTATAGAGGTTTTGACTTTGAAAGTTCCACTGCAGGTTTGTCTAGGCACGAAATTTTCGAGATGAGGCCAGAATCAAAATTAGTTGATAAATAATTGATGTTGCAAAGTTCTCGCATATGCTTTCGAGAGTTTCTTAAGAGACTTTGTAACGAAATAATAAAAGTTTAGCTGCAGAAAACATAAATGAGACCAGACTGTTGGAAGGGTTTGATTAAGTGGCTGCCATTACAGATTTTAACTCAAACTTTTATGGACTTAAAGAGAGACTCTACTTATTTGTAAAAAATGTACCGGCGGTCTTTTAACTGATAAATTGAGTTCATACATCCACCGGGTTATCATGGAGGACATATCAACCCTTCTCTCCAATATCGCTCGGTATACAGCTGTAGGTATAGTGCGCGACAGGTCGAGATGACATTCGGATTATGAGCTTTTTGCAGAATAAAATCCGAATCAAAATTAGCAGGACCCGATAAACAATTAAAATCGCCCACAAAATTATTAAATTAAATTATTCTGTTGCGTTGCGGGTCCTGCTAATTTCGATTCGGATTTTATTCTGCAAAAAGCTACCGGGTAAAAAAATACGTACCTACCTACCGGGTAACGGAGACCCAAGACCTTTTGCCTTTTTGGAAAATTGACTTTTTTGTAATTTGCATCTGGTGCAAGGGTTACTGCGGATCGCACCCAGCTCTATAACAAGCAGTGTTTCGTTTGCAATGATACAGTGTGTTTTTAAATATGTGCAGGATTTATAATTTTCCAGTTGCACTCCTTCCAGCGGTGCTAAAAAGGCCACATAACAATTCTTCAAAAGCAATTAATTTCTTCAGTAATTCCGCTCCGTAAAATGGCCACACATTTTACGCCATTCATTTTCAAGGAACGCTAGAAAATCAGAAAAAATATTTGCATTTGCAGAATTTCCACGAGGTCTTTTTAGCCCTAAGCCCGCCACACATTCCCACCACTGTTACTCCTGTAAGCCAGGATCGACAATGGTGTCCAACGATCACGCCAAGGTTTGACCCTCGATTGGTTTGACAGTTAAGTGGGAGTAGGCATGCACAGCTTTCTAGGCTAGTTTTTATTAATTTTTATTTAAATACCTTATTTTCTTTTTTTACTCACACTGTGTTAATGCATGCCTGCTCACATAGCGTTACTGTTTGAAAATGTATACAATTATTCTTTTGAAAAGAGTAACCATTGAGTTTCTTGCCGGCTCTTCTCAATGGAAGCAACATTTCGAACCGGTGGTAACGCTAAAATATTGTTTATATTGACTATTTATAAATGCTCTAATGAGCTTACATGAATAAAAACCTTTTGACTTTGACTTTGACTTTGACGAGTCCCGAGGAAAAGCTAAGTTGTCTTGGAACCCGCACGAATTTAATCAGAAGAAAGGATAGGAGGAGTTGGAAGACAATTATCCACTACCCTTCCCTTCCTCGTCTTTTTAGCTCTGCTGAGGTCTAGTTCTTTTTAGACAACGGTGCACAAAATAAAGGTGACGACCTAACCTGTCCCAAAGGTTCCTAATGATGAATAAAAAGGCGGATACTCCAGGGAACATTTATTGTGCGCCTACACAGTCTGCAATATCTTGTTGATGGAGGCGAGGTAGTAGCTGGCGTTCTTGCCGAGCGCGGCCAGGTCGTCCCCGCCGCGGCGCTCCGCGTGGCGCCGCCCCGCGTGCCGCCGCTCGGGGCCCGACGCCGCCCCCTCGCTATCCGACGAACGACCGCGCTGCTCCTGCTGGGACTCTTTTCCTGGGGGATAAGAAGTACCTAGTTTACTCACTGTATACTAGGAACCTGTCAAATGTGACGTCACCCTCACAACGAGGCGGGTGACGGTGTGGCGGGCGGGAAGCCGCAGGCGGTGGAGGGTGTGCGGGTGGTATGCGGGCGGGGAAGCAGCATTCCATCCGAGCGCTTAGTTGGCTTGGTGAAGTAGTACAGGAGGAATTCAGACTAATTACCCAATGCCCTGGAGCCAATATGACCAGTACTTAATACTAAAGAAACCTACCTATCCCTCGGGATTAGGTAATAGTCAGTTCCTGTATACACGGCGACAAGGCTCACCACCTGTCACGTTGGGTTCTGACTATCTGGTGAAACGTGGGCTTTGAGTTGGTTAATACCTCCACAATGTGGTGGTGTATGGCTACTCAAGCCTCTGACTACCCCCGAATGGGGATAAAAGTCGTGACGTTACGTACGTTAATACTAAAGGTAGGTACTAATGTATTGAATCAACTGTTTGTCTTTTTGATATGTCCCGGAATGACCCTGGAATACGTCCACCGCTAGACATATCATACGTCTCAGTTCACGTTTGGCTATGACTTCTGAATACTATTTACATTTTAGATATTCTTAATTACTCGTCAGTGCTATAGGTATTATAATGCTGTTTGTTTATCGATAGACTCGCTACTTACATACCTACATAAGTAATAAACAACTATACCTAAAGATTTTAATTAACAAAGCTCATTAAATAAAATTGCACTCATATTAAAATTTTAAGTGCAAAATTAATTTATGGCATGTTTCATGACAAGTGCAGCACACGCTGCGTTTACAAATAGTTTAATTTAATTTTTCTAGCACATGTACCTACAAAAATAGTAATTAAGATAAGACTGTACAGGCACCTAACGAGGCATGTTTGGAGGCTATCTCCTCTTAGACGAGTGGAGTGAAAATTTGGAAAAAAATATCACCGTATTTATAGAACCCTCGCCTTTAAATTTTAAGCAAGAAAAAAGTGCTACATGCTCATTTACTATGTGTAAAAAAAAAAACAAAATGTAGCAGTTTTCAAATTTAAATTTGTATCTTCTTCCAAACGGCCCGGAATTTCAAATTTTTTTTTCACCAAAAGATGGAGAAAGATTATACCTAAAAAAAATAAGTTCGATTTTGGTGATGCAATAGTTTTTCACGTCACAATGAATGATTTTCGATATTTTCATAAAAAAGGTGGGCGGGGTTAGTGCGCTTTCGACCAATCCAGACGGCGAAAACGCTCGGCCGGGAAGCGGGGCCTTAAGTTCTCTCGCTCGTCAATTTATCCGTGACATAAGCCTTATGATACTAGTAATTCCATGATACCTAAGATTCGATATCAAAATAATACGATGCTAATATGACCGCTTGGCGCAGTAGTTCGAGCCGCTCGGCTCACTGCACCGGGTGGTTGCGGGTTCGATTCCCGCCGGAGGCAAATTTCGGAAACGACCTTTTCGTAATTTTCCCTCTGGGTGTCACTGGAATCGCCCCCAGTCCACTGTATAGCCTTTCGTTACACCATAGAATCGGGGTTGGAATATCCATAATAATTGATGGAATCAGGCGTAACTTTGCGGAAATCCATTGTTAAACAATTTTAAAGAGAGACCCGCCACTCACCGTCGAAATTGTCAACCTCCAAGATTATAAACCAAATGAATTGATCGATAATAGAAGACGCCAACAAGACCGAACTCCCTGTCAGTCGAGAGTATGTCTTTCATGAGTCATGGACCCTAACAATTAGCAATTCTTCGCAGACAAAGCGAATCCAAAATAAATTCGACACGTGTTTCGCCTCTAAACGAGGCATCCTCAGGAAAGCTGGGCTACGACTGAGCCCATCCATAATCCATAATATTACCATCAGTAGCGTCCCCATCGTCGGCTCTCATCTGCGCTTGGCCTTTGGGCTGATTCAGCTGCTCGTTGAACAGGTTCGACGCGCGGCGGATGATGTTGTTGATCTGGTGCGCGACGGGGGACTCCGCTATCTGCTTCGCGATCGCGTGCACATCTTCCAGGTTCGCTGTTAGCAGGATGTACGAGTTCGCTGCGTGGAGGGAGAGCAGCAGCGCTGGGAATTGAATGGGGATTAGATCTCATAAGCCAGTAGACGCCTGTTGTGCCTCCAGGGACTCTACACCTCACGGTGCTTGTGTCCATCGTCTTCTGGACCCGCGCGTAATATCATTAGGTAGTAGACTACCTACCTACTACCCATAATTCAGCACTTTTTCCCAACAAGATCCATCTTGTAAATGCTGAATTATAGGGACCTCTATCAACTGTGTTTCTGATTTAGTGACCATCTAGGTACTAGAGCGAAATAGAGTGACTCTACCGATTTTTTTAATATCTGAAGCAATCCAGAGGGTTGTTTTATTTGATTAATTCCCTCTGTCTATGTATCTGTGCCTGTGTGTTCTTCGTAACGCAGCAGGTTGATATTTAGATGGATGATTGCTTTGTTTATTAAAAAAAATATAACATTAGTAGGTAAATTATTTAACTTACTTGCTGCATATAGAGTTCTACCCATCATGTTTGAATACCTGAAAATAATTTTGCTGTGTGTAAATAGTATCTACTAATTAGTAGGTAGGCACTTATTTACTGCTTGCAATTACAATTTGCTTTAATGTAATTACAAGCAGTAAACAATATCAAATTATCGCATTTTATTGGGTGTGAAATAAGGCTTTATCAAGAAATACACAAGGTTTAAAGTATATACCTAAGTATGTACTATAGGTAGGTACTAGGTACCTACTTTCTATGTTGCTTGGTACCTTACCCTACTTCCTTTTTGCCCAATTGAGTGTAGGTATGCTCGATGGCATCAACACAGTCTCCCAACAAGTGGGCCTTAAAATTAATATGAGGAAGGCAAAGATCATGTCAAACGTCCATGCTGTGCCCACTCCAGTTATGGTTTGTAGCTCCACTCTCGAAGCTGTCGATGAATACGTCTACCTAGGGCAACCAGTTCGATTAGGCAGATCGAACTTCGAGAGAGAGGTCAATCGTCGAATCCAACTCGGCTGGGCAGCGTTCGGGAAGTTACACAACGTTTTCTCGTCAAAGTCTTCTACCAATGTATGTTACCAGTGATGACGTATGGCACTGAAACGTGGTCACTGACTGTAGGCCTCATAATAAGGCTCAAAGTCACTCAGAGAGCTATGGAGAGGGCTATGCTTGGAGTTTCTCTACGACATCGAATCAGAAATGAGGAGATACGTAGACAAACCAAGGTCACCGACATAGCCCTGCGAATTAGAAGGCTGAAGTGGCAGTGGGCGGGGCACATAGCCCGAAGAACTGATAGCCGATGGGGCAGAAAGGTTCTTGAGTGGCGACCACGTACCGGAAGACGCAGCGTGGGTAGGCCCCCCACAAGGTGGACTGACGACCTAGTGAAGGTCGCGGAAACCGCTGGATGCAAGTGGCACAGGACCTGTTGTTGTGGAAAACTTTGGAAGAGGCTTATGTCCAACAGTGGATGACTTTAGGCTGAAATGATGATGATGATGAAGCGAGATATGATAGGCTCATTATTTGCCTCTAGGTAGCTCTACTAATACGACTATACTACCTACAAGTTTTACGTTTCCTAGTCACTAGCTTGTTCCTACCATTGCACAGATTAGACCATGGTCCCTACGTAAAATGTGAACCAAATTGTACAGCGCCCCAATTGGTATCCAGAAATCGTCAGGAGCTTTTCATAGAGGTAAAACCATGAACAGATCCTTGGGTAGACCACTTGCTGTGATGAAATATGTATAGGTGTCAGTGGGGATAACGTGAACGCGACCAAGATGCAGAAACTTCTTAGTAAAATTTTTGAACGCACCTATGTATTAGCTGTCTGTCAATGTCAAATTGTGTCGTTGTCAAATAAGTCGTGTCAAAACAAAACCAGTGATGTTAGATTGGAGGAATTCCCCAAAACTTGGGAGGTTTTTATAGCTATGGGGAAAATTGGGGGACAACATATTTGGGGGAAGAAAATGTGTGGACATGACATGACATGTAATTAAATTAGCATTTATGGATCAGTGGTTGCCATTTTCCATGCCATGTAGTTTAGGAAAGAACCTTTTTAATTACAACCTACCTATTTAGCCTATTTGGGAACCTCATCTATTATTATTTTTACCCGACTACGGCGGAGGGTTATGATTTTGACCGGTATGTATGTATGTATGTGCATCTGTTCCCACCTAACTTCCAAACTACTTGTCGTAATTTGACAAATGAGGTATCGTTAGAAGCGGCTTAATGGCGCGCTGGTTATAGGCTATGTGACGTCACATAAAATTGCATATGGCGCCCTCTAGAGGACATAATGTCATGAACCAAAAAAATAATATTTTTTAATGATACCGTGTGGGGTATCAAATGAAAGAGCTTGATGAGCACATTTCAAAAATATATATATTGTTACCTATAACTCCAAAATAATTAAATAAAAAGTAAGTTTAAAACCTGAAACCCGACTACTGAAAAATCGCGTTCTAAAAAGTATGAAACAAGAAAATATTCTCATCTAGAGGATAGCCGTGGTCCGTGTAGGTCTTTTAAGGCCAAATGGCATATGAACACGGACCACGGCTATCCTCTAGATGAGAATATTTTCTTGTTTCATACTTTTTAGAGCGCGATTTTTCAGTAGTCGGGTTTTAGTATTTAAACTTACTTTTTAATAAAAAATATAGGTAGGTACTATAATATTTTTCCCATAGGGATTGTGCAGTTTTTTCTTAAAAACATGAATGTTAGGGAGATTTTGGTTTTAGTTTGGGGGAACACGAGATTGTAATCTGGCAGCACGGAACAAAACATCTGATTTGAGATTTGGGTTTGTGACATATTGTTTGTAGATTTTTGCGGATTCATGAAAATATTGTGATAAATTTATTCTGCAAATTATTTCGGTTTTTTATTGTGCGTCAATAATGGAAACGAATCTACAACACGAAGATTTACTGATTAAACTACGAGCTAAGCTGAATGAAGAGAAGATAAAGTTATGGGAGTCGCCTTACAATGTACCGGAGAACGAAGTTTCACAAAGCTTGAAGGTAAATATAGACAGACAAAGCTTCTTTGTGTACTTCCATGCTAGAGTCTGCAATAGTTTTTCTTTATTATTTCTATAATGTACAGAAATATTTCTGACTCCGTTAAGAACTGGTTTATCCCGTCGCGATTTCGTCTTCATTTTCCTCATTTCTATTATAGATATTACTCACCTTTGTGTCGTCATACTGTCGGTAGGTACCTAATATTTTGCTCACATAAACTCCTTGTTATTGTTGTTTTATATGCAAAAGACGGCAGAGAAATTAAAACCAATATTTATTTTAGGATCTCGCCAAAAAGTACTCTGAAAATTTATCTGTCAATGAAGACACAGTCCTCCCAGCGCTCAGAGAACTGCAGCTGCACTCCATCGACCGGTCCAAGGCCAATGCGGACTATGAGGAGACAGGGTTTGCTACGTTCAGGGTGAAGGTGAATGCACCCGGGGAGAAGCCCAGGGTGCTGAAGATACAGAAGAAGCTGGAGTCATTGGGCAGTGAGCTAATCGCCGGGATCGCTCAGGATGTTGGAGTCGCTGAGCCTAGGTGCTTTTATTCACTTTTATTACATCATTTTAGAGAAATTAATGTCCACCGCTTGCTATGCAGATGTGGCCGAGTCTTTCGGTGTAGACTGTAGTACACAATCACCAATTTGTGTACAGAATATCAATAAGGCCAGTGTCTTAACTTATAATTGTATTAAATAAAGTAATTTAACTTCTCTCTGTTCTGAGAAGATTGCTAAGCACAGCCTTATTTTATACATGAGTGAGCAAGGTGCATTTCACAGGCCTAAAAGCTTAGGTATAAAAGCATATGCATAGGTATAGTGCTTATTCATTATAATAATAATAATAATATCCTGGGACATTTATTACACACGGCTACCTGATCCCAAACTAAGCAGAGCTTGTATTATGGAAACCAGATAACTGATATTACTACATATACTATTTTTTTATTTGTAAATACATACTTAATATACATATACACCCAGACTCCGGACATACAGACATGTTCATGCACACAAATGCATGTCACGGGTAGGAATCGAACCTACGACCTGCAGCGTGAAAGTCGCCTCCGCGCCAACTACGCTAACGGGCCCGTCGAAATATTTACGTTATATTTTACATTTGTTCTCTTGCAGAGTGAAATTGATTGTGAATGGTAAAGTAATAAAACCGACTCCCAGTTTGGAGGAACAGGGGGTGAAGAACGGCGCGCTTTTGATGGCATTGATTATGGCTGGTATGTGCACATTCCAAAATCAGTCCAGAAAAACAAAATTTACACCTTTCTAGTGCAAGTGTGGAAATTATTTTCGTCAGTACTTTTATTTAGTCGCGAGGTTCTATTACCATATTTGCCTTTCATAGTTTCGTAATTATTAAACTGTTATATACTTTACTACTATACTATTGTAGGTGTTGTCCTTGTCCCCTTTTGTTTATTCTCTTTTGTAACTGTTTGTTCAGATGTTCTTAAATAAAAGTTTACAATTAAAAACACTAGATTAAAATTGTTCCGTTTTCGATGTATGTATGCGTAGGTTATGATGTGACGTGACTTGCAGAGACCCCTGAGGAGGTGAAGAAGGAGGACACCATGTATATGGAGATGAAGGCGGTGCGGGACGATGCCACGCTTCTCTCGGAGTACGTCGACGAGCTGGCCGATGACGACGAGTATATGAAGGTAACTTTATTGAAGGACAAAAATCATCTTTTATAGGACTGAAGTGCGAACAAGCGTACGGCCCGCCTGATGTTAAGCAGTTACCGACATTACCGTAGCCTATAGAATATTTGTGTACCAAAATTTTTTTGTAGTGAAAATATATTTAGCGGCGTTGTGCACTCTCCCCCTCCCCCTCCCCCTCACGCACTTCCCCCCTCCCCCTCTCTCCCCCCAAAATAGTTTTCACTTCTGCCGGCACTCCCGGAGTGCAACCTGGCCGTTTTTTTAATACTTTTGGTGTTGGCTTTCACTAAAGATTTTTTATTTTAGCTAGAAGACCAGTCAGGCAAGGCAGTGGAGCTGCCGGCCGCGGAGAAGCGGTCGCTGCTGGTGGGGCTGGCGCTGCACGAGCGCGGCCGCGCGGCCGCCAAGCACCACGACTACCCGCTCGCGCTCGTGCTGCTGCTCGAGGCCGACAGGCAGCTCAGGTGTGCTACCAGTATCCACTTGGAACGATTTATTAAGACGTTCCAAGCAGGAGGCATTTTTGGAGGCTATCTCCTCTTAGACGAGCGGAGTAAAAATTTTGAAAAAAATATCGCTATATTTATTGAACCTTTAAATTTTGAACAGGAAAAAAGTGCTACATGCTCATTTACTATGTGAAAAAAAAAACAAAATGTAGCAGTTTTCAAATTAAAATTTTTATCTTCTTCCAAACGGCTCGGTGTTTCTAAATTTTTATTTCACCTAAATATGGAGAAAGATAATACCTAAAAAAATACAGTTAGATTTTGGTGATGCAATCGTTTTTCACGTCACAATTAATGATTTTCGATATTTTCGAAAAAAAAGTCGCCGGGGTTAGTGCGCTCTCGACCAATCCAGACGGCGAAAACGCTTAGCCGGGAAGCGGGGCCTTAAGGCAATATTTACAGGTCTCTAAAAGGTCGGCGCCGCGTCTGCTCCTTTAAGCTACAGATGTCTTGGGCGATGGCTTCCACTTACCATCAGGGGGACCGTCTGCCAGTGTGCCATCCTTGGCTATAAAAAAAATCTGTTTGGGCAGCGAATGCAGGTCGTCGATCCTGAAGACGGTGGACAACTGGGCGGTGCTGCAGCTGGACGTGGCGTGGTGCTACCTGTGCCTGCGCAGCCTCCCCCACGCCACGGACGCGGCGGCGCGGCTCGCGCGCGCAGAGGCCGCCTTCAAGGACTCCTACGGGCAGGACCACCAGCGGCTCATCGCGCTCAAGGGCACCGCCGGTTAGGCCCGTATTAATAAATCGATCTCAAGATTGAGATCGAACTTAAGATTTTGTTTTTGACAGATGTTCCATACATTAAACATCTTAAGATAGATCTCAACTTTGAGATGCATTTATAAATACGGGTCCATTAGTTCACGGCGGGCTTCATTTCAACTTTTTTTTTTAGCGACACTTATGTGGGTCACTGAACCCGAATGAACTTAGTAAAGTGGGAAAAAGCGACCACCGAGTGAGTTACAGAGCGCGAACGTCGTCGTCGAGGTAGACCTAAAAGTGGCGACACAAGGTTATTAAAAAAAATGTGTGGCGCGTGTGGGATCCCTTCACGTAAATCTATTTTGATCTTCCTTACTTCAAAGAATAGTTTTTATTCATGTGGGCCATAAACATTTTCCCGTAGCATTAAGGCTGCCTTCCAGACGACGTAATTTTTGTTATTTTCGTTCATAATTCTCGTTCCACTTGAACCAACTTGTACTGAAAGTGATCATTATTATTGTTTTTAACAGTTTTTGTGAACGCAAATAATAAAAATTACGTCGAATGGAACGCAGTTAAAATTTTAAATTTCTAAAATCCTTATTGTAGGTGTGCTGAACTAGTCATTATTATGAGTCTCGTAAAGTCATGATAAGTTATTATGAATGAGGTCCTCTAGGTGTGTAAGAGTACGTACTTGCATGCGTGTGTAATGTACCTCGCAGTGTTCCATCGATAGCATGGAGAGGAACAGTAGAACATAAGCATTTGCATAATGAGTGTTTTGTTTCAGCGAACGAGAGGGTGTTGTTCATGCGCATGTACTTGCTGCAAGGCATCGTGGCCTACCACCAGAACAAGCGCAGCGACGCGCGCACCCTGCTCGAGAAGGCCGAGAGCGAGATGAACGCACTCCGGGTATATACTATTTAATTTCAGTATGTTAACGGGTACGGAAAAGAACTGAACACAAGATCTATAATCTTATTGTTGGATTTATAGTTTGATAACATTATTATCTATTTTAATTGGTGCCAGAATTTTAGTTTTCATGCAGCGTAGTGTCGCCCGCCATGGCTTTTTATACTGCATTAATATGTTGGCTGACTTCTCGGAACACAAAGTGACACGCGTCCTCACTACTCAAATGCCGTTGGACGACTTTCAATGGACACGATTTTACACGAAGTCGCGCAAGGTCGACGCTCTAGGTGCGTCAACACGCGACATGTCCCGCGAAACGTAGATGTCCCTCGCGACGTCGCCCGACACGTAAAATTCGTGTCGGGTGACAAGGTCGCGGAACAAATGTCTCCTAAGGGTCAGTTCAGACTGAGCCTGCCAGAGATCACGCCTCCTTGCGACGTCGCGAGTATGCGCGTGGCGACTTTAGGCTATCAAAGACAAAGTCAAAAGTTTTTTATTCATGTAAGCTCAAAAGGCATTTATAAATAGTAAAAAAAAAACAATATTTTAGCGCTACTGCCGGTTCGTAATGTTGCCTCCATTGAGAAAAGCCGGCAAAAAACTCAATGGTTACTCTTTTCAAAATAATAATTGTATACATTTTCAAACAGCAATGCTATGTGAGCAGGCAGGCATTAACACATTGTGAATAAAAAAACCAAAATTAGGTATTTAAATAAAAATAAATAAAAACTAGTCTAGAAAGCTGTGCATGCCTACTCCCACTTAACAGTCAAACCAAAAGGTGAATATTTAGAACGATTGTTTTGGTGTGATGCCTTCCGTGGTATGGTAATATGGTCCTATTTACAATGGAGACAGTAAATTGCTCGCGCATTTTGTCCCCTCTGAACTGACCCTAATGAATACGCAGTTTAATGTGGTGTATGTGTGGTGTGCGGCAGGTGGACGAGGAGTCGGTGGTGTCTCTGATGGAGCTGGGCTGGTCGCACGCGCAGGCGCGCGCCGGCCTGCGGGCCGCCGCCGGCCAGCTGGACCGGGCACATCACTACCTGGCCGACAGGAAGGCGCAGCGGGACCGCGCCAGGGACGCGCATAGACACGACAGGTAACAAGGCGTCTCATCGATATGTGTGCTAACGTGAAATAAACTTTGTATTGGTAATTGGCTTTGTCGAAAATGTTTGACCTTCACATTTCATATTTTTTTTAGAAAATATAGTATATTTTATAAGAAACTAATTTCAATATTTTTGCATTTTACGGCTTAGTTTTTTAGATATTAAAATTTTAAAATATGAAACTGATGACGTCATCGTCGGCATACTATACCTTTGCCTACTAAATATGAAAAAAAATACTCATATCCGGCAGTATCACAGATTCATTTTACATCTCATTTTTCATTTTTCAAACTCTTCAACTGAGTTTAGCCGCTCGGTTCTAAGCATCGACGTAATACCATTGAACATGACTGTGGACTACAAACTTTATTTTCCATTCATTTAATCAAAAATAATCCTTATGTGACGGACTTAACGCCCACGATGCACGCATTATAAAAACCGGTCCGAGCCAGATACCTATAACTGCGCCTTCTTTCCCTTTCTAACAGTACAACCTTTCATCCCTTGTGTTGCCAGTTAATATTTATTCGATCACCTTAAACTTGGTACATTTTCATGTTAAGAATAATAAACAATAAAGTCGATTAATGAAATACCTATGGTAAAGTATAAGAATATCCTAAGATTAAAATTTCAAATATAAATAAATATCTGGAAATAAGTACTTACCTTCTTTAATAATTCGATTGTAATTGTCAGTTCCGTGATGTCTATAGGAATCGTAGCAGAAATAAAATTAAAAACTTGAAACACAGAACGTCAATTTGCGTGACACACGACATTTTCAGCTAATTTTAAATCTAGAGGATTGTGCTGAATTTTCTCATAAAAATGGGTAGAATATGCGTAATGGAAGGGTGTAAAAGCGAATATTATCCGAATTAAGGATTATCTTAACATAGGTAAGTGGGTAACTATGTTTTCCACGTTAAGTACATTTTAGATGTTCGAGTGACATAAATTTCGCTAGTAAAAAGGACTATAATATAAATCTTATTATGTGTCTGTGTTAACTGAGGAATATCATCCACGGGAACTGTTTGCAGCGATAAAGTCGCGCTTTTCGTTGCCGCACGACTACATCGCTACTTTTTGAAGTCGGTCGCATTTGCAGCGCGCGACAGACCACACGCTGGTAAAACGCGACGCTCACGCCGCGTTGTCACGGCTCGCCGGGCTCGCACACGGCGTTCGCGTCGTTCACACGCTCGAGGAACGCGCACGTCTAGGGCCAGATTAACCATTTCAGGCAATGTAATTCTCGGGGCCCCTTTCCTTTACCCTTTTGTTACTTTTTAATAGTACATTAGTGCCACGGTCTGTAATGAGTGTGTTGCTGGGCGCGTTGTTGATGGCCGAAAGCGCGACGCAGCGCAGCTCCAGGCCTCCACAGCGCGGTCAGCATTGCAACCCTTGATGGACAATATAAAATAAAGGCCGAGACCGATGGTTTGTCGATTGAAATTGTTTGCAATTGGGACGACTTTTGACTTTACACTTCCCGATTACTCCTAAGCAATAAAAAACAAAAAAACAATTTTGTCTTTTACAGATCCCAGGCGTGTAAATTGGTTACAACAAATACCTATTGGCTACAGAAAAATTACCCAAAATTCCGTCATATACAGCAAGCATTTTAAGCCGACAGATTATGTCCCTAATTTAACACAACGAGTTTTAAAGGAAAATGCCCTGCACTCACTGTTCCTTTTCGTTAGCACAAAGGACAATAGGCAAAAATCGTCCAAATGGCCACCACTTCCGAGACCTACGTCACTCGATAGACCACTACATACTGAGTAACTTTTGCAAAGGCAGTTTAACAAAATAGGCTGTCAGTAAAAAAAAATAAGTAGTTTAAAAAAATATTTCTTTTAATTTCACACTTATGCTGCGTTCCATTCACCGTAATTTTTGTTATTTTCGTCCACAAAAAGTGTTAAAAACGATAATAATGATAACTTTCAGTACAAGTTAGTGCGAGTGGAACGTGATTTGTGGACAAAAATATCGAAAATAACAAAATTAACAGTGAATGGAACGCACCACCAGTGTTATGTCTTATACATTTTTTTCGAAAGGCAACAATATAAATTCACTTTCTAACATTAAATAAAATTAAAAAAAGCTGTCAGAAAGCAAAAAATGCCGTGAAACATATTTTATTATTATTATTGTTACCTGATGATAAGAAAAAAAGTAAGGTAACGCATAGAAGGTACCTGCTTATTTATTTTATAGAAGCGCAACATCAGAAAATACGTAAGAATGCTGCCGTTGTTGTTGTTGTTCACTTTTCATCAGGTAACAAAAATAATAATAAAATATTTTTCACGGCATTTTTTGCTTTCTGACAGCTTATTTTATTTTTATTTAATGTTAGTAAGAGTATTTGTATTGTTGCCTTTCGAAAAAAATGTATAAACAATAATAAGGGTGAAATCAAAAAAATATGTTTTTTTAACTACCCATATTTTTTTACTGACAGCTTATTTTGTTGATCTGTCTTTGTAAAGGTTACTCAGTATTTAGTGGTCTATCGGGTTACGTAGGTCTCGTCAGTGGTGTATATTTGGACCAAGTCCCATACAATTTTGCCCATTGTCCTTTAATTTTGTCTTATGGTCTAATTAGTTGGATATTCTTAGGGTACCGTACCTAATAAGGAAAAAAAACTAAACCCTAATATGATCACTTTGTTGTCCTTCTGTCTGTCTCTATGTCCGTCTGTCACAACTTGCACAGCCCAAATCAAACATAACATGTTAACAGTAGTAGGTACCTTTTATAGCATAGAAAAAGAGTAAGTATAGGAAAGATAAGTATAGGAAAAACCATAGATATGGAGAGCCTAGACAACGTCCAAGCGTGTGAAGTGTCATGTTACTTTATATTACAAAGTGGCAAAATCTACGATCTTAAATACTATTTTGTAACTTCATTTAGGTTGCCAAGATACAGACAGGCACTCGTGTGGTTTGGCCACCGCAGACTAATTTATTGTACCTACTCATGTTCTTAAGAAAATAAACATCCCTTTCCTTATTTTATTATTTTCCTATCATAACAATCTCGGAACAAAAGCACGTTTTCACCAGATGTCCATGGGGACGTTCTCAAAATTTCAAAATATTATGGTCACTCTTGTTGGCAAAGAAAACAACGTTCAGTATGGTATCTCGCTGTCGGCTTCACTTTTGCTGCCAAGTCCGCATTCCAGGTGTTAGAGACTTAAAACTTCCTTGGTTCTAAGTTATGGGGTCATAGTCACTGTCCGTCAATGTCATAGGCCTAAACAAAATGGTTTATGTCAAAAACTGACACTTGCGCTGAACTGACAACTGCACAAAATAAAAATACTCCGGATGTAGTGTCCGACCGAAGATTCGGTTTCGGTTTCGGCCAGTTTCGGCTCAAAAATCTAGTTTCGGCACCAGTTTCGGTTTCGGCAGAAAAACCACCGAACCTTTCGGCCGCGCCGAAACTCTGCGTTCGTGAATTATCGCGCGTCGTCGTTTAGTGTTATTTCTCGCTTTATTGGCCTTTATTAAGCATTGAAGTTCTTTCCGTTGAGTTATTCACTCGGATTTATGAATGATGAGAATTAAGTATGTAAAAGAAAGAGGTTATATTATATTATATTTGATTCACACATTCATCATTTATTTATTACTTATGTTACGGTACATTTGTTTTAGGTTATTGTTGTTGGATGAGGTTTTAAATTACCCAAACAACTACCAGCTATGATTTAGCTGTGTGACCTTCAGATACATAATTTTTTATTGGTAAAATAATTTCCTGTAGTCCGTAAATTTTTGAGAATCGATCTGAACGTGACATACCTATCTAATTAAGTGGAAAATGAAAACGGGGGTTTAATATATTACAATTACGATTGCCACCCTAAACTATAAAAAAAAAATGAAATCCCAAAAAAAAAAAACAAAATTACCACCTGCAATTAAAATTTAAAATGATCTCAATTAATGTTAAATTTAGTCTTAAACATGTTGTGATTATAAACGCAATCGAAATACTCAATTAAAGACGACCTTTTTTATAATGTAAGTGTTGATTATTGACAAATTTTTGTTCCAAGAAGTGTTAACATGATTGTTATTTTGTGTATATTTTAATCAGAGCAGTAATATTAAAAAAATAGTAATAATAATAATATTATTATTAATAATTATATTTTCTCATACTTCAATTATTGATTTTTATTTCATTTAACACATTCTAACATTTCGAACTGTCAATATAAGTAAGCCAAATTTCAGTAAACAAAAGATTTTTAACTTGTCTGAAGAAGGTTCGGTTTCGGTTTCGGTTTCGGCCGAACCTAAAACAGATGCCGAAGATTCGGTTTCGGTTTCGGTTTCGGCAGAAAATCCTGTTTCGGTCGGACACTATCCGGATGGGACAACTGTTTTTGTTACTGCAACGGCATACCTCTGATGACGTCACTGAAGGTGAAACATATTTTTCCAACAATATTAGGAATCACAGAGTATTTTCAAAATTTAAGTAGATAAACATGAATAGCGTGTCTATTCCTCGGAATGGTTTTTCAATCCGCCCTGTTTTTGTAAAATGGACAATGCCAATTGGCAAGCTCTACCCTAGACTTGGCATTATCGATCTGAGATGACATAATTTTTATCAAAATTAATTAATTTCGGTCGTTAATAGTTGCCGTACAGTAGACTCGGGTTGTTCCCAGTAGTACTCAGATAGACGGTTCAAATTAAAAAAAAATTACATTCTAAAATGTTCCCCGATGAGGACATGAATAAAAATCGCGACTACCCGGTCGTCAATACTGCTCTCATTGCGTTGCTGAGAATGTACCTACATCGTTTGTTTTCAATTGAAAAAAAAACCATTTAATTTCTTGCCGGATCTTCTCAGTCGAAGCAGCATTACGAACCGGTAGTACTCTATTGTATGTAACTTATATCATAAGTGCTGTTTAAGCCTACATGAAATTAAAATCTTCTGACTTTGGCTTGGGTGCAATGCGGTGGTGAATGGATGGTGTTATACAACAGGCAGCAGCGCGCGCTGGGCGTGTGCGTGGACGGCAGCGCGGTGAGCCAGCAGCTGGTGGAGGGGCTGGTGGGCATGGGCTTCGCGCGCCGGCTGGCGGCGCAAGCGCTGCGCAACTCCAACAACCACGTCGCCGAGGCGGTGCGGCTCATACAGGAGAAGCCTGAGCTGGTCAGAGTACACACCAACATTACCACACGTTACCACTCTACACCAATACCATCAGGTTGAGGCGGAACGTTAACCGGACGGGCTGTCTGGGTGAGCTGGCTCACTTGTTTCGATCAATAGGATGGCTTCATTTTAATGAGCCAAAGAAATTGATGCATAGCCAGCTCGCCCGGTCGAGGTCGGATGGTCGGGGTTATGTTGTTATGACAGTAAAAATAAATAGCGACATAAATCGGAGTTAATGTTTCATCAGTGCCCAGATGCCAACGAAGGGTTACAATTAATTATGTCCATATTGTTTTCAGAGAAGCACAATGTAACAGTTGTACTACATTTTTTACTTTTACATCATTATCTTCCTTGTTGTTTCAAAATTCCGAAATTATAATTTGATATGCAGATACGTAGTAAAGACACACTGTTAACCATCATGTTTTCTAAGTTATGGACCTTTGAATATTTGTCTCAAATTTCGTGTTGCGACCTTAGAACACATCCAAATGCCATAGAAAACAGACACTGCATTTACTAGTTACCAGTGATATTCAGGGCTACAGAGTTCAAGACATTTTTGTGGATAATCCATCGCGTTTCTTCCAGCTGGCGGATAGTGACATGTCTTCAGACGACACGGAATCGCCCAGCTCCGAGGACTCCTTAGTGGAGCCCGACAACAAACTAGTCGGCGAGGTGAGCTTATACTGATTTAATTCTTTTGTGGAAAAGGCGTGGCTGGAAATTGCCCTGGACAGAGAAGAGTGGACGAAAAAGAGGAGGCCTTTACCCAGCGCCATAGGCTAGTAAAACAATTATGCAAGTTATCCCTAGTGCGTAGCTCAAAGACTGGTTGGTCCGTGGGGCAAGTGTATATTTTTTGTAATCCTCAGTTGGAAGCGATGGGCTATGAGACGGAGGAAGCGAAGACGGCGCTGCGCGTGTCCAGGAACCATATCAGCGGCGCCGTGGAGCTGCTGGTGGCGGGCGGCGGCCACGTGCTGCACAGTGCGTACCCTTGTAACATCACGCCGGGCACACAGACTCAGCCCCAGCAGGGTAGGCAGTATCAACACAGACATATACAACCAACTAACAAGCGTTATTACTAAAAACACTAGGCTGGGCACGTGTGCCATCATACTCCTGGGTTGAAGGGACGTCTTCAAAATTAAGGTGCGTTTCCACTAACACGGAGCTGGGCGGAGTGGAGCGGAGCGGACCGTGAATTGGCCAATCGCAGTCCTCGAAATCTCCACTCTCCAAATTTACAAGACGCGCGTTCAAAACGGGTAGAACTGCTTTGTAATAACACGGTTCATCTTTCTCGAAAATGTTTGATCGATGCGCTATCAACTTGCCGAAGGTCAATGCGAACATTGGATACATATTTCAACTCGGCCAGCTAGCTCATGTTGGCCGTCGCTAGCGGCAATGGCATCTATCTCGCTTTGTTGCCTTAAAACAGACTGAGAAAGGAACGACGGACTGCCACCATTTGTCTTTCGCTGAGGTTGGCTATTGGCCTAAATCCACTAATGCCGCGCTGGTCTATGATGGTCAATATTTTTTTTGTGGACAGCAAAGCAAAAGTCAACCGCTGTCTCACAAATAAAACAAAACTAAGACAAAACGGACTTTAAATCAGTATCTAATTTAAGGTGAAGATGGCGCGAGCCCATCCACCAGCTCTGGAACAGCCGCCAGGAAGAAGCTGAGGAAGCACAAAAGGTACAGCAACCCCCCCCCCCCTTTTCCCTCCCTCTGTCCCCATTCTCCTTCCGGTTGGCAACCTACGAGTGATGCCTTTGGTATTGCAAGCATCGATAACCGCTTAACATCAGGCGGACCGTACGCTCGTTTGCCGCCTTAGTTCTTCAAAGGGCAGATTTACAGATCACCTAAATAGTCGGCAGCCCTGCGTCTGCTCCCCTTAAATTGCAGATGCCCTGGACGGCGGTTTCCACTTATCATTAGGTGGACTGTTTATCCGTGTGCCTTCCTAGGCAACAAAAAAAAATTACGTGTGTCTCAAGTGTGGGAAAAACCGGAAGAGTCGGACCCATAGTGAAAATACTAAGAAAGAGATGTTCTTATTAGATTTCCCTATGAAACAACGCGTGGAAATTTGTGCGGAATGGCGCGGGTGGTAGGTGTTAAGAACTACTTGCTTCGTTTTAGGTCGATGTTAGTACGTAGTTTAACTTTTCCACACTAGATGGCACTAAGTGTAGGCTGATGAAAAATAAATACAGAGGGTCGCCATCTAGTGTCGAATAGAATTATATTTGTGATGCGAACGTTGGCAAGACGTCTGCACAGGACGAACGCCAACAGCACTCTGACTTAAGCCACGCCTACTGTAATGACGTCAACGGCCTAGTTGAGCCATGCGGCCGGGTTGCTTAGACCCAGTCCCCTTAGTAATTGGTCCATGGTCGGACCTTACAAGCAAATACAAGGTTTACTTGCCGTGCCGCCGATAAGTCGTGAGTGTACTTAAATGTCCTTGTTTTAGGAAAGAGCGTGAGCTGGCCCTCCGCCGGCTGCAGTCCGCCATCCGAGGAGGAGATGAGGAGGACTACCTGGACACCTCCCTCGTGGAGGAGGAGGAGTTCCTGGTGCAGTACAAGTCGCTATTGTAGACTGGTCAGTACACTCATCATGTTGGCGACTATTTGTAACTAGTCACTGTGGTGCCATTACGCTAAGTGCCTACCAAAGCCGCGCAAGTACGCATTTATTCAGGCTAAAATTACTAAAGAAAATAAACATGGAGTGTCGAGTATTGATTATTGAAAGTCGCAAAGCGAATTTCGACCTGATGACTTCACAAATCTAAATGATTTTTCATAAAAGAGTTTGACGACATTTCGCGCAGCTTTGGTAGATGCAATGGATTTAAATTATATTAAACATCTGCATGTAGCTGCAATAATATTGTGGTGATCTATGATCTGAATCCCCCTTGTTTCTAGGGGAGGTCTGTGCCCGATATTGGGGTATAATAAGCCCCAAAGTCGAGCTTATGATATAGAAGTGTGATAAAATTAAGTATACCGTTGCAAGATAAATAGCAATAGTAATGTTTTATGGATAAACAACTTATACGGTCTTTATTGACTATAAACTTATATTGACTATAATTATTGTATTTACATTGGTGTACAGTGTGTGGGAACTATGTGTGCTCTGTTTTAATGTAAACTACGTGTCGACCGTGTCGGTATGCACGCACGGGACGCAACGGATTCCTCTTGCTTGGTACAAATTTACTATACACATCGTAAGTGCCGACTTTCTGTTGTTCGTTGTTCTGAGAAAGTGAAGTGCGTCGCGTGCGGTGCGTGCGTGCCGACAGATCCACGTGTACCTTTGCAATTCGCCACATAGTAACTGCTCACGAATGTGGTAATGTAAAGTAGTACCTATTTTGAACGTCCTAAAGTTTATATTGTTTTATAATAAAAATATTCTATGTATTAAGTATAAAATACTTACAATGAAATAAAAATATGTATACAATAGTAATTGTTTTATTTATTGTAGTAATTTAATTATTACAAGTATATTATTAGATGTAATTGGTGGAATAATTACTTAGAGAGAATTAGTTAAATTAGTCTTATTAATTGCATGGACCGTATTATGAAGGGATATGAAGGGATTGCATGTCTAATTGTTTTTTATCGATACTCTAAGTATCGAGTAAATATCGATATTTTTTATCGTTTGGTGGCTATCATTCGTCACTGTACCACAATAAATTCAAGAAACATGACGTCATTCTTAACATATTCGAATTTGTCGAGGCTCGTGTGCGGTATGAAGATGTACTGCCTCTTCATCTGCACCACGGACTTGTCCAACGCGTCGTTGGACCGCGTCTTCTCGTCAGGATCCGCCTCGTCGTAGTCGTGGCGTTTCGACGACGACTTACGACGAAGTTGTAGAGATTTTACGATGTCCATTGCCTGAAACGTGACGAGGAGCGATTATTAAGACTGGATGGGCACCTAATGAGGCATGTTTGAATGCTATCTCCTCTTAGACGATTGGAGTAAAACTTAAAAAAAAAATATCACCATATTTATGGAAGCCTCATCTTTAAAAAATAAGCAGGAAAAAAGTGCTACATGCTCTTTTACTATGTGAAGAAAAAACAAAGTGAAGCTGTTTTCGTCTTAAAATTTTTTATCTTTTTTTCCACCAAAATATGGAGAAAGATAATACCTAAAAAAAATAAGTTCGATTTTGGTGATGCAATAGTTTTCACGTCACAATTAATGATTTTCGATATTTTCGCAACAAAAGTGGGCGGGGTTTGTACGCTCACGACCAATCAAGACGGCTAAAACGCTCGGCCGGGAAGCGGGGCCTTAATACACTCCGTCATAAGAAGCATCGACAGAATCGGAAGCAAATTCGATCACTTAAACGCAATAGCAATTTTTACAGTGCGGTACTACGTCTTATAGTTGAAAGGAACCCTCCCCTTACCATGTATGGGAAAATGACGAAATCTACGAAATAAATGGTTTACAGTTTCTGACTTTTCTAGTACCCTAGCCTCAGTTGGTCGAATAAAGCGTTTGTCAAAGCAAAAAATTGGTCTAACCATCCATTTTGTTGTTGTATAAACAAAAGTAAAAATAAACGAAATTTAATATTAAAAATATGCACGAATTTTGCAGCAGCCTCTTGAGGTTGTAAACACCGTGGTTCCACAGTTCGTCTACAGGGTGTAACGGAAAGGGTTTATACATACGAAGTGCACGGCTTTTTTGGATGATAACGAACAAGACGACAACGGTTTTAAAATCCTATATCTACACGTTACAGAGATATGAGACATGACATGAAAACAAAATACCAAACATGTCAAATTTACATTTCGACATCACTAGCACCAAGTGACGTGAAAAGGATAATGACACTCGTAGTGCGGTTACACGTTTATTATTATGGGAATTCAATAAACTTACCAAATTTAATATTTTGGTATGAATTTTTTGAAAAATTTTTTTAGCTGAAATCTTGCATAATATCGTTTCTATAGCAGATACAATTCTCACCCCTTTCGGATAGATATACCCTTTCCGTTACACGCTGTATATCAAACAATAACAAGTCTACAGTGACACAACCTGTTTACGGTTAGCGGGCTGGTCTTTCAGCACAATGTTGACGTTGAGGTCGCAGGGCCAGTCCAGCAGCGCGTCGTACGGGCCCGCCACCAGCCGCACCGTCGACGTCACGTTCCTCCCCTTCCACTTGCCTATGCCGTTCAGGTTTAATTCAGCCTGAAATATAACAAGATCTAAGTCAAGATCGAACTATGTGAAGCTGTGAGGCTTCTGCTATGCTCTTAATTCCTCTGAAGTTCATATATGAACGAAGCCACCAAGACTGCGTCGCGGTCCTATTGAGATCGCTCTTGTGACAAGTATATGGATACCTTGGGGTTCTTAAGTCTGCTTAGATGATAAGAACCATCGTGGCAACCAGAACGTTTCAGAATCCCAACCATAACTTCTCCTAAAAGTATTCCCAAGATATGTCAAGTCTCACAAGTGTCCTAGACCACTGAAGGAAGGTCTGTGTTCAATATGCAAAGCTGGGTGTCTTCTAGTTTACCAGAATCTGGATATTGGTTAACATAGCAGCATGACACAGGATAATGGCGGTTACCTTCAACGTGTACCCATATTTTCCAGTTCTAAAGAGAGGGCTGCTCAGTACCGCGTCCTTCTCTTTGGCCTCCTTCATTCTAGCTGTGAAGTTATCTATTCTCCATATGAAGTTTCCTGGAAGAAAACAAATCAGGAATATGTCAGTGACATATCTCGTCCGTAACGTATAGTCGATATACGTGCGGGAGCTTCTGGATATCATTTACATCAGTAAAGGCCCTTGGCGCTTGGTTCAATCCTTCCTTCCCCCTTCTACCATCGGACCTCCAAACGCACCGCAGGATATCATCCCTACTTGGTTGATATTCCACATATCCGCACACAGCGCTACAAATCATCATTCATAATGCGCACAGCCAAGGAATGGAACTCCCTGCCTGCGTCTGATTTTCCGAGTGCGTACAACCCAAATCTCTTTAAAAGTAGGGTGAACAGGCATCTTCTCGGTGCGCTCGCTCCACCGTCGACCTCACCTCTGCCCCTACGGCAAGATTGAGGTCAAGAGCAAGCCCATTTTTAATAAAAAAAAAATACCACCTAAACCATTACCTGCATATAGGAGTAACCTAACTAATATATTCGAAAAACGTTCAAAATCCGCCAGCTAATTGAGCCGTGTGGTGAACTATAGTCTAATCTAAATCCCCTCGCATCGACAGGTATATAATGATTTGTCAATTACAACTATCGAGATCTCTTTACGTTGTACTTCTTATAAAACGTGTCTCACCATTATCCGTCCCCATCTCGTGCCTATCAAAGGTGACCCTGGCTTGGAAGTCAGCAAGCTCCGTCCTCAGCTTGTGGTACGACTTGGTCAGAGCCCGCAGGTCGCGGAGGACCATGTCCACTTTGGAAGAGTGTTCTGATATCTCTGCTCTCGCGTCCGCTGTCGCTACTTCCAGGACTGCTAAGCGGTCTATCCCCTGGAAATGCAGATAGAGCATGGTTCACTTAGCCTTGGACTGTGTAATACATGATGGAGGCGCTCAAAGCCAGTTGCAATCACTGATCGGTAAACGATCGGAGATTAAGCAACGCTTGGCAAAGTCAGGCAGAGATGGGTGACCATTTAGTGGCATTTGAACTGGGCGTCATCGTGCTTCGGAGGGCACGTACATAGTCGGTCCCGGTTGTTGTCATCTAGACAGCAGTCGTTAAGCCATGTCAGAGGCCTTCGGGAGACTTGAACAAATCTGACACAGTTGGCCACGAACTATACGATAAGAAGAAGAATACAGATGAACTTTTTAGTTCGATCACATTTAGCCTACAGATTAAGAGACTCCATCATGAAACTTGACAAAGTTATCGTATTTTTTTAACAACTCTAATGTATAGGATCCTAAAGGATCCAAAGTGTTTCTTACACCCTCTTCTCAAACCAATCTTTAAGTCATCATCAATATACCAAACGCAGAAAATAATGTTAAGCTGCTAAAGGATGTCTGGAAATCATAAACAGATAGCTTAACTAACTGGTCTTTCAGCAGAAGTGTTCTGCAGCTGCACCCTCAAAGCTGCCAGCTGTGCCAGCTGCACCGATGACCTCCGCGCCTCCAACAGCTCCGCTTCCAAAGCCGATCGGTTCTCAGCGTTCCTCTCTCTCTCCTCCTCCACTGTTTTCTTTATATATTCTATTACTTCCTCTGAAATTACCAAAGAATGCGTTTACACGGCTGAAACTTAAGCTCGATGCTTTCATTTTGTACAATTCAATATTGTGTAAAGTGGGGTCAAGTGGCCTAAAGTTAAATTCGGTTCTATATTATGTAATACGTTATCCAACGAGCAACTAGCTGTTTGAACAACCAGGATTGTATTATTCTCTTTGATTTGTTGGGTTATCTTACACACGTAGTGTGAATTCCTCTGCCTGTTATGAGAGTCTAGGATCATCAGACTATTAATTGGCTACAATTACTATCGTTATTAGGGTTCCGTACCTTAAAAGGAAAAAACGGAACCCTTATAGGATCACTTTGTTGTCCGTCTGTCCGTCTGTCAAGACGTGCACAGCCCAAACCGCTGGAGTTAAAAACATGAAATTTAAACAGTAATTACATTTTACAGCGTAGAAGAAGAGCATAGAAAGGATTTTGGAAAATTCCACGCCTAAGGGGGTAAAATAAGGGGTGAAAGTTTGTATGAAAGTCTCTCATTTCTCAAAATTTGTATTTAAGCTACTAAATACAAATAAGAAATAGTGATTTCAACGTTTTCGAAAATTCCACCCCTAAGGGGGTAAAATAAGAGGTGGAAGTTTGTATGGGGGTCCCAATTTGTAGGGAACCCTCAGGGCGCGAGTCGTACTCGCACTTGTCCGGTTTTATTTATACTATCAGCCCTCACTACATTCTGCCCATCATCGTTGTGATACCTAGTTTATGTACGGTTCGTATCTTGTTGTCGTGCTGCGTGAGCGCCTGCTCCAGCAGCTCCCGCTCGTGCTGCTCGTGCACGAGGCTGCTCACCGTGCTCTCCAGCCGCATCACCGTCGACAACTGCTGGCTTTGGAGCTCCTGCAAATACGCATTTAATAGCGGCAGTAACACACCGTTTAACGGTTCCAGTAACAGGTTTTCAACCAGAATTATGGTGAAAACCGTTTTGTGTCAGCCTTTGTGTATTTTCTCCGATTTTTATGCTTGTTGCAATAAAGTTCTTTCTAACATCTAAAAGGCTATTAGAAAGTTTTCTTTACAAAATTAGCTGGTATCGCACTCACACCTCTGAATGAACACCCTTAAGGTCGGCACTCGCCTATCAACTCGGCACCCGACCAGCACCGCCTCGCCGCTCGGCGTCCAGTCGTTGGCGTCAGGTGGTCCGCGGGAGTACGCTGCTTTTACACCATAAATGTCACGTGATCAACCAGTGGACCGCGCGTGGTCAACGAATGAACGCCGCGTGGTCAGCGCGTATGGTCCACTTATTTCCGATTCAGTTAGTGGACGCCGACCGACGAGGCGGTGCTGGTCGGGTGACGAGTTGATAGATGAATGAACATTTGTACCCAAAACACTTCTTTATCTGGTGTTAACGTATTTTCATCACCGTGCTAATTTTATCACAGCGTAACTTTTAATAGCATGATTGATGCCTAACTACTAGGCCAAGGGCTGCCTCTATTCTATTTATCAGTAATTCACAGTGCATGTTTCAAACCTCGCTAACTAACCTGCAATGCTAGCTGAACATTAGCCAAATCATGTTTGAACTGAGCTGCCCAATTGGCTGACCTCTCCGCCTCATCGTCCACCGCTGCCCTCAGAGACACCAGGGTCGATAGGAAGTGCTGGCTGCGCTCTTCAATGAGCACCAGCTTGGACCGGACGGTTTCAATTTCTGTGGACTGGACGTCCCGATGGCTGGACTCCTCTGTTATCACTAGTCTGGAAGAGAATTTTGAATTTTATGAACCAACCACGACCAATATGGCCATCATATGACATGGACCAACCGGACCATAGACCAACCAAGGTCGTCTTCCATTCGTAAACACGTCCAGATCTGGGTATGTTTCTATAAGAGCGTTAAGTGCGGTGAGGGTATAAAGGTTGGTAATCATCAAGAAATATAAAAAGATATGATTAAGAAATGTTAAAAACAACGAATTTTAATGAAATATCTTCTCTCGTTGGCCCATGTAGGTAAAGAACAAATATCACATTGTGGTTTGATTATGAACGTACTTACTTGATATTGGCGACTTCTTTCTCCAAGTACGAGATGCAGTCGTCCAGTGGCACTGCCCTGGGTGACCATGTATGGTTGGAGACCACTGGTGGGGTGGGCGCTGGGATGCTCACGTGGCTTGAGGAGTTGCGATTCTGAGAACAACGTGGTGATACTGGTACTGGAGGCAGTAGGCATCAACGGGTTGATTTTTGAGGTCTATATTGCATGTTGCTTAAACGGGACTCAAATTATGTTTTGGATTCCCTTCCTTAGTTCAATTTTCCTATAACATACTGGTCACATTCCTCTAGGAAAGGCTCTGGCCTTTCGTAGCTCATGAGTAAATGTAACACTACCGCTCCCGGTGCACTCCAATGTAGCTTCTGTTGGCTTATTAATCTCACAAAGTATGCGTTTATAAGTGCAGTAGCACCAGTGGCGTAGCTTGCTTTAGACTGGCCCTGTATGACATTTTTTTAGAGGGCCCAATTTTTTCACAAATGAAGCGTAAAGAATTTTCACACACGTTCGGGGCCCCTCTAGCCCGGGGGCACGTATCGTTGATACGGCGCGGCGGTCGCTAAGCCCCTGAGTAGCACGCTAAAGACTGTATTGCTATAAACATAGGGCATTACTACTGCTGCTGTCCATACCTAAATGTTACATTTATAGACATGGCTTACTGGATTTGTGTTGCGATTGGTCATGCGTTACCTTTTCCATCTTAGGACAGTCTTGGACGTGCGTCTCCTTGTGTTTCCTCTGTATCCACGCGCCGCACCGCAGCGGACACTGCTCCAGTATACTGCCGCATAGCTTTAAGTGATTCTGGAGAACGAATAGATCATGTTCTGGTCAAAATATTTTTACTGGCTAATCTCGTCATCGCGTGAGATTAGGTGGCTGTTTGTATGGTTACTAACGCGTGTATCAGGTCTTAATCCTTGATAGATTACTTTGAGAATCGCTTGGGTTTAGTCTGAGTATTACTGCTCGGAGGTTGCGAGTTCCATTCCCGTCGGGACAAATTTTAGGAATAGTCTCTTCGTAATTTTATCTGGTCTGGATGTCACTGATATTGCTCAAGTCCATTATACGATTGAGTGCTTAGGGAGTGTGCTAGTCTGGCGGCATTATCGTATGGTTAATGACCAACCTAATGTCAGAGATGCTCAAGCTGCCCGAAAGCTGTAATCTCATTCGGTATAGTGCAGTGGCAATATGTAGTACTTCAGTGTGCCAGCAGGCCGCTCCCCTAAATTATTGACAGTTTAATCATCGATCACCGATAAGGAAATCCTTCATGTTATCACGCGAACGCGATCGAGTAGAATGCAGCAACATCAGTAGCATTTACATGGAATTCCGAAAAGACGAGATAAGGAAATAGTTTTAAGCAAAATGAAATGCGGTTTTGGCATGTCCAGTGGAGATAGAATTCCGGGAAGATGGATAAAAGAATAGTTAAGTAGATATCTATAAGTAAAATTAAATTCTGTTTTTGTCCCTCCAATGTTTTTATTTTGTGCTATTAAAATAGAAAACATAAATCCGTGATTTACGGTGTAAGATTATGGAAATTAGCAGGGGAAAGTGAAATGAAGTTTAGGGAAAAGTGTTACCTGCAGTTGTCCCATTTCGAACATTTCATTGCAGAAGTAGCAAGGGCTGTCCTTAGGCGCCCTCCCGTTCAGCGTCCCCGTCTCGCCGACCCTATTCAAACTCATTTTGACGCCAATCTCCTATTCTGTACGCAGTTCTGTTCTAAAATCTAGCTTCTTTTCAGTATTGTCATATCTGTGCCATGCTCCTGAAAAAAAGACTGAGGTTAGCTCTTAGTTACCGAAACAGGCTTTTAAAATAAATGTAACGTCACGACTCTTATCCCCGTTCGGGGGCAGTCAGAGGCTTGAGTGGCCATACACCACCACATTGCAAAGCCCACGTTTCACCAGATAGTCAGAACCCAACGTAACAGGTGGTGAACCTTGTCGCCGTGTATACGGGAACTGACTATTACCTAATCCCGAGGGATAGATAGGTTTCCTCACGATGTTTTCCCTCACCGTCAGCGAACTGTAAATTATGCACATAGATGAAAATTCATCCATTGGTGCATGCCCCACCGGGGATCGAACCTGGGACCTTCTGATTGTTAGCCCAACCTGTTCACCCCTAGGCTACAGTCACTTTTAACTGCGAGCAAATTACCATCAGTGGAATGTGGGTGTACTGCAGCACCTCTGCCTATCCCTTCGGAGAATACAGGCATGATGGTTTATTATTTCTCGCACGCCGGACGCCATCAATACTCCACCCACTGTTCTGCCTCCTATATTTTTACTTACTATTAATCCCTATAGCTCTCTTACCATCACCTCTTATTGCAACTCAATTGCAGGCCTAAAATGAATCGCAAGCATAGATTTATTAGAGTAGCGATTTCATTTTATGTTTGCAACTGTGCCGCAGTAGGAATAATGTTATTGGGGCTGGAATCAAACATTTAACCTTCATTTTAATCTTATAATTATTATCGAATAAAATAATGTCACTTTGATTATCGTATGATAGATAAGTACAGATTGTAATTTGAAAATAACTACTTACTCCTCTATAATTAGGGTGGCGCATCTAACGCAGAATTCCACAGGTTGTATGTACCAACTCACTAGTTTAACAAATTCACTTCCCTACCAAATTGCAGAATACAACTTCTATAAAAACACCACACCAAAAACTTCAACAATATTCAGGAAAACTTCTTCACCACCACTAACTTTAACACCACAGAACAAAATCTGCGTAAGAAATAAAAATATTGCGAATATGAACAATGTGTTCGATCCGCCGTCCCTTTGTTTCACAAGTGAATCATGGTATCTCTTATCGTTATCTCGCGCATTGATACTTGATAGTGGGCGTTTACTGATAACAGTTGGCAAATAATAACTAATGCATTGTGGGTCAAGGTGGTATAAGTAGCAATCGATTTGGGATATTTACATGCGATCACACCACCCCACCACTGTTACTCCTGTAAACCAGAGTCGGCAATGGTGGCTAACGAAGACGCCGAGGTTTGACCCTCGACGAGTCCCGGAGATTAGCGAATTATAAACTTAACTGATAATTCTAGTATTGTAAAGAACCTTTATATATTTTCATGACTTTAATAACATTTAGTTCATAAGTTCATAATGTTTACATAAACTAATGGTAAACCTTTGTTTTAGACCTCACGATACAGGCTAGGTCTAGTGTGAGGTCCACTGACAATACTACTTAATTTTAAATGCTAACACCATGTACACCTTCTTAGTCATAAAATCTGTTAGCAATTATTTCCTGTGTGTACTTTGGAAAATAAATTTATTTTTATTTATTTTATTTTAACTGTATTAATTTAGCTAATTAAACGGACGGACCGCGTCAGAAACACCACCCTGCGCTCCATTACCCGAATTACTGACGTGGGCGAGAAAACAGCAAAGCTGAAATGGGATTGGGCCGGCCATGTGGCACGAATGGACCCGCAAAGGTGGGTAAATCGCATTAACACTTGGACGCCAGAAGATGGTCGCCGACGTCGTGGCAGACCGAGGCGAAGATGGTGCGACGATCTAAACACCTTTGCGGGTAAAACGTGGCCACAACAAGCCCAAGACAGGGATGCGTGGAGGAAAAAAGGGGAGGCCTTTGCTCAGCAGTGGGAAACGAAATAGGCTATAAAAAAAAAAAATTGCTTATTAAGTTTATACAATAACAAAGAGCAATAGCAGCATTAGTAGCTAAGTTTAACGCTTGTGGTTCAAGCTCGAACTCCAACTCGGATTTCAGGATTCCATATACGAATCTTATTTCAATAATGATATTCACTTGCTGAATAGTAAAGTTAACAAACAAAGTTATCCTGGAACAAACGTGCACTCTCTAAAGATTCGGGAATTTCGCCAAACGCATTGGTTCAGAGCCTGTATTCTGCTTCTCAAATGACGATTAAATTTTTTGATAATTTGGCTTTAGCTACTATAGAAGCAACACGCATTAGGAAACCTTATTGTTAATGTGATGACCTATGGCACTGAGACATGGCCGCTTACAATGGGCCTCATAAGAAGGCTCAAGGTCACCCAAAGGGCAATGGAGAGGGCTATGCTCGGAGTTTCCCTGCGAGATCAAATCAGGAATGAGGAGATACGCACAAGGACCAAGGTAACTGACATAGCCCGTAGGATTGCAAAACTTAAGTGGCAGTGGGCAGGGCACATTGCTCGTAGAACGGATGGCCGATGGGGCCGAAAAGTTCTCGAGTGGCGGCCGCGCACCGGAAAGCGTAGCGTGGGTAGGCCTCCCACAAGGTGGACCGACGACCTGGTGAAGGTCGCGGGAATCCGCTGGATGCGGGCAGCGCAAGACCGGTCATTGTGGCAAACCTTGGGGGAGGCCTATGTCCAGCAGTGGACGTCTTTCGGCTGAGATGATGATGATGATGATGATTGTTAATGTTGCTGTAAAAGAAATTACAGGCGCTAAAAATATTATTCTGGTGACGAAAAGCTCGGCGAGTAATTTCCACAGCTAACAACTCCACATGGCCTGTTCTGATGAAAGACAGAACTTTGCCAAGAAATAAGACTCAGTGTCATCTAACAGTATTGCCCCATAGCTCCATCTCTATACATATATTGGTCGTCGATAGCATGTGTAAAGGGATTGGAATATAACGATACTCTATTATTTCCGCCTGGTCACCACCTCTTTTCGCTCAGCTCTGTTCTGGGATAGAGGGCGTCCATAAATTACGTGAGGTGATTTTTGAGATTTTTCGACCCCCCCTCTCCCCTTGGTGAGATTTCGTGAGATTTTGCTCGACCCCCCTCCCTCCCCCTCTAATCTCACGTGAGATTTTTCAAAAGCTATATTCTAGAGGAGAAACATGTTTTACTTAATTTAACAAAAAAAAGTTAAAGTTAAAGTTGAGTTTAGTTTAAAAAAAAACTTAATTTAACCCAGTTTTCTTGCAATTTTACACTGTTTCTTGCGGTAAAAAAAATTACGTGAGATTTGCCGAGACCCCCCCCCCCCCCTCTCCCCCACGTGATATTTGGTGAGATTTTGCTCGACCCCCTTCCCTCCCATAAATACCTCCCGTAATTTATACCGTTATCTACAAATCCGATACGAAAAGAATAGGTATGTATCTGCTTCGTTTGACTTATTTCCGTTGTAAATTAGTGTTAAAATCACAAACGAACGAAAGACACTGACGGCCCGGTTCATAACAGGCCCCGTGCTTTCGTGGACACTGATCGGTTGCTCCCTACACTTCCTAGTCGTAATATAAGTCGCATAATAACCTAGATAACACCTTATTATTCATAAAAAATAGCTTTAATATTTACGTCGCTCGTATTATTATAAGCTTTACAATTCTAGGTAAATAATATTAGACATTTCCTAGACAAGTTGACAAGTCAATTGACGTTATCTAATAAAATAAAGTATACATGCAACTTAAATTTAAAAACCTGAATTATGTGTCTAGACTAAAACATATAATTAATTTTGTTCGACCGAAGTTTACTTACAATAGATGGAAGTAATCGTTCAAGGTACGTTTCTTATTTTTATAAATGAGGGCTGTACCTACAGTAAAGTATCCTTCTTCTTAACTGAACCGAGAATCGAACCTAAGACTACTCGATCAGCTACAATTTGGCACGACAAATGCATTTTTTAAAGTATATTTTGTTGTTGTGTTTATAGACACATCTCGGTAGACAGCAGTTACATAACAAGAGATTACATAAGTAAATCATACATTATGACACAGCAATCCATTGAGAAGGCGACTGGGTCGATGTTACCGTCAATTGGGTAACCAGATTCGGACGGGCTTGCTCCACCGGTCACGACTTTTTTATCTCGGAGAGCGGTGCGGACCATGGACCAATTACTAAGGGGACTGGCCCTAAGCAACTCGGCCGAGTGGTCGGCCTAGTACTAACATCGACATAAAACGAAGCGAGTAGTTCAACTATTTACCGGTAGATAGAACAATGAAAATGAAAAAACAATGACCACGTTTTTTTTCATACATACAGGGTGAATTTGAAATCATGGGCATCCTTTTAAATCACTTTACACATGATTCAGAATATTTTGGGAAAATAAGGGCACCTCTTTCTTTAGTCTTTACCTGTGGTGCGGACTACGTCAACTAAATTAACTTCGACACAACGAAAAGAGAATTTAGAGTCAGAAGCAGCCCACTAATGGACGCGAGCCCTTCATAAAGACTTTAAGACGGCTTTAAGCCGGCTACTCACACGCCTGCCGCAGGGCCGATTTAGGGAGCAGGGGTGCGGATGACCCTGAATCGCCTCCGATATTGTAATGTGTGTGATTGCAGGGCCGATAGCCATAAAAGGTCTCCGCCGCTGTCAAGCACATATCTACATTTTAGCTTAAGCTAGTCCATATACCACGGACCTTCTTAGTCGCCTTTTTTACCCGACTACGGCGGAGGGTTATGATTTTGACCTGTATGTATATATGTATGTATGTGCATCTGTTCCCACCTAACTTCCAAACTACTTGTCGTAATTTGACAAATGAGGTATCGTTAGAAGCGGCTTAATGGCGCGCTGGTTATAGGGTATGTGACGTCACATAAAATTGCATATAGCGCCCTCTAGAGTACATAATGTCATGAACTAAAAAAATACATTTTTTGATAAAACCGTGTGGGGTATCAAATGAAAGAGCTTGATGAGCACATTTGAAAAATATATATATTGTTACCTATAACTCCTAAATAATTAAATAAAAAGTAAGTTTAAAAACTAAAACCCGACTACTGAAAAATCGCGCTAAAAAAGTATGAAACAAGAAAATATTCTTATCTGGAGGATAGCCGTGGTCCGTGTAGGTCCTTTAGGGCAAAATGGCATATGATGAGCGCGATTTTTCAGTAGTCGGGTTTTAGACATTACAGATAGAATAGAAGTGGAATTGCAAGCCGGCTACAGGCAGGATATGAAAACCAGTTAAGTAAATAGACAACATTTTGATAACCTTCAAAGATTCTCAGGGTGACGTCAAAGCAGTTCAAGAATGCAGCGTAGAATCTTATAATTACACTAGCTGATTCCCGCGGATTCGCCCGCGTGGAAGTCGGTTATCGCGACCAAAAGTAATCATAAATCGTTGATCCCGTTCCCGTGGATATTCCCCATGAATATAGTATGTTATCCTTAAAAGATAGGCATATGCCTACGTGGACTTTTCTATATACCTATATAAGATATGTACATAATTCCACCATACATTATTTTGTTATATCTCAAAGGGTTTAGGCAGCGTTTTCGTTAAAAGCTCCCAGGCGGCTTATTTTTTTCATACAAAAACTGGACAAATTATATACTAAAACCTTCCTCGAGAACCACTCTATCCATTGGTGAAAACAGTATGAAAATCGGTGCAGTGGTTTTTGAGTTTATCGCGAACAGACAGACAGACGCGGTGGAGGACTTTGTTTTATAATGTGTAGTGATTAAACCCTATAATGATATGTTGCTCTGAATATAAGTATCTTGCCTATTAATAGGTAAATAAGTCGATGGGTAAGTACTTAATTTATATGAGGTCGTATAGCTAATAAGACCAAGGATGTATCAACTGCGCAAGTTTAGTACATTGATAGGTTGTCAGATTTCCAATAATTAGACCTTACATAAATACATTCGGCTGTCTTATCGATCGAGAACATTGACTGAGACGCCCTGAAAAATGCTCTAAAGTCGTCAGTAATTGGGAGATTAGATGTCTTCCAAAACCGGTTATCCCTTTCTTATTAAATAAGCGGTATAAGTACCCACGCAACCACTCTCAAATTAACGTAAAATCCCAAATCGAAATCCTGACAAAAAATAAACAAAAGTACCTAATACATGCTAAATATAACTCGAATGACGCAGGTATCGTGTTAATAAACCTTTAATTCGAATATAGAACCTTCGTCTGCGTAAGCGCATCGCAATACCTCCCCGAACTTTGTAAAGCCAGTAGTCGTCCAACACTCGCGCGGGACGAACGACCGCGACGAGTTTCGAAATTAGAACGCGAGTGGCTTATTACTTTTTTATTACTTATTATTATATTTATTTATAAAGGCCAGTGTTGTTTTAGTGAAGTGATACGAAGGAGATTTTATTCAAAGAAGGATTGTTCGTGTGAGTTTTTTTTTTATATTTCTTTGTAGGGTAGGTCTCGCTCCGTGGGAGTCGGTGCAATTTTCGTTAATTATACCTGCCTTGGATTGTCTATGATTTTCCTTGAGATATCGTGATCAACGCGAATCGTGACATCTGATCTTAGATAACCATCAATTAGTTAGTACCACTTACCTAAGTAATCAAGTTAATTGAGAAGTTAACCTAAGGTAACAGGTAACCTACGGTATTAACATCGTTTAAGTTTTTGTTCATGATTCGGGAGCCTTTAAAACAAAATACAAAATTCAATTTTTTTTTAAAACAACTGATAGAGTCGAATTAGATCATGATTAGATGGAGATTCAGTCATGCTAATAAAATGAATTTCTTATAATAAAATTTAGGGTAGCTTGTTGACGCACTGATCAAAGATCACATAAGCAGTGGAGGCACGGTCATAATTAATGTGGAGGCGATGCTTTTGAAGCTAGCATTACATTATCCATTTTTCAGAGCGAAAAGTGAGCTAGTGTGCTAAAATCGGATGGTGTAAATAATAATTCATTTATTTTCATGCACATAAGCCTATAGATATATACCTTACATACTAACATACATATAACTTAATTAACATATAACTTCAACTAATTTGATGGTGTTGGTGACGGCAGCCTCCCCCGAAAGCGCCTGAACACCACACCTTTCGGCCAGTACTGTTCCAGCATGAAAGTAGACAGCTTTTCAGTGGGGACCAGGACCACAAACGCCTTGAAACTGGCGTTGTGACTCGAGCCCAACAGCTGTACTCTCGAAGGCAGTTAGTGATCCAAATCTTGTACGATCTCGCACTGCAGCACTAGTTTAGCGCTCTGCGAATTGGATAATGTTATGCCTGCTTAACTTACCTTCCATTATGGTAGAGCTTTTAGGGTCCTAAAAACGATTCATACTGACACAAAAAGGGTTGTCGAAAAAAACTGATTGCGCATTGATGTATAATTTTAGCAGATATTCGACCTTCTAACATCGCAATCACTTGACTTGTGTTCGCACCACTACATGCAGCGAAATTCACACATTTGGTATAGCACTCGCAATTCGACAATCAACTTAATGGCATTTGATGCGTATTATTCAGAAGATGAGCCGTATAAGCAATACCGAAATGTTTTCGACATTCTTTTCCGCGAGTGAATAAGTCGTACTGTGGCCATGGACTGGACAGTAGTCCATGTCAGACCATGGACTGACATGGACTACTGTTTAGTAGGACCAACTATTTTGGACAGTCACGTTTCCCTCTTTCTTGGTAATGTATTTGGGAATACGTGCAATTACACCTACTATTAAGCCCTAAAATCACCACATCACACCTGTATTACCGGCGGTGTAGGCAGTGATGTAGCTCTACTCCCCCCCTTCTTCCCATCTACGTTCCACTCCCCTTCAGGTCGGCAACGTTCGAGCAATGCCATTGGTATTGCAAGCATCTATAGGCTACGATAACTGCTTAACATCAGGCAGGCCGTAAACTTGTTTGCCACCTCAGTGCCATAAAAAAATACACGAGCATTTTGCATTTGCGAGCTTAATTCCTCTTACTAGAATAAAAGCTAATAAGAACAAGTTATTAGAACTCACCTTTCGCAACCTTAAATGTCAAGTCCGTACACATATTTACATAATGCACTTAAGTTTTATATTACAGCGAAGTGTTTGTAAATTATAATTCGGGTTCCTTGAGCGCCATGATAAATCTTCTCATCATCCGAGCTGTAAACGTTGAAATACATTTAATTTACATTCAGATTGATTGATGACCTGCTGACGAAGGTGTGCTCTCGTGTGGCTGACATATCCGATCTTGACTTCATACAAAAAAAAAGCTGTTCTCTGCATCGTTTGCAAGGAAAATGAAACCCAATATCCTATATTATCTGCGTCATCGATAAAAATACATTTTATATTGTGGTTGCTTCTAAAACATTTCCTGCATTAGATTTTAGATGCATCTTGAACTTCAACATTTGTTGATGGCCTCGGTCAGAAAGTGCGGAAGGGGACGGACGCCAGCCGCACTCGGAAAATAGTTAATGTATCTAATTTACTAATGTTCTTAAAGACAACGGGCCCGTTAGCGTGGTTGGCGCGGAGGCGCCTTTCACGCTGCAGGTCGTAGGTTCGATTCCTACCCGGGACATGCATTTGTGTGCATGAACATGTCTATATGTCCCGAGTCTGGGTGTATATGTATATTAAGTATGTATTTACAAATAAAAAAGTAGTATATGTAGTAATATCAGTTATCTGGTTTCCATAGTACAAGCTCTGCTTAGTTTGGGATCAGGTAACCGTTTGTACAAAAATGTCCCAGGACATTATTATTATTATTATTACACAAACTGGAACCTAGCTTCACAATTTAGCCAAACGAGATTAGAATCGGCCGTTCCCCAAACGAGTCAGCAATGATGTTTGAAGGTTCCGTACTGTTCCTACGAGTAGCCAGCACAACTAATTATACCTCGATCGTATCACGGATTCCAATCTTAACATTGTTGTTCTGAGAAACAATGATTAATTTAGATTATCTTTGAAGCTCGTATGAGGTTACGAAGTTATTTTGAAGATATGTCTTTCAAAAAGGTTATGAAGCTATAAGGATATGTCATTCAAAAAGTAAGTTTAAAAACTAAAACCCGACTACTGAAAAATCGCGCTCTAAAAAGTATGAAACAAGAAAATATTCGCATCTAGAGGATAGCCGTGGTCCGTGTAGGTCCTTTAGGGCAAAATGGCATATGAACACGGACCACGACTATTCTCTAGTCGGATTTTAGTTTTTAAACTTACTTTTTATATATTTATATATAAAATTTATTTTTGAAATGTGCTCATGAAGCTCTTTCATTTGATACCCCACACGGTTTCATTCAAAATGATTGTTTTTTAGTTCATGACATTATGTCCTCTAGAGGGCGCCATATGCAATTTTATGTGACGTCACATAGCCTATAACCAGCGCGCCATTAAGCCGCTTCTGACGATACCTCATTTGTCAAATTACGACAAGTAGTTTGGAAGTTAGGTGGGAACAGATGCACATACATACATACATACATACATACATACATACATACATACATACATACATACATACCGGTCAAAATCATAACGCCTCCGTAGTCGGGTAAAAATCATGACCCTCCGCCGTAGTCGGGTAAAAAAGCCGCGAACTTTACTACTGAGGTGGTCTATGACCAGAATCCTCCTTGCATTGCATTTAGAGGTACCTATTGTTTATTTGCCTACTTGCCTTTTTGTGTTTTTCTGTTTCGACCGAAACTCCTCTAATATTTATTGGGTGCGTCTATGCCAGCTGCGACGCCCGAGCCATCAGTTTTTACTCGACTACGGCGGAGGGTTATGATTTTGACCGGTATGTATGTATGTATGTATGTATGTATGTATGTATGTATGTATGTATGTATGTGCATCTGTTCCCACCTAACTTCCAAACTACTTGTCGTAATTTAACAAATGAGGTATCGTTAGAAGCGGCTTAATGGCGCGCTGGTTATAGGCTATGTGACGTCACATAAAATTGCATATGGCGCCCTCTAGAGGACATAATGTCATGAACTAAAAAACAATCATTTTTAATGAAACCGTGTGGGGTATCAAATGAAAGAGCTTCATGAGCACATTTCAAAAATATATTTTATATATAAATATATAAAAAGTAAGTTTAAAAACTAAAATCCGACTACTGAAAAATCGCGCTCTAAAAAGTATGAAACAAGAAAATATTCGCATCTAGAGGATAGCCGTGGTCCGTGTTCATATGCCATTTTGCCCTAAAGGACCTACACGGACCACGGCTATCCTCTAGATGCGAATATTTTCTTGTTTCATACTTTTTAGAGCGCGTTTTTTCCGTAGTCGGGTTTTAGTTTTGACATTATATGTATGCGTTCCGATGACAAAACTGACTACTCGGGCCGCTCGCCTCTTGTAGGTGCAGCCATTAATTGTCTATACCGTCATTAATATTTAATGGCAAAACCACAATTATTGGAATTGAGCTAGTGTGGAGGTTAGCGCAAATGTCAACTGTAGTCAACTTGACATTTTTGTGTTTTATCGACAAAGGATATGTGAAGAATGTAATTATATCGATATAATTAGTTGAGCGACTGTAGCCTAGGGGCGAACACGTTGGGCTGGCAATCAGAAGGTCCCAGGTTCGATCCCCGGTTGGGCATGCACCAATGGATGAATTTTCATCTATGTGCATAATTTACAGATCGCTTACGGTTAGGGAAAACATCGTGAGGAAACCACCTATCCCTCGGGATTGGGTAATAGTCAGTTCCTGTATACACGGCGATAAGGTTCACCACCTGTCACGTTGGGTTCTGACTATCTGGTGAAACGTGGGCTTTGAGTTGGCTTAATACCTCCACAATGTGGTGGTGTATGGCCACTCAAGCCTCTGACTACCCCCGAATGGGGATAAAAGTCGTGACGTTATATTTATATATTTATAGTTGAGGTTACAGCACTTACCAACATCACCAACCATGTCACCTAGCTGGGAAATGTTGGGTTGATGTCGAGAGCAGAATTCTCCTTGGTCCATTCTCATTATCCCTCCCTACAGCAGGTAATTAATTTAATTAATTATTTGTTTCTCGCTTTGAAGTTCAAGGGCCGAAACCAGTACTTAAAAGGATTGCCTTGATAGAGCCGATACGTAGAAGACCTTTGTAGTTCCAGTTCCGTGTGTCCCCCTTTTTAAGGACCTTCACATAATGATGGCTCTATCAGTCTTGTGTTTAGTCACTGCAAGGTTTCCAAACCTGTTTTATTGCGCTAACTAATAAAACGACGGTTGTAAAATAATATAAATAAAATTATCAAATTATGCTAATTTATGTAATGATGGTTGTTTTTTATAATTTCTAATGATTGTCATCACGTCAGTGGTATTATTCTCAAGGCGTCAGCCTCGTGACTTTATCAACACGACGATCCGTCCAGATGACCTGATTAGGTTCTAAATTATTTGCAATCTTGCAATTTATCAGCACATGCAAGTTACATGCGAGCGATGCAAGATCATGCGAGGCTTCATGATCCTCGCTTGAACATTAATCTGTCGCATTATACAGACACTGTTCTGTACTCTGTCTGCTTGTCTGTGTATACACTGTCCGCATATGCTTGCTATAAGTAGCGTTAACCTATGAAGATGGACTTAAGGCCTCTCTATCGCTATCTCCCTCTCTGTGCAGCGTTCTTAGGGTTACTTTAGAAGTTGGAATGAGAGCATCCACCCACAGAGTAAAGACTAAAGAAAGAGGTGCCCTTATTAGATATTTGTATGAAACAAAACGTGGTCATTGTTTTTTCATTTTACTATTTACTGGTAAATAGTTGAACTACTCGCTTCGTTTTATGTCGATGTTAGTACTAGGCCGACTTCCTTAGGGCCAGTCCCCTTAGTAACTGGTCCATGCATCCACCCCATCCGGTACACAAGTACACTAACAATATGCAAAAATCTTACTACAAATGGTCAACCTTTTTTTATTGACACCGAAGGTCAGCATAAAACGGTCCGACTGAGAATGGGCCAAATAAGGTTGATCAATCACTCCACCATCAGTTTATACGTTCGTCAGTCGTCTATAAGCGTTAGCGTAGCGTCTGTACTTGTTTGCCAATTTGTTGGTTCCCCGAAAAACCGATAATATTTGGATAACAATTATTACGTAGCCGTTAGCGACTTGCGAGCGTTAACTATTGGTATAGCATAAAGTAAGATGATGGAATTACTTACTTGCTTACATAATCTTTCGCAACGTGTAGTGTTAATTTTTTGCAATAAATTACCCATTTCACTTAGAAAAAGTGTTGATTTAATGCGGTTTATGCGGTGTGCAGTCTTGCACGTTCAAAACCTGCGTATTATTAGATCTCATCACAAATATAAATTTATACATTCTTGAGAGTAAATATTTTTTTCTACCTCATATGCTAAGCCTGAAATGACACAATCTAGAAATCTACCAACAGTAGATATGAGAAGATTTGTAGCAAGGGTAGTTAACTCTATCAACAGTTATAAGCCCATCTATTGCACCCAGGGACAGCGACTGTAGCCTAGGGGTGAACAGGTTGGGCTAGCAATCAGAAGGTCCCAGGTTCGATCCCCGGTGGGGTATGCACCAATGGATGAATTTTCATCTATGTGCATAATTTACAGTTCGCTGACGGTAAGGGAAAACATCATGAGGAAACCTACCTCTATGTGCATAATATACAGTTCGCTGACGGTGAGGGAAAACATCATGAGGAAACCTACCTATCCCTCGGGATTAGGTAATAGTCAGTTCCTGTATACACGGCGACAAGGTTCATCACCTGTCCCGTTGGGTTCTGACTATCTGGTGAAACGTGGGCTTTGAGTTGGTTAATACCTCCACAATGTGGTGGTGTGACCACTCAAGCCCCTGACTACCCCGAATGGGGATAAAAGTCGTGACGTTACATTTTTTATTGCACCCAGGGATCTAACAATTTGCCATACAAATACACATTTTACGTCATACTTGGCGACTAGCGAATGTACTAATTTATGGTGGAGTAGGTATCAGGAATATCGCGGAACTTGAACGAATGTCAATGCTCTTCAATTAAAGCACGCGAGGTTTATGCCACGTCGCAGTACATGGTCAACCTTGGAAATACGAGGCAATTCGGAGCAAATGCCAACCTCTATGCAGTTTTGCATGCTTTTTACATACCTGTGTAAGCAGATCGTAGGTGAATTAAATTGTATCACTTGACGAGCTTTTCGTTTCGGTTCGTTGGTAGGGGAAAGGCAAAGAAATATTGTTCTTTGGACTTTCCGTGTGGCGTACTAATTCCATTATGTGGTCGATCGTGGTCATAGTTAGGAACCTACCTACAATCGTTGGTACCTATAGTTCGCGACAGGTCGAGATGACCTTCGGGTTATGCGCTTTTTGCAGAATAAAATCTGAATCAAAATTAGCAGGACCCGATAAACAATTAAAATCGCCCACAAAATTATTAAATTAAATTATTCTGTTGGGTTGCGCAACGCAACAGAATAATTTAATTTAATGATTTTGTGGGCGATTTTAATTGTTTATCGGGTCCTGCTAATTTTGATTCGGATTTTATTCTGCAAAAAGCGCATAACCCGAATGTCATCTCGACCTGTCGCGAACTATAGGTCTGATGATGATGTAGACTTTAGACTACCGTTTGGCGCAGTGGTTCGAGCGTAGGCCGCTCAGCTCACGGTATCGGGTTGCGGGTTCGATTCCGCCAGAGGCAAATTTCGGAAACGACCTTTATTGTAATTTACCCTGGTCTGGGATCGCCCCAGTCTACTGTACGGTAGTCATAGTACAAACGGTTTTAGTTTGAGACCATCCAGTTGGTGTTTTAGTCTGACGATATTTCAGCGGTTTGATGCTCCACTCCACATGCTCATGCTCTGCTCCACTCTGAGACGGTACCATAGGAACATTTACTTCTGCTGTGCTAACACCATGATCGAAGGTTAACACCCTTTGGTAGGTATTGAAATGACATTACATAAGAGTTTGCTCTAACAGTTCAGTAATAGACTTATTATAAATAAATAAATAAAATGTAACGTCACGACTTTTATCCCCATTCGGGGGTAGTCAGAGACCTGAGTGGCCATACACCACCACATTGTGGAGGTATCAACCAACTCAAAGCCCACGTTTCACCAGATAGTCCGAACCCAACGTGACAGGTGGTGAACCTTGTCGCCGTGTATACAGGAACTGACTATTACCTAATCCCGAGGGATAGGTAGGTTTCCTCACGATGTTTTCCCTCACCGTCAGCGAACTGTGAATTATGCACATAGATGAAAATTCATCCATTGGTGCATGCCCCACCGGGGATCGAACCTGGGACCTTCTGATTGCTAGCCCAACCTGTATTTGTAGACTTATTAATATCAACTTATTTTCCAACACTGATAAAGAAAAAAATACTAGAGTGTTTGCAAGTGGTTTGCAAACTGGTTCCAACCTTTTATTCTTTTATTTTATTGACGCGAGTCCATAGGGGTATTTTGCTTATATCAATATTCAAGTCACGTTTTTTCCGTGGAATACTATCAAACGATCTCTCACATAGGGTCGAACAATATGCAGCTGTATACGGCTTAGTTCACACAATCCGCGAAACCGTCTGTTGTGTAAACCTGCCCTATGTTGACACCGATTGCATTGCAAATATGCATTTCTTTGAAACGTGTCATTTTTAATGGCTGTAAGCAGTAATGCGGGTATCGATAAATGTTCAAGTACAGTTGGCAATGAAAATCCATTGCCATCGCGATGCTTGCCAGATAACCGACACAGCACCCTGGGACCCTCACGAAACCAAGTTCGCGCTACAGATTGAACGTATCCAAAGAAAGTTTGCCAGATTTGTATATAAAAAGTTATATGGTCATTACCCCTACCTCTACCCTTCCATGTTTGTAACAGGAATGGTCGGTTTGGATACATTGGAACTTAGACGCAAATTTCTACTTTTAATTCATTACTATCACAGCAATCAACTTGCGACGGTCACATATCTGTTTATTAAGTACTTTGATTGGGGATATAAATTATATACCTACCTATTCACACCAGCCCCCCTAGACAAGTGGCATGAACGCTAATCGTATAGAATAGAATATACTTCACAATGTATGGAAATGTCAAACGTCGCTATGTAGATCAACAACAAGTTGCTATGTAGATCTCGTGACTTATGTCATTTCCATACATGAAGCGTAGCGATTTGAAGGAACGCTTGTAGACGTCACTTGTCTAGCCCTTCAGCTGAAACATTTTAAACGTCACAAAATAATTTTGTTAACATCGTATCGTATCCAAAATATTTTCAGGCTTAGCTATTTAAGCCTCTCTTTGAAAGACTTTATTCTTACTTTTTAGGGTTCCGTACCTAAAGGGTGTCAACGGGACCCTATTACTAAGCCTACGCTGTCCGTCTGTCAGCGGGCTGTATCTCACGAATCGTAATAGGTAGAGACTTGAAATTTTCACAGAATGTGCAATTCTGTTGCCGCTACAACAACAAATACTAGAAAATAAAATAAAATTGAAAAATAAACGTGGTCTCCATACAAGAAACTTGGTATTTTTTACGTTTTTATTCACGGTGGTACGGAACCCTTTATGTGCGCGTCCGACACGCACTTGGCCGGTTTTTTTAATAAACCCGACACGTGTTACGTGATTTTTTCAATTGTTTGTCATTGATATTTATTCTGTGTCATTAGCTAAGTGCGCTTTAGCGTTTGTCACTGGTATACCTAATCACCGAAAAAATATATTAAAATGTTACGATGTAAAGGTCATTTTTTATTACAGTAATTATTATAATGTATATAATTAATGGCACAACGCTTTCCGAGAAGCTTGAATACCTAGTCATTGTATACGATTCTCAAATTAATATTCTTCCGTGAAAAAATCCTTCAAATTCGCTTGCAAGCAAGTGTAGCTGCTTAATTTTAATCCTATTGTAACCCACTAGTAACTAAATTCTGACTATTCATAAATGATTTATTAAAACAAATATATTGATTAGTACGAATAATAAATATAATTGCTAAATATTTACATGACAGACTGATGATGATTTAATGACAGTCTACGTTTAATTACGACTTTAACATCATATAGAAAAATGTACCGCAATGAAAATCTGCAATTGAATGAGTGCGACAATTCCCATAGCTCAATAGTACGGTGTCGCAAACGCGTGCGCCCGCGCCGCTCGCTTAGCCAACCGCGGCGCGTGACGTCACTCGTGCACGTGTCCACTGTTGGAGGGAGGTGGGGTTAAAGATGATCCATGATGTTATATCTCTTGATGTTTCAAACTTGACCATTTCCAAAATCGGCCCCGCCCGGGTATCCCGCGAACCACTCCCCTCCCACTCCCCTTCAGGTCGGCAATGTACGAGCAATGCCTTTGGTATTGTGAGCACCTATAGGCTACGGTAACTGCTTAACATCAGGCGGGCCGTACGCTTTTTTGCCACCGGGTTGAACGGCCTACAATGACTTATAAAAGTATTGTATTTGGTCGTCGTAATAATTTGCAAGCAAGTGTTAATTTATCGTTTTGTGTCATAATATTCTATTCGCTAAATAAATAGAAACTTATATTTATGTAAAAGAAGTATTTGCCTGTTTGTATAAATTATTTTTTCATCAGTTACATTGCCAGGTATACTTACCTACTTAGTCCGAAAAAATACTCAATGATAATAATTTTCCCACCGAAACAGTTTTCTTTATTACATAGTACCTACCTAACTATAAAGATGATAAAATTATTTTTTGCCGCTGTAGAGATTTACCTACTGGGGATTTGATTAGATTGCAAGTTATGTAAACGAAAATCATGTAAATAAAATTATGAACCAAATCCATGCCCTCCAAACAAGATCTAATATTTTATTTATAGGATTATAGGGACATCGGTGACATAGAGCCACTACGCCGCTTCGAATCAAGTTCCATCTAACTAGGTGAGTGGTATTTACTAGAACAGGTGCGAAGACTAGGTATTTTACGAGACTAGGTGGCACCTATTCCAATTTTGACAGTACTTAGTCCACCTAGTATTAGCGCTCAACATGTCCGCTGACGCACCAAATACCAAGTACCGTGCCGTACTGCGAGAGCGTGACGACGCAATCAATATTATTATGGAGTATTTTTAATCTAAACAAGTTTGTTTACATAATTACTATGGAGAATGACATATTGTAAGCAGTAGCGACATCTGAACTGAGCAGAAGGCAGTTTTTGTCCCCATCTGATCTCATGTATCGAGTCCTATTATGGATCTAAAGACTAAGTACGCGAACCATAGCCGATAAGGACTTGAGACTAGGTGGAATAGGTGGAACAGGTGTTTGGATCACGTATTTTTATATACTAGGAATAGGTGCACCTAGTCCCAAATTTACCTAGTATAACCCATCTCTACATCTAACTATACTTCAACTATGACGGCTCATCGCGTACTTATTTATCATAGGCTTCAATTTGTGGATCCCATGACCTAGTTTTTGACAATAGAATAAGGTATCAATCAATAGTGTTTATTGCCCGTCGTACCCGATGATGCAATGGACCCTGCCTGTCTCATAACTCGTCCGGCGACTCGGCTTAGCTGCGGATCTTCCCAGCATCACAATAGAACGGATACTAGTATCACTCATTAGTTGCTAATTAACTCACATAACAAAAATCGGCCTTGGGTATGAAATTCGCAAAAAATTTATATGTCTACGTAGTCCTACAGTTGATTATGAATTCAAAAGACAATGTAAAAACGCGTCAAATCAAAATACATATCATTCATCATTCAGGTTTTATAATTTTAATATGTATAAGTAAAACTAAACATTAATAGCGGCGTCCACAATTACCGAGCGGTGCGCCCGACACCTTAAGACATACCTAACGTTATAATTTATTGCTCGGGTGCAGCGTCTCGGGGCATTTGGACGCACCTAATTACGCAACCTCACTTGGAGTCTATAATAAACAACTTATTCGCAAACTGGTTAGCGTTAGCCGGTAACCGGTTACTGCATGGTTTATTTTTGCGAGAAATTGTCACAGTATCAGTATAACCGTTCATTTAAAAATCCATTACGTCGTGTTTCATTATTCCACCCAAATTTCATCGATAGTATTAGGGGACCATATATTGCCAGTATAGTAAATGAAAAGGTTCATTAAACGAAATAAAAAATTAAAAGCCACAATTCACGGGTCTTGTATGTAGGTAGAAACGGCTAACGATCTCACGAAAGCCATTGATATCGCGAACGATTCATAAAATTCCGTAGACAAGACAAAAACGTTTGTAAAGACAATAGTTTCTCAGAGATAATTACTATGTTGCGACACTTGGCGACGGAACGCAACTTGTTTCGCCACAGATCGGGATAGATTTACTAATTAAAATTATTTTCTCTGTATTTGAATTGTAATGCTACGGCTACACTATGACAACGCAAATCTTCGCGTTATCGCAATAGTGTGGCCCTAGCATAAGTAATAGGGGACAGGGGATAATCCTCATGTCGAATTTAGTATATTTGCAATTGTTTTATGACATACTATAGTGAAACATTTTTTCATAAAAATAATAGGTAAATTATTATTAGGTAATTTATGGGTATATTAATAGGTAAACTATTAATATTTGGTAAAACTTACTTACTTATGATGCCATGTAAACGTCTGTATTTTTGACAATTTTGAAGTTCTATTATTTTGCTTTGTAATTTTTTCTTTTTATTGTTTCTTATTTTATCTTCATATATCGCAATAAAAGCGAATTAATTTTGAAGTTACATATTTTGAAAATTGTTTCACTTTTAGTAATCCATACGTGGTCTATAAGGAAGCAATTAAAGTTATGATATTATCGCCTATTCTGAACCATAAAAAGACGGTATGCGACCTAAAAAAAGCTCGGAAGATTGATTCAATCCTACTTGATACACACTAAGGTCATAGGCCAATGAATACCTACAATGGCCCGTTACCATTTAGCACCAAACACCAACAAATGCTTGTAATGTCACAGCAGTTGAATGACACTTGCCATCCAAGATTTAATACGAATCATCTCTCGACATACTGCTACTGTGTTTGATAATAAACTTATTAGCATTTGATATTTTAGCGACTTTTAATATTATCACAAAGATATATTTGATTTCAATAATACTTACGTCAGCGGTGGGTACCTCTAGTTTTACTGTAATTCTATGACATCTGGCTCTACCGTGAATTTTACGTCCGCTAGTCATCTACGTAAAATATTATACGTCATACGCCATGGTTATATTCATTTCCAAAATACGGCCATTTCCATGGTCATTTATTTATTTATTTATGTAGGCCGAACGGCCACAGGCCAATTACACGGACTACTACTACTACTAACAATAAATTATAACATTACCCTCGTTGCGGGGCAGTTGGGTAAAAATAATAATAAAAAAATAACCAGTCACGCATCTTTCTCGCAAAACTTTAAACACACTATCAAAATTCTCGCCCATTCATCCGCAAACAAATCTATCCTTGCGTCATTTTTCGACTATGACTGATTTATTAAAAACGTACCTTCACAGACCTAGGATAACTGGCCACATTCTAAATCAGTTGAAATTGTAGGTATTTGCATAATATATTATGTAAGTATTCAGAAAAGTCGGGCAAAAAATGTAGTCAAATCCAAGTTAAACACTAGCTGAGCGGGTCATGTGTCGCAGAATCGTAATCTGTCGTAGCAAACTGGTTCATACCTATTTAATCATCAAGACAACTTACCTACCTGTAACCCGGGACTCGTTGAGGGTCAAACCTCGGCGTCATATCGTTGGATACCATTGTCGATTTTAGCTTACAGGATTTATAATGGTGGGAGTGTGTGGCGGGTCTAGCTCTAGTCCCATTTACATAGTGTTGGAGTCTTGTAGAGATCCCTCAAAATCAAGATATGACATTGATCGTTGGCTCTGTTCATCCGGATGACGATTTTCGTATCCAAAAGTTTTTCTCGCAATATCGTGTATATCTGTCGTGACACACGTGATAATGTAAAATGTAAAAATGTAACGTCACGACTTTTATCCCCATTCGGGGGTAGTCAGAGGTTTGAGTGGCCATACACCACCACATTGTGGAGGTATTAACCAACTCAAAGCCCACGTTTCACCTGATAGTCAGAACCCAACGTGACAGGTGGTGAACCTTGTCGCCGTGTATACAGGAACTGACTATTACCTAATCCCGAGGGATAGGTAGGTTTCCTCACGATGTTTTCCCTCACCGTCAGCGAACTGTAAATTATGCACATAGATGAAAATTCATCCATTGGTGCCTGCCCCATCGGGGATCGAACCTGGGACCTTCCGATTGCTAGCCCAACCTGTTCACCCCTAGGCTACAGTCGCTGTGTCGTGATAATGGTGATATAAGTTATGAATGGTGTAATCAGTGCCATTGAATAGAAAGTGATTCACACCCGGTAACCAACATTCGGCGTGTGTAATCAAACAAAGATATTTTACAATAAGTACTATGAAATATCGATCAATTTTGGTAACTCTAGACATTAATTATTCATCATTCTGTACAAACTGTATTGTCTGTATTGATCATTCAATGATTCAATACAAACTTGGTTATAAAACTGGATTGGTGTAATACTTCGACCTTACTTATGTCATCATCTTTGACCTATTGCTAAGTTCAACTGATAGGTCTGTGACCCAAGACTGTATGTATACTCCTTCCATCCTTTATTTTGATTAAATTCGTGCGGGTTCCAAGACAACTAAGCTTTTCCCCTGGACTCGTCGCGGGTCAAACTTTGGCGTCATCGTTGGACACCATTGTCGATCCTGGTTTACAGGAGTAACAGTGATAGGTGTGTGTGGCGGGCTTAGTCCCATAAAATACTTAGATGCCTAGATAGTGTTGATCATGTGACGCCGTAATACGCCGAATCATGTTTGACCGAAGCCCCGATGACAATAATAGCTAAACCACTATTGTCGAGCAATCCGTCTTAACATTATAATTCCACAAACAAATGCTCTATAACATTATCCCCTCTGCGCTGTCTCAAGGGTTAAAAATAGACAACTATGTTAGATTCACGGCACTGAAACCGGTTACCTCTCTACGTAAACTATAAGAATGATTCTGTCGTCAAAAGAATCAGAACAAATTAAATAAAACAATGATCGTTCCTATTGATTCTGTACCAAGTTCTTCAAGCCAGTGGCCCATAAGTACCTTGTGATTAAAACCTAGTAGTATCGTCATACATTAATTCTATAATAGTACTCTACTTTATGCAATATAGATCGTTTTATTTTTGTGTAAATTAGGTAAAATTAAAAGCTGCTGACAATACAGAATTGAGTGAGTGGTTCTTCGTCTTACATTACTCTGCCGTGGTCTTTAACTACACTGGATTCTTAATTCTTCTCTCCAGTTTTAGCCAATATACTTTTACCAACTAGTCAGTACTTTAGGTTGTTATAATGTCTTGTGTAGTGGTTATTATTATTCATTATAAGTTCATCGTCTTGTATAATCCGTATACCGCCGTAAAGGAACAACGTTTATTTTGTATTCAGCCATCGTTTTATGCACACTACACTGAGTTTCTACAATTAGCATATTGGTGTTGGATCGAAAGTTAAAAAGTGCACAGTTTTGAAGTCATTTCTTTTATATGAAGGCTGCGTGCAGGCCAACGGGCAATGGTTCGTAAATAGCTTCGGTTGACAAGAGCCGGCAAGAAAGTCAATGGTTACTTTTTTCAAAAGAAAAAAGTTAGTACCTATAGTCCGCGACAGGTCGAGATGACATTCGGGTTATGAGCTTTTTGCAGAATAAAATCCGGATCAAAATTAGCAGGACCCGATAAACAATTAAAATCGCCCACAAAATTATTAAATTTAATTATTCTGTTGCGTTGCGGGTCCCGCTAATTTTGATTCGGATTTTATTCTGCGAAAAGCTCATAACCCGAATGTCGCGGACTATATCTATATCGGACCATTCCCAGCAAGAGCAACGCAATGTAAGCAGGCAACACCATTACAAAATAGTTCCCAACATTTCTTTTCCTACTGATGGGGATGCTTTGAGAAATGGAGCACGCGAAGCATTTCAACGCTTAATATAACCAGCCGAATAAAAACCTATGACATACAGACAGACGGACATGTTACATTTACTATGAAACTCTAAAAACGTATGGCGTACGAGGAACAAGACAGAAAATAAGAAGTTTGCATAAAATAGCAAACTGAACATTTCCAGGGAACAGAAAATAACTCGTCAACCTAGCCGGCACACGTTGCGACAAATCTTTTCCATAAAAAGAACATCTCAAAATCTATAACAAGGCCAAGGCCAAGGCCAAGGCCTTGAATGGTTAAGCCTATTGAAATCACAAACGAAAAGCATCGGGTGTCGAGACGCATTTCGTAGATGAGTGCAAACAAACGCCTCCTTTTGTATCCTTTATGACAAGTTAAAGGTCGCATCTAACTGCCTGTTAAGTGGCTGTTGACATTAATAAGTTGGAAGAAAAGTACAATTATGCAAACAAATATTTAGAAACTTAGTATGTTAATTTTATTTCGTTCGGTAGAGACGCGAGTTCAGGGTCAATATCATGACTTGATAAGTCACGTTTGGCTTGTTGGTAGATCTCATTCTCATTAATTAAATGTCATCTTAATGTTATGGGATAATTAGTGAGGTATGATGATTTAATAAATACGACCTTGTGGACTTGTGTATAATGCATATTATCACATAATACCTTTTTATTTTTCAATCTTAGTATGCTGAAACATTGTTGTGATTTAACAATAAAATTTAGACGGTGGTGTGCATTGGATTCTATATTTATATTTTACCTACTCACTTGTTCGTTGAGTATTTTGCCCTCTTCGTTGAGTATTATGCAAGCTGTGCCTAGGTCAGGCAATACAAATTATGCTTATTTTTATAATCTTATTTAATATAACACCGTTGTGTCCACGTGTACCACAGTACAAGTTAATCTGCATAATAACGAGAATTATCTACGATTACGCATAATGACGCCGTTTCCTGAGCCACTGCGCACGCGCACGCCGCGGCCACTGAATGTGTAAGAACAACGACAACACTAGATCGTCAGTGGAAACTTCCTTACTTTACATACTTAATAAGGACAGCATAAAACAACATGTTCAAGCGTAGACACAGGTGGTCTGCTCACTCCTACAGACGCAGTTATCTAATATTTTGTACCTGAAGAGAGAGGTACAGTAAGCAGCAATAACATACATACATATACGTCACGACTATTATCCCCATTCAGTGGTAGTCAGAGGCTTGAGTGGCCATAAACCACCACATTGTGGAGGTTTATAACTCAAAGCCCACGTTTCACCAGATAGTCAGAACCCAACGTGACAGGTGGTAAGCAGCAATTATTATTATATTAATCATGGACAGTTCATAATCATTAACTTCTGATTTGAATAAGACTTGTATGACTTTTATGAAAGGCATACAAGTATAATAGTACCTACATTTATACGATATCCATGGAACTTCAAAAATAACTTACGATACACACGGCGAAAAATATAACTAAGTAAACTTTAATTAACCAACTGTATTTCTGTGCTTAACGCATTAGTTAAATAGCGAGTTAACTTGCTAAACTGGCGAGTTAAGTGCGTAATTTTAAACTAAACTCGTTACTTAACTATGTAAATGCGTCCTTAGTACTAATTATGTTGTGTCAAGTCTTGATTTGACGACAACGGAACATCATTGTCGAAACCTTCTTGCGCCCGTGAACTACGAAATAGCAACAGTGAAGTAAGTAATTATTTAATTGACGACTAAATTACTTCCAAGAAACTTCTAGAATGTAATTGCATTATATTCAGTATTAATAAGCGACATAATATACACGGATAAGGTTAGACGAGGGCCGTATTCAAGCCCATGACAATGCATGCTTACACGTAACTTAAAAAAATATAAGGAAGAGAAAACTTAACAAAAATATTACAAAAATTTCGTACCGTGGGCCATCTTAAAAGGCCTTAATAATTTTTCCCATTCTACTTCATTTTATTTAATTTGTCGTTAATTCGTATTTTATTGGACACTTTAATTAAATAAAAAAATAAGGTAATTATTTTTTTTAATATTTGGAATGAGAATCAAATACAAATACAATACGTCTCTTCTTACCTAACACCGTGTATTTTATTATCACAACATAATAAATCATGCAGAGATCGCACTTGATAATAAAAAGAGCACCATGTTTTTAGCTTTTTTTACAAATGGCCACACAAATATGTTTGGTCATGATGACCTCTGAGTTTTTATTTTAGTTATGATTTATTGTTTAACGATGCACCACTGTTCTAAGTAGGTACCTATGTACATATCTTTGAATGAAAAATATATAAAGTAGCAGGTAGGTACGATACTCATAAAAATATAATTCGACGATATTATAAAATATACTTTAAAAATTTTGGGTAGCTCATCGTAAAACAATAAATACTAAAACATCTAATTAAAAAACAATTTAATTAAAAAAACGCAAAGGTCAATGTTTTTAAAAATCATCATGACTAAACATATTTGCAGGACAATTTGAAAAAAAATGCGCGTTTTATTATCAAGGGCGATGCATGCCTGCTTGGTTTATTTATGAATCGATATAGGTATTATGTCGCTTATTAAAACTTTATAATGTTTAAATTCTACAAATGTCTTGGAAAACACAGGATGGATTTTTTTAAGTTGGCAAGCTCAACATTAATTAATTTAATCAACATTATTTTTATTCGGAAAATCAAAAGATTCCCACGGAAAAGTCAAGAACAACATGGCCATGCAAACTTAGTAATGCGGAGACAACAGCTTTGAAAGCGTTTAGAACATTAATAATATAATAATAATAATATTATGGGACATTCTTTTACACACGTCTACCTGATCCCAAACTAAGCAGAGCTTGTACTATGGACACCAGATAACTGATATTACTACATATACTACTTTTTGTTTGTAAATACATACTTAATATACATAATTACACCCAGACACGGGACATACAGACATGTTCATACACACAAATGCATGTCCCGGGTAGGAATCGAACCTACGACCTGCAGCGTGATAGGCGGAATCTTACCAACTACGCCAACGGGCCTGTCAAACACAATTCAACAACACACACACAAGTCAATTGACGTTTCAGCATAGACCTACCAGTTAAATATAACCAAATATTAACTATTAATAGTTATCGATGTACTTACCAAGCTTACTTATTACCGGTATACTTATTTGTAACACTCTGACCTAAATACCTCAAGGTCCTTTATATTTAGACGAAGGTTAACTAAACCAATTAATGCTCATAAATATATTAAACTGTGAACAGATTATTCAAATTAGTTTATGTTAACAGTTAAAAAGGGTTTCCGTGGTCTGACTGCAAGGTGATTGACGAACTTCGTGAGCCGATATGAACCGTTTTAAATATTGTCAGCCTAGGAAAAGACCAATATAAAAAACAAAATCGTCTTCTTATCGTATGGTTAGTGGCCAACCTGGTGTCAGAGTTGTTCAAGCCGCCCGAAGGCCTCCGAGGCTTAAAAACAAAATAAAAAAACAATATAAAAACAAATTTTTGGTTGCAATAGCGCCTCCGCCAAGGCGACCTAAACGAAACAGGCGCTGTGGTATCCTTTTCTCGAATTAATTATTGATTTCAAGTCCAATCAGAAAAAAAAACTCCGGTATACCGTCATTACCAAAAACTTTTTGTTTTCAGTTTTGCTTTTGTTCATTATGGCCCGAATCTTCCGTGTTAAGTAGGGACAAAATTGATTTGTAATGTAAGATCATAACTTTCTATAAAGGGGGAATATCTTCCCTTTCCGCTACAAGGAGGGTTTTTCAAAAGATCGGTCAAAGGTCTGTTCTTTTGGGTGGCGGCACTAACCATCAGGTGGACCATGTGCCCGTGTGCCTTCTTGGCAAAAATTCCCTCTTCCTTGGCAATTTCCTATAAATACCTATTTTTGTTTACCTCATACCAACTACTCTGCTTTTAAGGTATTAAGTGCCTATCTCATTATTGAGCACACCATATCACGGCTGTAGATAGGTACAAATTAGCAGTTTAACCCCTCACGTCAGCCGGCCATGATTACGGTTCATTATTGTCACAAGTGGGTAGGCAGCATGATTGCTGTGCGAACTATAATTTTAATTTTTCACAGGAAATGGTGGCTTTTTATGCCATATTTCACGTGAATTCAAGTGAGAATAAACTTTGAGGCAGGGACAATTTCATCCAATTTCCTTAAGGTATCCCCCAGCCTTTTTATTACCACCATACGAGTCCTAATTTCGTTGTTCGTAAGTCCTAAATCACCTAATCTTGTTAGACGTTTTGAATATGCTTAACTGTATGGGATATATCCATGATTAGACTGATATATCTATGCCAACGAGAAATCCGAACGTATGAATGATTTTAAAGTATTAATTGGTGGTCGCAATGGAATATTCCTGCCTGTTACGTTACCTACTATATGATTAGAACGTCAGTATAAAAACGACTTATTTTGATAAATTAGCAGCGATCGTCTTCACGGTCGGCTGATTGAGACTTCGACCTGTAATTTGTAAGATATAAATTCACGCATTTTATACCTACGTATAAGAAATCCTACTAATATTATAAATGCATAAGTAAGTATGTGTGAATGTTTGTTACCACATATCTCCATAACTACTAAGCCGATTTTGATGAAATTTGAAACGTAGATAGTGTAGGCTCTGGAATAAAACATAGGCTAATCCAATATCCACGCGAGCGAAGCCGCGGGGCAAAGCTAGTAACTAATAAACTAGGTACTTGAATTCCGGATCTCTAACTCATCGTACGCGTTTCGTAGCTAGTTTATGCCGATTTTCTGTGAGAGAGTTCTATCCCGGTGTAACCCGCCCCACAGCTAGCTCTACAGCTTGGCTCTACCACTATAAGAGCTTCTATGCTCGCTGCCCACCCTGTACTGACGTAACCCTTTACTCTGTGGACGTAACTAACTAATAGATACCATTTAACATTGTGCAGCTGTTTCTATTTTCTTTCTTTCTTTTTGTTATCACTACTATTCTTAATTCTTACATGTACTCTCTCATCACCCTCTCCGTTTGTTTGGTTTGTATCTTTTCAATTCTTCGATTTACTCAGTACCTATTTCTTTCGTGCTTTTTTTTTCTATCTGCGGAAACTTCTAGATGGCTTTGAAATATTTCACTTTATTGTGTACTTGTTTTTAGCTGTAAGTTTTCCAACAATATAAATAAATAAATAAATTAATAAATTAATTAAATAAAATTCTGGAGACAACAGTACTACAGGTATGGGGCCATCCATTAAATACGTCACACAAATTTCATGATTTTTAGACCCCTCCCCCTTGTCACAGCTGGTCACATTTGCGAGACCCCCCCCTCCTTGTGTGACGTCACAATTTTTTTATAAATTTCAGAAATTTTCGTTAAAAATTAAAATTTCGGATTTTTAAATGTGACGTCACAAAACTTAGGACCCCTCCCACCCCCTTGTCACACAATGTCACATTTCGTCGACCCCCTCCCCCCCTTTACGTGTGACGTAATTAATGGATGGCCCCTATTGCCAAAACCTCAAGTTAAAAAATAAATGGGTATTAAGTACTTCGCATCATGACAACAAGTAAAAGTGTTAGTACACTTGATAGCGGTATCAACACACAAATAATGCGACATTGTAATATGTCATAGCATAGCGCGTCAGCAGTAGGTAAACCTACTTATTATGTTTCGCAAATCCATTTTGTACGATTCACACCACCGTACGAAAAGCATAGGTGCGGCAGTATAATAAATTATGCAAGTATTGCAAGTTATTGCTTTAATCGAGAAATTCTTAGAATTCGATCGTGCTTCACAACAAAATACCTGTCAACATTGGCATTGGGATCGGTGATCCTGCCTACACGAGTCATTCCTCTTGTCCACCGCTGAGCTGTCCACCATGAGTGGAATTGTGCAATATACTGACTATTACAATAGACTGGAAACGACTAACCATTGGAAAAAATACTAATCGAAGCGGCAAATACCCTCAAACCACTAAGGTGTAGCCTAGTCTATGCATAACATCATCCAAAATTCCGTTTTCGTAAAATATCCGTCACTGTACAGACCATGGACCAATTACTAAGGGGACTGGCCCTAAGCAACTCGGCCGAGTGGTCGGCCTAGTACTAACATCGACTTAAAACGAAGCTAGTAGTTCAACTATTTACCGGTAGATAGAACAATGAAAATGAAAAACCAATGACCTCGTTTTTTTTCATACATATATCTAATAAGGGCACCTCTTTCTTTAGTCTTTACTAAGTGGTACAGACGAAGCCTCTTTAATCTTGGTGACCATATCGGACTGAAATACCATGAAAACATTGGCATACTCACTTATATTTTTACTTGGCCGTTTTATGATCACTGGAGGCAAATCCTTCAGCAAGTTATGCAGTATTCTCAAAGATGCCACCGAGTTTAGTCACGTTTCAATAATACTTGAATACACAGTAGGTACAAAATTGTATACTTACACTATTGGAAACGTGCAATATCTCTGTGCTTGCAAATTATTGTCAGTTTTAAATTCCTTTCTACTTACATAGATATGGCATTCCAAATCTTCAAGTCTTCAAAGCGTGTGGTAGCGTCATTTAGCGCATTCTCTCCTCTGAAACTCAATTAAATTTACATGCGTCTGCCTGTTCATGTTCACTCTGTGTCCTGAAGGAAAGTTGGTCCGTGATAGAGTTAGGGTTGTCAGTTGCCACCCCAACTATATTATACTTCTTATCTTTTAAAAATGAACACGGTAAGTAGCTGCTTCTACTTTATTTTCATAGGCATGCGCTGAGCTCACAATAAATAAATAAATATCGCCAGACTTACACACCAACTGTATGGTCCCAAGTAAGCAATTGTTGTACTATGGCTACAATACAATGGACGGGAGGTGACCCCGGTGACACCCAGGCCAGAGCAAATTACAAAAATGCGGTTTCCAAAATTTGCCTTTGGCGGGAATCTAACCCGGAACCACGCGATGCAGTGAGCCGAGCGGCCTACGCTCGAATCACTGCGCCAAGCAGTCAATAGTCACCACCGTCCTTAAAAAGTTAAGGAAGGTCAAGTAACTCACGTTTGGGAAACTCACTGGCTATGTGTAGTGGATAATCTTCTTCCAACTCCTCCTATCCTTTCTTTTGATTAAATTCGTGCGGGTTCCAAGACAACTTAGCTTTTCCCCGGGACTCGTCGAGGGTCAAACCTTGGCGTAATCATTGGACACCATTGTCGATCCTGGCTTACAGGAGTAACAGTGGTGGGAGTGTGTGGCGGGCCTAGTCCCAAAAACTCACTGGCTAGTCTGGCTACACTACTATTTCTATTATAGACGTGATATGTGACAACCCTAGTCTATAGATAAGTGGTAGAGATGGGTTATACTAGGTCGAGTCCTATTATGGATCTAAGGCCTAAGTACCATAGCCGATAAGTACTTGAGACTAGGTGTTTGGATCAAGTATTTTTAAATACTAGGAATATGTGCACCTAGTCCCAAATTTACCTAGTACAACCCATCTCTAATAAGTGGTATCATAAGTGACATGTCGAAATACGCCATTGTCCGGGTCCGAGTCGAATCGCGACGGTTCAGTTTGTTTTCCCCCATATAATGCGATTGTGTGTTTGTTGTGTTATACACTGTTAGCGATGATTATCCACTTCTATTTCCGTACGTGCTCGGACAAGTGTGGTTATACTTTATTAGCACATCATGACTTTATTCAATTCTTTATCGTTGGCGATCGATTCGCTCATCTGAATTCTCTGCATTCTCTTCATCTGCTTAACATCAGGCGGGCCGTACGCTTTTTTGCCACCGCAGTCCTATAAAAAAAAAAAAAAAAAAACTGGGGGCTTACCACAAGCTCTTATTGCGATTCAATTACAGGAACGTATTAACGTTTCAGCTACTTTTTGTGCAATGACGTACCTTATTGTCATGACAATAAGAAACGTCATTAAAACGTCGTTAAAACGTTCCTATAATTGAATCGCAATAAGAGCTTGTGGTAAGCCCCCTGAATTCTGAATTGTAACTATGTAGAGTCGTAGTTTTAAATATTGTCTTCGGAGTAATCATGTATTTAGGAGAGATTAAGACCTCTCTTAATTTATTTATTCAGTAGTAATTGTCATACACTTAACAACCCATTGCGTAGTATTACAAATTTACTGGAAAAACTCGATTTTATGTAGGGTCTAAGACCTCTCTGAATTAATTTATGCTGTGGGAATCCCCAAGGGTTATAGTCAGACATTTAACGACCAATTACGTGGTATTATAAATTTACAACAAAAAAAATTACCTGAGTAAGAGCAGTATTCTACCTAATAATTATTATTTATGGCATTCGACTATACCACATAGTAGGTACCATTATAAGCCCAACAGTATCAATTTCCCATAGTCCAGTGAGCACGTCAGATCCGACATGTCGGTCACGCGACGACGCCGACACACCGCTTGACAGGATGACAAAACATAACCGACTTATTATCTTGTATGACTTGACGGATTTGTGAAGGCCGTGACAATGGAATTAAGAGTTTTCATACTAGACAGAACCCTAAAATGAATAGCATCTCGTATCCAACATTGAAATCAATCCTGGATTGCTGCATATCCTTTGATCAATGTAATTAGTCACTGGCCAGCTTCACTCAAAAAATGGATTGTAATTTGAATCTAGATCGCAAAATTTGGACCTCAGTTGATCCGATTTGGGCGTGGCCTCCGCAGACTTGCTACTTTTAGCCATAGTAGAAAAATGGGTAGTAAGTTATCTTCATAGAAACGCACCGCGCGCGGCTTGTATGTGTGCACCATGCGTATCTATGCGTCGCGCACGCACACTCAAACCAAAACTAAACCCGGTTATCAGTGCGAAACAATGCACGTAAAAGTAGCAAGTCTGCGGAGACCCTTATTGGTGGCAGAGCTTAAGCTATTATAACTGCGTTTCGTATGATGTGTGAAAGAGCCGAAAGTCCAACCTCCTCCCCCCTCCTGTATCAACTCGCAGGAATTAACCCTTTAAAAAATACCTCCTCCCCTCCCTTCCCCTTCCTCTCTCCCACTTCTCTGCAGGTCGGTAACAGATTTTTCAAGCTTACGGCGGCCCGCCTGACGTTGAACAGTTACCATAGCAGGGAAGAGCGAAGGGAGATATTCTTAAACTTAGTTGCGTTCCACGTTCTGGCTCTTCGGAAGACATGCAAATATTGTAAATAGTATATCATCGTATATTCCTTTTTCCTGCTAAATACTGGTAAACCCTAAAGACAATGTTTAACAATATGCGTGCTAAACGTGCGTGACCAAACTTGTAATTATTAATTACTTACTTCCCGAAAGCTTATGTATAAACAGAAACATCGCAACGACCGTGGGAGTAGTGGATCAATCTTAGATCCCGGATGTAACGTTATTGTCCATCTAACTACAATTAACTAACTACAATTTTGTACTTAAAGTTTTATTCGTACTTTTGGTACTTTTGCAAAATTTTGCTTAAATGTCTTAATTTAGGTATTTTATCCGGTGATTGTATTAATTATTTACTTCCCGAAAGCTTATGTATAAACAGAAACATCGCAACGACCGTGGGAGTAGTGGATCCATCTTAGAACCCGGATGTAACGTTATTGTCCATCTAACTACAATTAACTAACTACAATTTTGTACTTAAAGTTTTATTCGTACTTTTGGTACTGTTGCAATTTTTTGCTAAATATCTTAATTTAGGTATTTTATCCGATGATTGTAATCTTAGGCCCGCATTAATAAATGCATCTCAAAGTTGAGGTCGATCTTAAGATGCAGTTTTGACGTTTAATGTATGGGACATCTGTCAAAAACAGCATCTCAAGTTCGATCTCAATCTTGAAATAGATTTATTAATACAGGCTTTAGATACGTACTAGGTATACAAAATTGAATATCTCATTATTTTCAACACTTTATTATGCAATTATGTTAGTCGTTGGAAGGTGGTAGAGCCAAGCTGTAGCCAATTGACTGCAGCTCATAAACGGGCTGGCTCGACCGGGGTAGTACCACCCTCTCACAGAAGATCGGCGTAAAGCAGCTATTACAGCTGCGTTTCGTACGATGAGTGAGAGAGCCGTAAGCCCACCCCCCCTCCCCCTCCCTCCATCCCACTCCCCTTCAGGTCGGCAATGTGCGAGCAATACCTTTGGTATTGTAAGCATCTATAGGCTACGGTAACTGCTTAACATCAGGCGGGCCGTACGCTTTTTTGCCACCGCAGTCCTATAAAAAAAAAAAAAAAAGTAGTACGTTTATTCTTAGACGTTTTGTTTGCAAGATTCGAAAAAATAATAAGTGCTTTCAAAGTACACTTATGGTTGGTACTGCTAATTATATAGCAGGTTTTACAATTTTTTGTTAATGAAACCATTTAAGTACGATAGAAAAACTCTCAGCTCAGTCTGTGATATGTAAAAACTAGTTTAAACTACACATCAATCCGTTTCCAACAAAAACAAAGTTGTTTACATTAATCTTAAAATGCTTACGTAATCTATACATATAATAAGAATGTAAAATTGGTCGCGTCTGTACATTCGAAATATTTGGAAAAAAATTAGTGGGGGGGACTTAGATTGACCAGCAGAATTCATTTTTATCATTTTTAGAATTTTTGTCTGTGGGTATGTTTGTATGTTTGTATGTTTGTATGTTTGTATGTTTGCTCAGATTTTCGAAAGAGCACAACTTCGAATCCACCGGATGGATTTCAATGAAATTTAGCATGGATATGACTAATAGTCTAACTTAACATCTAGGATACTTTTTTTTTCGAAAATGTTTAGGGTTGCCACAGAAAATTCAAAAAACTACTTAAAAATTCTAAATGTTTGAAAGAGCACAACTTTGAATCCACCGGATTAATTTCAATGAAATTTGGCATGGATATGACTAATAGTCTAACTTAACATCTAGCATATTTTTTTTTTTCGGTAAAGTTTAGGGTTGCCACAAAACATTCAAAAACTACCTAAATATTCGAACACGCACAACTTCGAATCCAGTGGATTGATTTCAATGAAATTTGGCATGGATATGACTAATAGTCCAACTTAACATCTAGGATATTTTTTTATAAAATATTGGATTGTAAATTTTTATGACCACACGGAAATTCTAGCCAACAATAAGTTTTAGTTATTGAAATACGTCTATTTAGAGCGGAGCCCTACGGAGCCCCACGTTGTGTGTGATCCGACACTATTTGGAATACATAATCTTAATTTTAATAATAATAATAAATATTTTATTGCTGCGTTCTACCATCTTAAGTTTCGTTTTTCTTAACTAGATGTCGCTATACTTAAAATCAGACAATACCTGCCTTGCACCACATGTCAAAATTTAATATCTTCCTTGCTTCAAGAAATTTAGTTTTTTTATTCCTAATTACGTATAAAAAATATTAAGCGGGTCTTTGTATCACGCGGAATCTTAGACGTTAACTCTGGAATTCATCTCCACAGTACTAATGCCGTAGGGAAGCTACCTACCTAAGAAGTAAGTCTAGAGGACCTGCTGATTTTGAATTAAGTAGTAATAGAAACACAGACATTGAACTCTGAACTCCAACCCCTCAGGAATGATGCTGCTGGGTAACTGCCTGCTTAAACCATAAATCTGGAGGACCTGCTAACTTTGAATTAGAACTTAGAATTGAAACTTCTCAGGCGAGGTCGCGTTTCCGATCCGGCGCTAGAATTTAGGGAAAACATGTAAAATGACTACTTGTAAGTGCCCTCCTAGGCCTAAACATAATAAACGCTTTGACTATTGACTTAGACGATAAACTCCGGACTCTAACTTTTTAAGCACGATGTTGCGCAGTGACTCTTACCTAAGCCGTGAGTCTGGAGCACTCACTCATTTTAAATAAGGGACATGGGTATCAAGTACAAACTTAAACATTGAGCTCTGGAGTCCAACCGCTCAGTCGTGATACTGTGAGTAACTACAGATATAGATAGACGGATACAGATAGACTGGTACAGACAGAGATACTCACCTACCGATAGATTACAGACAGACCGATTCAGACAGACAGATACTTACAGCTAAACTGATACACACAAACAAATAAAGTCAAACTTTTGTTATAGAACTAAGGCGCCAGGCAAGCGTACGGCCCACCTGTTGTTAAGCAGTTACCGTTCCCAATAGATGCTTGCAACCAAAGGCATCGGTAGCACGTTTCCAACCTGAAGGGGAGTGGGGTTAGTGGGAGGGGACGGGGAGGTGGCTGGGTTGCGCTTCCGGCTCTCCCTCATCATACGAAACGAAGGTAAATTAGCTACTTGAATGCCGATCTCCACCTTACTGGTCAGACTCTACCACCTTACTGGTATAGACTGGTACAGATAGACAGCCACGGACAGACGAACTCAGACTGATGCAGACTGACGTAATACAGATTAGACGATAGACAAAATTATATTTAAGGGCTTCACCGACTGGACGCGGACGGAGTCGCGGGCACAGCTAGTCATAAATAAAAATAAAAAATCCTTATTACTAAATTACGTATTGCTTCTAAACTTCCTCATATAATGTCCTTAATCTACACTTCTACACTAACCGTCTTATTCATACAAATTTGGACCCAGTTACATCTCCTTTACACAGCGTTTGTAGGACGAAGGCGTAAAATCGTTATTCATAGAGCCTAAAATGCATTTTATCTTATCTGTGGCTTGGTTGCAAGTAGCCCAGATTTACAATAGCCTGGGGGCATCTTTAATCCTTGTGTAAGCTGCCGTAGACAAAGAAAACCGAGAATAAGGTACATATTTAGTCCTTTTTGTTCTTGGTTGTTTTTAAATGCAATATTCTCTGTCTACGGCTGATTCAATCTGAAGCTTGGGGATAACAAAATAAAACAATTACTTCTCCACAAACGACACTTTAGTAGGTACCTAAACGTATTTCATTTAATAAAAGTTAGGTTAGGTTAGGTACAAGTAATTACAATAAACATACAAATAATTGGTTTATAATTATTATTTCCTGTGTGTACTTTGGAAAATAAATTTATTTTTATTATTTGTTATTATTATTATCACATATTTTTGGCCATGTTTCCATCTTCTTTCTATTAAATAAACTTAACCATCTGTATTTTTATTTCGATATAGGTATTGTATAGGTAATGTTGCTGCACAAAATTCAATTGCACAGTCTGAAATATAAAAAAACATTATTCTCATTGACGTTTTATGCATATTAATAGCCAACTAATTGAAAACAAGACAGAAATATTTTCTGAAAAGGAAAAGTACCTAAACAGAAACACTAATTAGTTGACAACAACTGTTCCCGCTGAGAAGCCAACTAGCGAAATACTCACTCACCTTTTTATCATCTAGCCTGTTAGAATCACATTACATAAATTGTGTGATCTAAATATTTAATTATTTTATTTACTCACTCGGAAAACAATCAAAATATAGTTCCGATATTCTCTCCTTGCTAATATTGTCTACGCGCGCTTTTTTTATTTAAATCAAGTAGTACAAGCGTGATCTGTCATTCATAGATAATATCCGGCTAAATTAAAACAACCCAGCCGCACCCGTGCATATTACATACATAGTACATGTCGTAATTTGGTAGGATAGTAAGAAATGCGACGTTGCCAAACTTACGCCATGACAAACGTATTTTTAACTAAAATTGACATTTCTTGGTTCTATGAATGACATAATTTTAAAACAGGTTGCAGTGCCTAAAATGCGTATTTATTAGCCATAGATTTACTAGATACCGCCCTACTAAGAAAAATCATTTCCAGAAATGAGGCAACTTATTTTCGACGCGGCCTGTCAGTTTCATACAATGGTTGCTGTCAGATGTACTGAAGTACTCAAAAATTTGAGCATTATCAGTTGCCGCATTTTATTAGTGCGCATGCTCCATCTAGTTGGAGCGCCGCGGAAACTAAAATTAATCTATGGTATTAGCTAAAAGGCGTTTGAAATGTGTTTTAATAAATTTGTATGAATAAGACGGTAATATTATAAAGAGAAAAGATTTGTATGGTAACGATTCCGGGTAATCTCCGAAACGGCTGGACTGACTTTGAAGGGACTTTTGCTGGTAAATACGGGATACGGGATCCGGGCCCCGGGATTTGGGATGCGGGTTATCCCGGATACGGGATCCGGGATACGAGATCCGGAACTCGGGATCCGGCAAACAAGATCCAGGATCCGATAAAAATGGGAAACGGGATCCGAGATATGGGGTCCGGGATCCGGGATCAGAGATCCGATTTTTTTAATTTAAATTCTACGCGGATGAAGTCGCGGGGAAAAGCTAGTTCTTTATAAAGTGCATACTTACCTGTATAATTATTATTGTGAAGGATTACCATGTTCCAATATACCTAGTATTCATATAGATAGAGCATCGGCTCGGAGTATTACATGCGAGTATATGCCTATGTCTATGGTTCCGATCCGATGCTTTTCCCAAGCTATGAGTGTCCTCCCTCTTCCCTCGACCCTTGAACTCTTAGATGCATATACAGGGTGAAATTGAAATCATGGGCATCCTTTTAAGCGATGATTCTACACATGATTCAGAATATTTTGGGACAGTAAATAAAAAAATCTATTGATGAAAAAAAATTGCTTCAGTAGACAAATAAGCAAACCCGTTAACTGTTATTCCTTACATGGGCAATAAATTTTTATCAATTGATTTGTTCATTAATATTCCCTAAGTATTCTGAACCATGTGTAGAATCGCCGTTTAAAAGGATGCCCATGATTTCAAATTCACCCTGTAGATGCACTTCCCCTCCCCGACCACCGCTGGCTAAGTCACTGGTTGCCTGGTTGGAGAGTATGCGCCGATTACTGCGATGATTTTTTATATAAGAAAAGAAATAGGTATACCTATAAGAACCTAGAAAAAAGGTAGGTAGGTAGAAGATAGGTAGACCTGTCACGTTGGGTCCTGACCATCTGGTGAAACGTAGGCTTTGAGTTGGTTAATACCTCCACAATGTGGTGGTGTAGGGCCACTCAAGCCTCTGACTACCCCCGAATGGGGATAAAAGTCGTGACGTTACATTACATTTACCTATAAGAAAAAAAAACCAACATAAACGGCACAGGGCGGCATTGAATTTAGAACTTCAATACCTAATTGCTTAGTCATTATTATTTATGATTATTAGTTAACAAGTTACAAGCTCCATTGGCTTCGTAATCAAAGGACAAAAATAAATTTAAAAAGCTCAAACCGTCCTTCCCAGAAATTATTAATTCAAAAGTGCCTCGACAACTACATGAGCAGGCGTGTAAAATTATAATGGACGGTCTGGGATCAATCAACACTGTAGTTTGTGTACATCCCTGCAAAATTGCTCTGCTGAATAATGTTGCTTAACCACAGCATATAGTCCACTAATGGACCTGTACCTACCAATATTCAGATTTAGGTACTTATCCTTTTATTTTTTTAAAAGTTGTAAGAAACAGTAGTCGTTGCTCCAGGTTTTTAAGGGTCAATTACACCTCAGAAACTCGTCAGTACCCAATTCATACATTTATTAGTGTACCTGTCCACTGGTGGACGTTCACTGATGGACCGTTGGAAAAGAGTCTATAAATCTTGCAATGAATTAATAAGCTACGTTTTGGTGTCGAGAAATATTTTAAAAAAACTAGAGCAGCACAGTTTTGTTTCAGTCTGGCGCATCACACCAATTTATAAATTCGCGGTTCCAGAGAGTAAAATAAATTAGGGTGAATCGTTGAAAAACAACTAATTTGATATCGCTTCTCGTTGGCCGTGTTGGATGGCCTTTTTATCGTGCAACATGAGAGTGTTTTCGTGAAAGACAACAAACATTTTTTTTATTGACTATACGTTATTGGCCAATGTGGCCTTTGCAACTTCACCGAACAGATATAGATAATGTTGATTTGTTGCAGTGATGTTGGTGGCAGGCGGCGCGTGGTCATGGCGGGCGCGCGGCAGCTGCGGCTGTTGCTGTGGAAGGACTACCTCATACGGAAGCGGAAACTGGTACGTTTGTATCAAGTGCAGTTAAGCCAACATCTGGACGCGTCAGCCTGCTTAACTTTTTGAATCTACTTTGAGGATTTACGTGTTTTATACGGTCGCTAGTCACCTGCGTGTATTTGTAGCTACAAATTTATGGTAGCGATGTACAGACTCATGGTCGTGTGTAGCGAGATCTCTATATGCTTATCTTATAATTATTTTGTTACAGATAACGTTACTCGGCGTAGTGTGGGCCACAGCGGTCGTGAGCACCTTGTACATAGTCAGGACTAATGTGGACAACCAGGACTTTCCAACGTGTAAGTTCTTTTCCACTAAAATATCATCATTCAGATTATTACTTTAAAACAAACCATTTGTTTGTGCATCCATCGCGCGGAAATCGCTTGATAGATTTTGATGAAACTGAGCATGGTTATAGCTGAAATCACAGGTTTATTCTTTGATAGTTTCTGCGAAATAGCTAAATGGAGAAAATCCATGTAACTAAATTAATAATGAAGAACGGAATGAGAGCTTTCATTATCTACAGGAGATAATGTGTGGGTATATAAAAGCTGTAAATAACAGGTCAGTTCCCTGCGCGCGCGCTGCCCAGCGCCGGCATGCTCACCTTCCTGCAGTCGTTCATGTGCACCGTTAACAACGAGTGCTCGCCTATGGACCAGTTCGATGAGATACCCACCTATGAGAACTCCAAGTAAGTTGAGGGGATCTTCTCCTGTGTGACGTCATACTCACTCACTTAAAACAATCGATCCTCACGTGCAAGAAATCTTTTGCAAGCAAGTATTTTCTCGGCGTCATCATTGGACATCATCGTCCTGCTTACAGGAGTAACAGAAGTGTATGGAGGGGTTATTCCAAATAAAAAAAACCATCCAATAGGAATGCCTGTTATTTATTTATTTATTTGTTTTTAGAATAACAAACAGCTTGTACTTAATGCGATTGAGTATAACAATAAATAAAAACTAAACCTACAGTTACCACATATAGGGTCCGTAATAGAAAACACATTAAAACTAACAATAATAAAAAATAAAACACGGAATACAAAAATACTAAAAACTATGTATGTACTATGTTAGGCCATGTTTCATACCCTCCCATTGAGTGAAATACACATGTAATGCTGTCAATATAATTTTGAAACATCGTAAGCACTAATTAAAACGACTTGCGTAGTTGAATTCGATGTTCAAATATATAGCTCTGGAAGAATAATTTGGACACGTAAAAAAATTACGTCTTCATCTGGCCAGGCTCACGCAACTGCAGCGCAAACTAGCCCCGATCCTGAACGACACAGTCCTGGACGTGGCGTCCTCCGTGCCCGACGCCATCCAGCTGCTCGCCACGCTGGCTGACGTGGTCGATGTGCCGACCTTCGTAGACATAAGCAGTAAGTAGGACCTTGCACAGCCCAAAAAAATAGGAATTACCAGCAGTGATGGTGATGTGATACGTGAAGTTTGGTAATAAGTGCCATCTCTGACCGTGATGATGGCAAAGTATTTTTAAGTGCCGCTAAACTTCGCTACCTTTACTTCATTTGTTAGTGGCGGCAAGATCTCAAAGGGGCCATCTATAAATTACGTCACACGAATTTCATGATTTTTAGACCCCTCCACCCCTTGTCACAGCTGGTCACATTTGCGAGACTCCCCCCCTCCCTGTGTGTCGTCATATATTTTTACAATTTTCAGACATTTTCAAAAATGTTCGTTAACAATTCAAATTTCGGTTTTAATACTTATACTCGATTTTTAAATGTGACGTCACACAACTTAGGACCCCTCCCACCCCTTTGTCACACAATGTCACATTTCGTCGACCCCCTCCCCCCTCCCTTTACGTGTGACGTAATTTATGGATGGCCCCAAATGAGACATCATCATCATCATCATCTCGGCCGAAAGACGTCCACTGCTGGACATAGGCCTCCGCCAAGGTTCGCCACAATGACCGGTCTTGCGCTGCCCGCATCCAGTGGATTCCTGCGACCTTTACCTTCAAATGAGACATGTTTCTCAAGAAATACAGTTTTCGTAACTAAGAACCGTCTAGATAAGAACCGTATTTTTTATATATTGATTTTATTCGGACAACCTTTGGAGATAATGCCTTTGCGTTATACCTACCAAAACAGGGGCGCCGACTCCGTGGGTGCTCAGGGGCTCCAGCACCCATGAAAGCCAAATTGTGGGTGCAGAGCACCCATGACCCCAGACATTAAAATTGATCAGTAATCGGTTTTGAGCAATATTTTTACCACCTCACTCGCTCGCACAATATTAACTGTAGCTTCCAATTAAAAATTAGGATTTTAAGTACGTATATTTTTAAGGTTTATTGGGACAAAGTCATCTCCAAATAGGCAGGAGCACCCACGGTATTGTCTAAAAGCCGGCGCTTCTGTACCAAAATAAACTTTTTTTTCCAGAAAATGGTCTCAAAGTAAAAGACTTATTTATCAAACCGACGAGAGTAAAGAGACTTGTGTCTTTGGAATTGGAACTGGATGATGAAGTGGTCCAGAGCGTGATGGACTCTGAGCTGAGTTTTCAAGGTGTAAGTTTACATCAACTAAGAAATATTTGTCTCGACAGCCCTATCTTGAACTTAAACCTCCGATTCCCTAGGCCCTAGCTAGACCATTAATCGAGATACAAAACATTCGAAATGCAATATTTGTGAAACTTTAACCGTAAAGATAAACCCTACTTCTAAAGGGAGATAAAGTTGTATTGAAGAGTTCACCATAGGTAACTGAATAAGACGTTATTTTTTCAGCTACTGAAAGGCAACTTAAACAAATGTAGCCCAGACTCAATATCAAAGACATTGCTGATGAAGAACGCTGAGCACTTGAATATGTTAGTCAAGAAACTGTGCACAGCTTCTAGCGAGGACCTTCAGAAGATGTTAATTGATTTGTTGTTTGAAGTGGATTACAGTAAATATATGACTATGGTGAGTACGACATATATCGAGTAGGATTTGAAGAAACCCGCAGTGATTCTCATAATAATGAAGTCTTGGTCCTATATAATCCTATACCTAGTGCGGATAAGAACCTTAAATCCGTAGGAGCAGATTCTGATGAATCCATTACTGTATTGTCAATTGCAATATCTTATATTATGATAACAAGAAAACTAAAGATTATAATAGAAAAGAATCAGAAAATGATAGAACTTGCATAGTTGTTGTCTACTTTGTAAAGGCGTAGGAAATTCGTATTGTAATTTTCAGCTAGGAGAAATGTTCTATAAACTAACTGGTGACAACAGAATAACTACGCTAGGGGATATGCTGACAGCAGTGCTGCGTATGATGAAACTGCACAGCTTCCTGCCGCCAGAGGTCGTGTCCATCTTCCAAGGACAGGAGGTGGACTTTAGCTATATGCAATTGAGCCTGTAAGTAATACATAACTGACCAACTGCCCACTATACTTTGTACTTAACTGGTGTACACAATTACCTTTTCTGTTACAGTATACCAAAATTAATGGACCAATTCGAACCAACGTTTGGTGACACACAGGCCTATAAATCTTTAAGAGGTCTGGCCGATACACTTGTTGTTGGACTCCAATATTTGGACAAAATCGTGTCCAAACAACGCGTCAGTGATACTGTGGGTGATGCTACGAGTTTAGTAGTGAAAAATGTTGGTGATAAACTTGATAATAAGGGTTTACAAGTGATGTCCAAGATATTACATAACGCGGCTGACATCTTTGAGGAGGCTATGCAGAAGGAATCGTCGTTGGATACGTTTAACGTGTTAGTATCCACAGTAAACATAATCGATCATGAATCTAATAATCTAATATTAAATAAAAAACTAATGGCTAATGATACACAAAAAATGCACAGAACTTTAACTTTAACCACATAAATTCCTTAGCTTATTGTTGATTCTATTCCAGATTTGCACAACTTACAAACTTTGTCTACAAATTCCTCCCAGATAAGACTAAGCATGACGTCCTTCTCTATTCTACACTCCTCGCAAAACTTTTAGAGACTGCACAAACAGTGATTGATATCAACATGGCTATAGAAGAGTTGACCTATAACGTTACCTTGCGGCACCCCAAAGCTATCCAAGTATTGGTTGGTCTACCACCAATGATAATTGGCAAAGCTTTTGATGCTTTAACTAATGCTGAAAGAACACAGGTATCAGTTTGAATTATAATTAATACTTATTAATAATGTAGTGCAATTAAACATGGTTGAGCCTATCAAACATTTGAGAAAAGTCTACATTTACTCATTTAATTTTTTTTTTTTTTAAATTAAATAGGGATAATGAAAATATAATCCCTTTTCAGATTCTCACATCGAAAATTAACTTCCCAAGTCAAATGTTATGTGACGTTTACAAACTGCAATCATTCTTTGTAATTTCTAAGTCGGAAGCTGAGTCTCTCAAGAGACAGGTTTGCACAGACACATGGAAAAGTTACGTATCGGACTTAATTCAATCGTTCGGAGTTTACGATGCTAAATATAATGTAAGTGGGTCTCTTTTTTCTTCATTAGCTATGTTTGGTTGCTTGATTTTAATCTGCTTTTCATATGTACCATTCATAGCTAAAATGTCTCATCCTGCTTGCAACTATTTTTCTAATCAACTGATATTAATCCTTTAACTTATATCTATCTAAGCTCCTAATGATTCGCAGATCAACAACATGACCTCCCTGCTCATCCAAGAGACGCTTGGCAAAGACACCACCGACCAGCTCTACAGCATCGACGAGGACTTTAAAGTGCTCAAGAATTTCACCAAAGCTCTTATCAGACTAGAAACAGTAGCCAGACCGAAAGTTGAATGGGGCAAAATGCTGAATGTTTCTGAGAATTCAGAGTTTATGAAGGTGGTTCGACAGAAAGGGCATTTGGGGAAGCAGATGTTGTAAGTATAATTAAAGATTAATCCCTGTAACTTTATACATGTATCACGTCATGTCAAAAGTCCCACAGTCCTAAACTTGAACCTCTATCTTTAAGAATAGTGGTCCACGGGGCAATAGCGAAAGAGATAGTGCAGCAGAACCCAATCCTAGACTTCAAGATCGCGCCATACTTGGTGGATGTAACCACGCTGGTGGCCGCCATAAACCAGCAGCTGGGCTTGACGCCGGAGCACGTCACAAATAGCCTGAAGACGATGTACCCGGATATCGTGAAGACTGTATTGTTGACTGCGCTGCAGGAGGAAAAGGTAGATTACTTAATCTTTCAGAGTCTTGAGTGAAGGCCAAATCAGTTGGTGCTGACTGAATTTCGTAGTTATTAAATTCTCCTATAAACCACTGAAATTTTCGAATTAACGCACAGATCATTATAATTGGGAGTGTGAACTATTAGTTTGAGTGAATTCTGAGATTTAGTATTCTCAGAGTAATAATATTATGGAATTCTCGTAATACTGTATTTGCATGTGTTTAACCAAACACCAGCGGTAGTTTGACTAAAGTACTAACTTACTATTTTATAAGTGCTTTATTTAGTAGCATACAACATAAAAAATGTTATTACAGACATACAAAGCACTGTCGACAGCAGGACAAGAGATGTTATGCAATGGAGTTGAAAACGCGAGCCTGTATTTAGAACTACCGGAGGGGGTCAGTGAAGAGGACCTAGTATCAGCCCTGTGTAACGCCACAACCGCTATTGAGGAAGGCTTGAAGAGAGACTCACATGTATCAAAAGCTGTAAGTAATTGTAAATACAGGTCCATAGATAGTAAAACATTTTTTTTTGTCTCTTTGGTTAGGTTCAGAAGAAGAATACATTTCAAAACCGTTTTCAGATCATAAGTATAATGAACTCTTCACACACTGCCTTCACCGTGGACTGGACGAAGCTGATCAACAACCTGAAGGACCTCTACGTGAAGCTGGAGAGGGACTATCCGTACCTATTCGAATTCAATCACTACGGCATGGACGCAAGTACGCAGAGGAGCCTTGAAGGATTGTTGGCAGACGCCAAGGAGTACTGGTTCGGTTTGAGGAGTATGGAGAAGAGCTTACATCTCAGGTTAGAACTACCTTTTGCTAAGAGTCAGTTGTTCCTTTTCATGGTATCTGAAGACCTCCTATATACTGCAGCGATGAACTTAGTTCCCATAAGGGATCCCATATACTTATTTTAAATCATTGAAGTTTCAACCCTTGATGGATTCTACAGACAGATAAGCCAAGCCAAGATCACCAGTCGAGACGTTAAAAATTCATAGTTTTCCTACATAGGTACCATGCTTGTAAAGGTACCTCTTAACCATCTTCTGCCTGTAGCTATCCACTACTAGGTATAAGCTTACCTCTTTCATGCAATTAGTTTATAATATATCTTATACTCAGCATGCTTTAGCATTTATCGGCCACCTACCTGATGTCATCGGACCATCTAGCTGGTTTTCTCCCGACATCGCAGACCTTCTGGAGGTTGATCTTTCTCTCTACCTGAGTCTCCTTAAAAGTATTTTTAATTCAGTGTCAAGCTGCTCTTAAAATTCCTGGACATCCTGGACTACGGCTTATTCGACGTGAGCGGCGAGATCTGGCTGAAGATCAAGTTTGCTCTCAACTCCTCCATCGGGCCGTTCAGCGTCGTCGACCAAACTGTGAATCTGCTTGCTGGTATGTTTCCGTTAAAAATAATTGCTTTACCGGTCGAATACTAGTACGCTACTCAAATCTGAGAGTTGCTATACTTTGACGCGCCATATAAAAAATTACAGATAAAAACGTCTCAAACTGCTAATTAGGACTTTAACATTTAAGTAGGCTTTGAGTATTCGGCCATGCGTCCCATTAAGTACCTATATTTGAGCCATAGTAAAGTTAAATGGTAAAGGCAAGGCAAACAGAAAGATAGTAGATCTTTCGAAAACACTGGGTCAGCGTGGTGGATTCTCCTCGCATTGGGGGGGTATTAACTACCCAGTGATGATTAGCATTCTTCTCATGTATTCGCTATCTGGTTAGGCTGTAAAAGACATGTTTTACATTCTTGACAATCATATTAACGACGAACCCAGTGATTAAATGTGAACAAGCTAGTGTTGTTTTCATGTTTACAACTCTGCTATCACGGTTATATCTCCCAGCACTACTGACTGGCGGCGAGTACAATAGCGACCTGCCGCCATCCACTGTGGCAGCACTGAGACGCATCGTGCCCAACATCCCGCAGCTGACCATCGATGCCGTGGACATTATGGTGCAAGATACCACTGATGTAAGTACCCCCTACTTATCATGATTAGTGGCCAACCTGGTGTCAGAGTTGTTCAAGGCTTAACGACTGCTGCCTAGATGACAACAACCGGGACCGACTTTTTACGTGCCCTCCGAAGCACGGAGACGCTCAGAACTTGCTAAGCGTTGCTTAGCCTCCGATCGTTAACCGATCAGTGATTGCAGTTGGCTATGAGCGCCTATAAGTACCAATACGACCCCTTGGTGCAGCGGTTTGAGCGTAGGCCGCTCGGCTCATTACATTGATTACGGGTGCCATTCCCGCTTGAGGCAAATTTCGGAAACATACTTTTCGTAATTTGCCCTGTTTCCCTAGCGAACTGGCATCGTCTACAAGCGTTTTTACAAATCGTTGTGGTTAAATGTATGAAAATGACATTACAAGTCGACAAGTCATCACGTGACTTATGTCATTTCCATACTTGAAGCGTAGCGATTTATGGAAACGCTTGTAAACGAAGCTACTTGGCTAGAGGAACTGGTCTATGTCATCCCCGATCCATTGTATGGTTACCATAGTACAAGCGTTTGCTTATTTTGGGACCATAGAGTTGGTGTGTCAGTGTGGCGATATTTATTATTTTACTTTTCAGGTGGAACCGATAATAGCTCTGTTGAACTCGGAGCCGCCGTGGCCGTGTGCCACCACCAGCTTGTCCGAGCTGCTGGCGCTCTCCGACAGCTCCAAGGAAGCAATTCAGGGTCTGGAGACGATATTCTGTTTGGACAGAGACTTCCAGCAGGAGTGGGTGGAATACTTGGCTATGAAGAACGCTACTGTATCTGTGAGTATTGGTATTATTTTAGCAGTTTAGTTTAACGCTCGCTAGTCGGTAGCGTCTACGTTTAATATTTGTATGGCAAATCGTACAGCGTCTCTCGTCACCCACCTAAATTATCAAACTAACACACAAATACGTATGTCTATATAACATAATTAATTCATGGTTAAGCTAGGTACTGATGAAGCCGAAAACCTGATAGCCAATGGCCTTACAAGGTGGACCGACGACCTGGTGAAGGTCGCGGGAAACCGCTGGATGCAAGTGGCACAGGACCGGTCGTTGTGGAATCCCTTGGGGGAGGCCTATGTCCAAAAGAGGACACGTTTTGACTGAAATGATAATGATGATGATGAAGAAAGTTTTTTTTTACTTCAAAAAGGGTACTGCATACTACACCCTGTTTGTGTATGATAAGATGTCGTTTTAAGTCACACTTTACAAAAGCTTATGCTCACCAAACGTCATCGATGTTATTACAAAAAAACGTTAAACGAGTCTATCCAAATTTTCCTGTTAATTGTGACTTGACTCGTATTGATCGCCTTTGTGGTATTAAACATTTAAAGATTTTGTGGTACTACAACTGAGCGTTGAACTCTTTTGTTCCCAGAACACCACGACATGGAACACGACCCACTACGAGACGCACGTGTTCCTCAAGTTCTCGGCGGTGTTCGACGCGCTGGTGCGGGACATGGCGGTGGCCCGGGCCGCGGTGCAGTTCGCCATGAACGACTCCTCCACTGACCACCACGTCGGGCTCACGTCTGCGTGGAAGTACGCCGTCGACGCGCTCAGTACTGACGACAAGAATATTATTTTAAGGTAGGTGAACAGGAGGCCACCAAGTGGATTCGTCTACAAGCGTTTCTAGAAATCGTTACGCTTCAAAGTATGGGTATGACATAGGTCACGTGATCTACTTATTGACATGTAATTAGGGCATCAGAACTGGCCCTAAGTCACTTAGCCATTGAACTGCCATTGCCACTGAACTGCTATCAATGGCAATGGCGGTTCAATGGCTAAGCGACTTACGGCCCTGGTTATTTTTTTGTAAAAACACCCGGATCTGATGCCCTACATATAATGTCACTTTTATACAGCCAGCAAAATGTTTACTAAGTTCTAGAGGCGCTCGTAGCCATCTGCACGATAAACGATCGGAGATTAAGCAACGCTTGGCAAGGTCAGTCAGAGATGGGTGATGAGTGGCACTTCAAACTGAGCGTGTTTGTGCTTCGGAGAGCACGTAAAAATGTCAGTCCCTTAGACATTAGTAGTTAAGCCATGTCAGATACCTTCGGGCGGCTTGAACAATTCTGACACCAGGTTGGCCACTAACCATACGATAAGAAGAAGAACTAAATCTGATTCCATAACCAAACCCAGGACCTCACGACATGAGTTAGTAATTCCTCTTCATAATTTCAGGAAAGTCTTCAACAAAGTAGACACAGTCCTGAACGCGGTGAACACCAGTTCAATCTCATCGTCGGTGCCGGTGAACAATCTCTGGGAGCAGTTCTCTAAGTGCAGCGGCCAGTACATCGAGGATAGCTGCAAGACCCTCGGCAGGAGCGCCTGGAAGTACTCCCTGGAGTCGCTCTCCGTGATGCTGGAGAACATTGCTGCAGATCTGATGACTTACTTCACTGAAGTTAATGGTGAGACAAAATTTTTTATTTTGTTTATTTGCTACTGTCTATGGATTTTGCGGTCTTATGAATACATTATAGTTATACCATCATGCCTGAATTCCCCGACGATCCTAAGCCGGACTTACTATAATAAATAAATATCGCCAGACTATCATACCAACTGTATGGTCCCAAAATAACTGGATTCTAGTGAAGTGACACCCCAACCAGGGCAAATTACGAAAAGACCGTTTCCAAGATTTGCCTCTGGTAGGAATCGATCCTGCAACCACTTGATGTAGTGAGCCGAGCGGCGTAAGCTCAAACCACTGCGCCAAGCGGTCGTCACTATGAATTAGTCATGATCGTATCAAATATGATAGACACTACTCTGCCCACTAGACGGTATGTCCGTCATGGTATGGACGTATGGAACAGTGTACAGGGCAAAGTCCTTCATTACTATCTCCAAAATCGAAATAGGTAGAAAATTGAGACCTAACGCATGGACAAAGTTTACTGTTCTCTATTATTCCAGAACCCAATTCGAACCTTCTACAAGCACTGGGCTTCACCAGAAGAACAGGACTATACACACTGTACGACCGAATGTCCGAGTTCATGGTGGTACTCCTCAACTCCTACTGGGACTTCGGCTTCATGAGTCAGGTATCTATTTTTCAGGGAAAATACAAACGAGGGTTGTAGACCCAGAAATCGGTGGCACGAGGACCAGAGAGCCCAAACCGTAATGGGTGGGAGAAGATTTGATCTTTGTCTAGCTAGAGATCCTGTCCCCACACCAATCACAGTGATACGTCAGGCGTTATTCAAACTGTAAAAACGAAACGGTTTTCCACACATTGCCGAATACAGTCCAGTCTCAGTCTTCAAGCGTTTCTATAAATCGCTACGCTTCATGTATGGAAATGACATAAGTCATGTCTAAATATCAACTTGTACTGTCATTTCCATACATTTAAGCGTAGCAATTTGTAGAAACGCTTGTTGACGGAGCAACTTGGCTAGGGAGTGGATCTGTCAAAAATCCATGGAAAGCACGTATTAATGTTTTCATTGTAACTTGTGAATCAATCCAGGTCCGACGAGCAAGCCTCTCCCAGTTCTGGGACTGTGAGGCCGTGGTATCGGCGCTGGCGCCGCCCCCGGGCAGCGCCATCGACGCCGCCACCATCCAGAAGGTGCAGCCCTTCATCTGCCCCTCGCTGCTGCACTGGTTGTCTCTGCCGAGGGGAGAGAACACTCTGCTCGATGTGTTTGCTAAGCCTGTAAGTATCCTCATCATTTCCAAGTATAGATGGAAGGAGATTAAATAAATTATGGGGAACTGTACCTAAAGATGATATGCGGCGCATTACAATAGAAGAATACATTAATATCGCTAGAGTAAATAACGTCTGTATCGTAGGCAGTACGGCTACTTACTACGGATTGGGAGCGATGCCAAAGATACTAAAATATATTATGACCCATCCTTAGAAAAAATATTATTCTAATCCAGAATTACCTATAACTGAAGCCAAAAATAACTTGCTTTGTATATTCAGACAAAGTCCTTTTCTTACAGCAATACTTCTTCTACACACTACACGTGAGAAACCTCACGAGCAACTTCGAGAACGCATTCACAAAAGCTACAGAACTAGCTGACTACCTCACTGAAATATCCAAGAAAAATAAAACTCTGCTCACCGAGGAAGACATGAAAATGAATACCATTGAAGGCAAACTAGAAACCTTGGTAGACGCAGTATTGAACTATAGGATCAATGACACAGACCCGTCTTATAGGTCGTTCAGTGAAATCAATAAAAAACAATTCACTGCTAATATTTATTTGATTAGAATAGTTGCTATGGTTAACAAAATAAATGAAGGTTTAACTGATTTAAAAATAGATGATACAGAAAATGAAGATTCTAAGAAACTCGAAGAAGAAATAACACTAATAAGAAGTATATTTAAAAGACGACCGCTTGACATTTTAAAGCTACATTTTGATGTACTAACCGACGCAGTATGGACTCACAATGAAAATTACACTATAGTCGATGCATTTGAAACTATATGCAATGATTTGAATGCAAATGTTAGTAAAGTTTTACTAGTGACTGATGATAGAACTAAAAAACAGATGTGTGCTAAGAACTACAAAGTAATTTATGGTGCTATACAAAACATATTAGTAGATGATGTTGAAGATGCAAGAAAAAGTTTAGTAAGCCTGGTTAAGGTTTTGCAAAACGGTGATGATGCAGACGTCAACGATATTTTTGAGTTTCTTAATAAAAGGTAAGAATATTTTAACTGTACAACTGTCTAATAGGTTGCCTTAAAATTAAAAAGCTCGAGGAGAAACAAGAAAGTATCTGTACACGTACAGATACTTTCTTGTTTCTCCTAGATTCTAGTAGATACAAGAAAGACCAAGAACAAAAGATATTGTTCTCAAAGTTCTTGCTTGGAGTACTTGGTGTAGTTTTCAACGTACGGTAGGTAGATGATTTTTTTTTGTGCTATATTTGACAGTCGTAAACCCCCGTATATCTCTATAAAATTATTTAGTGAGCTTGGACTAGTTACAGATCTAGTATAATCTAGGACCTAGATGATACTAGATACAGGCTTTAGGGAGATACAATGAATTTCCGAGACATGATTGTTTTTTTTTTTCAGGAAGCAACTCATTTATTCCCTCCAAACATCAGTGAAGAACGTATACGACTTAAGCCTCCCCATCTACCTGCAGTACCTACAGTCCAACCTGGCTAGCTACAACGTAGTACTCAGCTTCCTCGCCGGAGAGAACTGGTGGAGTGAGCTCAGGGAAGTGTACAATGGACCCATCGCTAACAGGTTCTTTGGACATTTGGAGAACAGTTTTGAGGTCGCCGAAGACTTGTTGACTAATTTCGATGAGATTCATGTAAGTTGGAGCAAATATTTCTATTAGAGGTGAATTTTTGCAGGGTGCAAATATAGGGAAAATTTAAAAATGCTAAATTTTGATAACCACCAAAACAACATCATTAGATTTTTGAAAAGTTTAGTTTCCTTGCCGGGAGCGATAGGTTGATTTTTAAAAACCAACACACGTCCTGTATTATTACACCAGCCAATAGTATGACACGGCAAACTAAAGAAAATAAATTACAAGTATAACATTTTTTCAATAAAAAATACATAATTTGGCCTATGCAGCAGTGTAAAAATGTTTTAACGTCATCAAACTAATAACAAGTCAGGAACTACTCAGACTCAGATACTCTCTTATTGTATGCATAGCAAACAATACACACTAAACTTCACTGAATCAGCCTTGCCCCCCCCTCTTCCCCCCGCAGGTAGTCCGTCTCCTGCACGACATAGACGTGAACCAGACGGACGCGTTCTGCCAGCCGAACATCACGCTGTCGGAGTACGTGCCCGACGCCACCGGCCTGCTGGCCGACGTCAAGCGGCAGCTGTGCAGCGCCGACAACACGCAGCTCTTCAGAGAATTGCCGCCGCTCCTGTTTGCATCACAAGTAAGGAAGTTTTGAGAAAATTAGCTATTCGTAGACGTACATAAAACTCTCTACGCAGCTATCGTGGTTCTCTAGATTTATATTGTATTGTTCTTTTAACAACTATCCAATAATTACTTTCATTTCACTTCCTTTCTTCCTTTTAAACAACTGATCGCATGTCACTGGCACACACGTCGGTAAGTAAATAAAAACAAGACGATCTATAGATTTTTTCCATTTTAAACCCAGTAACATCCACTCCTATCAAATTCTGGGCCGTGGGTTTTTAACCCCGCTGGCTGTGATTAAATTTAACGTCACGACTTTTATCCCCATTCGGGGGTAGTCAGAGGCTTTAGTGGCCATACACCACCACATTGTGGAGGTATTCACCAACTCAAAGCCCACGTTTCACCAGATAGTCAGAACCCAACGTGACAGGTTGAACCTTGTCGCCGTGTATACAGGAACTGACTATTACCTGATCCCGAGGGATAGGTAGGTTTCCTCACGATGTTTTCCCTCACCGTCAGCGAACTGTAAATTATGCACATAGATGAAAATTCATCCATTGGTGCATACCCCACCGGGGATCGAACCCCTAGGCTACAGTCGCAGTCGCAGTCGCAGTCGCAGTGGCTGTGATTAAACAATCAGATAAATTATAATACCGAGTTTGTCTTCATTTATGAATAAGGAATTAATCATTGTGGCAAAGTGTGTGACGGTTGACCCAAAGGCCATATCCCGACAAAAGTATTCGCAAGCAAACCAGTAACGAATTTACGTCCAATATGATGCGCAAATTGACTACTGAAGCTATTAAACTATGAGGTTGTTTAAGCATCATTTTCTTTTCAGGGCTATGAGCACTCCTTAGAACTGCCAAAGACGGTCAACTACACTGTACTAAACGCGGATATATCCAGGCTGGAGTCCAGGATGGGTCTCATTGCAGCGGGACCCAAGTCCCCGCAGCGCCCGCCCTGGGTCACGGCGGAGAGACTGGCGCACTTCAGACGTACCGCCCTGGGGCTGCTGTCCAAGAAGACTATCACTAAGTTCACCTTCGCGATACTGACCAATGTAGCAGACGCTGGCACGTTGTTCTTGAATAACAGGTAATAATAATAATAAATAATATAACGTCACGACTTTTATCCCCATTCGGGGGTAGTCAGAGGCTTGAGTGGCCATACACCACCACATTGTGGAGGTATTAAGTCCACTCAAAGCCCACGTTTCACCGGATAGTCAGAACCCAAAGTGACAGGTGGTGAACCATGTCGCAGAACCAGAACCTTGAACCAGAACCAGAACCAGACCTTGTCGCGGTGGTGACCTTTACCTTGAACAGGTAATGTTTAGCAAAAAAGTACATACTACCATACTATCTTCAGGGTACTTATAGCTTTACTTTTTGTATTAGATGATGGTGTTATTTGCTTACATTGCGTTGGTTTTTTTCTTTTGCGTGGAATAAATTGCCATGCACAGAGTGGTGTGGAAGTAAAAAGGGGAGGCCTTTGCCCAGGAGTGGGACAGCCCTATAGGCTAACAAAACATTTACCCCCAAATTCATAGAAAGTTATGATCGACTTGCAGTGGAATTACAAATCACATTTGTTCCCAAAAATGCTTTACAAAGCCATTGTAAACTGGATATCGGGCTGGTTATACAACTTGCTGTACGTTGCGCGGCACCAGGTTAAAATCTCTGTGAATTTGGGGGTAAGTTTGTTGCCGGTTCTTCTATAGAAGCAGCCATATAGATTCAGACTATTCATAAGTACTTTTTTGGCCAACATTTTTGTTTATTTAATTGAATAAATCCATTTGGATGTCTGGTATCCCTCTAATAGCTATACGTGTATCGTAGGGTTGCTTCCGCGCACGTGTAAGTTGTGGAATGATCCCACTCCTGAAACTTTCCTTTGCTCTACATCGTGGGGTTCTTCAAAGGGCCTTTACAGGTCCCTAAAAGTGGCAAGCTTGACGATCGTTACCACTTACCATCAGGCCCCCAAGTCGCTTAGACATTGCCATTGAGCTGCTATAGTGATCGACCCTCGGATTGGTCGGCCGACCAGCTGATCGGCCTCTGATTTGTCGGTCAGGGTCTATAGCAAAAAGCCACAGTGGCGCCACAATGGCTTAGCGACTTAGGACCCAGGTGAACCGTCGACCCGTGGGTCTTGGTCAATAAAAAGAAACCTCCAAAAACCGCTCACTTTCCAGCCAGTGCACGGTATGCTCGTCACTGACGAGCTGGTTCAAGCAGCTGAGCCTGCAGCTGTTCAAGAAGCAGGAGTACGACGCGCTGCTGTGCCGCCTGCGCGCCATGACGCTGGACGACGTGCACCACACACTCAACAACGACTTCCATTGGGACATGATGATCAGGGAGGTGAGCCATCCTTTTCTTGTTCTTTACAAGTGAACAGTCCTATTTGGGCTACATTAATAGCGTTAGGTGTGGCCACGTTCGAGTAAACTCTCCCTCTAGCTGGCATTTGGGCACAAGGGATACACTCAAGTACAATTATTTCATCGACTGGATGTGATCCAGTCCAGATCCAGTGTCCCTGTAGTCGCACGGCGTTTTAGTAGGATCCCTGAAACATTATGTAACACTACATAGGTAGTAAATGGCGCCGCAAATATCAAATTACTAATGATTAATAATGTGCTAGTGTTTTCTGCCAAAGATAAATGTACTGTAATGATAGTGCTGAGTTTATAAAAATAAATAAATGATTCAAGATAAATTAAATTATTAAGAGCCAAGTTCACCAACACACTAACGGACCGTTAACTTACAATCGTAATCGTATAACTTACAATCGTTACAACACTTAAATATATCGTGAATCAAATATCAACTGTATGGTCCCAAATTAAACATTATAAGCACAACACAATAGACTGGAGGCGACACCAGCTGCCTTAATTCTATCATCATTTAGTCCATAAATAAAGCTTTCAACATGTTTGCTTAGTGACGTTTATGTTGTTACCTCCGATAGCTAATATCGACACGTAACTACACCAAATACGAGCTGAACAAGTCGGTGAACCAGTTCCTGGGGCAGGTGAAGGTACACCTGCTGGAGGATATGGCGGCCGCCCCCACCAAGTTGGCGCAGTGCCTCGCGGCCAACGTCTCCAGGAACGAAGTTGGGAACGCTACCTTGTAAGTTTCTTCAAGAATAAGATTTTTAGATGGTAATCGACAATGGTGATGCAAGAATGCTGATGCAAGAACGGTGATGCAACAATGGTGATGCAAGAACGGTGATGCAACAATGGTGATGCAAGAACGGTGATGCAACAATGGTGATGGTGATGGTGGTGGTCAACAAGCCCTCGTCGGATACAGGTCAAAGTGATTTCAGCTGCTTTCAGACAAAGTAAAATAAGCTGGTCAAGAATAGCTTAGAATAGATCAGCCCTCTAGCCAAATAGCTTCATCTATAATCGTTTCTAAAAAACGCTACGCTTAAATGTATGGAAATGACATTACAAGTCTATAAGTAGATCACGTAACTTATGTCATTTCCATACATGAAGCGTAGCGATTTGTAGAAACGCTTGTAGACGAAGCCACTTGGCTAGAGATGCGGGCAGAATAGAAAAGTTCAGCCTATAGGAAAGAGCTAGTTTCTCCTAATACCCTAAAATCGGTCGAATGTCGAAACTTAAAGCGAACAATGAAATGTAAATTTTATTTGTACCAGTTCAAAATCAGTTCAGTTTTGCCCAAGGAAATCGTCAAGAATCCCAATGGTTAAATTATCCGTTGCTATTTCAGACTAGCGTCCGTCCTAGCGCACACATCGAAACTCCTCCTGGCAGAACTGCCTCACATCCACGAGGTACACGGTATCAAAGACATGCGCTACCTCAGAGAACTACTCACAGAGGTCGCTCACAACCTCGACGTGGAGAGGCCCTTGAGGGAGTACCTGGTGAATCAGGATGACTTGGTGAAGCAGCTGGTGAAGATTGTGGGTGATGGGGATGTTGTGAACTATGTTGGAAAGGCGACAGTTAATTTACGTAAAGTAAGTATATCAGACGATCCTAGAATTCTCTTATCCTGCCAATATTCTAATGAATTTATTTTATTTATTTAGTTTACCAACAATTGTTTGCACTAAATACCTCATACAATATACAATGAAACAGTCAGAACAAAATGTAACAATTACTTAAAGGTAAACACCGCATGCGTAATAAAAAGGAAAATACAGTAAAGCGTAAGCTCACAAAATAGACTAAGGATAAAGATAGTTAAAAATTATAAAAAAGATATAAGGACAATTACTTATTGATACACACCTACGTGAATTTAACAGTTTTTTTCGTGAATACGTGAGTGAACGTGAATTGAATCTGTTGTTTGTTAGTTTATTTGATTGAGATTCCCGCAACATATAATGTCGATCATAAGATTTTGGATTTAATTCTAGATTATGCCCTAAAGTAAATAATGTAAATTTTTAATTACGAATACTGTATTCTCGGAATCCAGGAGAATGCCGTATAAAAATTGACCCGAATTTTGCTAACTGTTGTTTTGTGTTATAATTTTAGTTTCGCAGCACTCCTGACTTGGAACAGTACATCTCGCTACCGGAATCAAATTGGTCGATGATTTGCAGCAAATACGATTGCAGTAAAATTGCTGCCGTTATCGATAGCAACATTAATAAAACGCAGATTGAGATCATGGTAAGTTATGGTAATTATTAAGTTGATTCTAGTACTCTGCGCCGTCTGTTCAGTATCCAAATACAATTTTCTAACGCAGAAGACGTATGACCATCAAAACGCGCTATCACTTATTTGCTTATAGCTAGCAGTAATCACTGTTTAGGGTCAGGCGGAGATGGGTGACCATTTATTAGCATTTTTTACTGAACGTCTCCGTGCTTCGGAAGGCACTTCAAAAGTGGGTCGTGGTTCTTGTCATTTAAACAGCAGTCGTTTAGCTATAAAATCTGACGGTTTGAACAACTCTGACCAGGCCGATTGCGTAACTTTTTCGAAAAAAAATCAATTGGTTTCGTTCCTCCTGTGATGCTTTATCAATTGAAATTGATTGAAATCGGGACGGCTCTGGGTTTCACTCTTGGCCATTAACGATACGATAAGATGAAGACTATTAATCTTATTGTGAAATGTTTGGTGTGAGTAGGGCGGAGGTTGCTCACGCCACAGTACAAAACTCACATGGAGCGCGTCAGGCTATTTATTTATTTATATCCATTTATTTCGGGCAACGGTGGCCCATATTATAAATACCTTAATGCCTAACATACATATATCAATATAACTTATAGCTTAGGTAGACGTCGCTGTACGGTCCAGTGGCACTTGTCCCCGGAAACGCCGGAACACCACTCCATTCGGCCAGAAGTTCTCCATGACGAGGTGCAGATAACAGATCTGTATTCGCACCATAAATGCCCTGTAGTCGAGTTATTCATGTTTATTGTAGCTCCCGGAGCTGCAAGAGGAGGAGTTCTGGCGGTTCTCGTTTATATCTCGCGTGATCTCGCACGTGGAGAGTGTAGTGTCTCATGGCGCGCGGCTGCTGGGCGCAGCCAGCCGCGCCGACGCCGCGGGGCTGCGGGCTGGCCGCCTCGCCGTGCTTGTAGACACGCTGCTGCTCGTAGTCACCGACGACACCGTCCACGCTGTGCTCTACAGGTACGATATCATGAGCACCACTCTTGTGACCTACTGCTCCGCCAAGACAACTAGAGACCTGTCGAATGTGACGTCACCCGCACAACAGCGATAGCGGTGTGCGGGAGGGGGTGCGGGCGGGAAGCCGCAGGCGGTGGCGGGTGTGCGGGCGGTTTTTTTATCATTTATTTAGGACAACAAACAATTACACTTATATTTTACTCTTATACTAGGTACTAAGTAGGTACAATATACTTTAAGTGTAATCAGCCCCGTTGCCCACAAATTAAGTATTAGACAATAAGTGTAGATGAACAGTATGCGTTATGTGGTAGTACTTATGTTATACTAAGTTACAATACATTGTGTAATAAGTTACAATACAAAGTTATTTTGGTTACGTCTGAATTTCTAGATTTGCAAAGTTTGAAGTAATAATTTCGTTAATATTTTTCCTAAACGTCGCAGGTGAGGTTGCAAAGAATTCAATATCTATGGTATGCGGGCAGGGAGGCCGCATTCCCGCCGAGTGCCTAGTTGGCTTGGCGGAGTAGTATTTTTCTTTTGGTGATAAATAGACACGTTTACTCAATCGTTTCTCTGAAAGGTTCTAAAATGGCGGGCAACCATGGAATGAAAACGTTTAATTATCACAGACACAGTAGGTTTAACACACTATAACCAACAGCAGAATAACGAATCTCAAGCGCCACGAAACCTCCACAATGTGGTGGTGTATGGCCACTCAAGCCTCTGACTACCCCCGAATGGGGATAAAAGTCGTGACGATACGGCACCGTGAGATGCTCAGCAGTGATTTCGCAACTAAAGGATTATTGTATGAAAAATACAGAGACTTGTTTTACGAAAATAAATAAATACTTAGCAAATGATTGGTGATAAAGACCAACAACGACCCGTTAGATACTCTACATACTCTAGCATATCTATCCTCACATACTCTTCTACAGTTGGACAAAAAATTTTGAACCTTAACGTAATATGATAGAACTAATAGTAAGATATCGCCGGCAGTCTCCGCGGTATCACGCACGAGCTGCGTCCACTACTGCGCGGCACTGCGCTCGAACACGACCTGGAGGCTGTGTCCTCCGGCCTCGCCGTGCTGCACCAATTGAAGAACTACCTCCTGGACAATGTCAATCTGAAACGTGAGACCTTTGCCCAGTAATCACTAACCCTCGTGGGCCCTTACTCAGCATTACTTTTATTAGATAGGTTCACAACGTCACTTTGAGACCCGCTTCGACTAGTGATACTTTATCTCGATAAATAAATAAATATCGCCAGACAAAGACCAACTGTATGGTCCCAAACTTAACAAAGCTTGTACTATGGATACCGTACAATGGACTGGGGGCGATCCCAGTGACACCCAAACTTGGGAAAATTATGAAGGCGGTTTCCGAAATTAGCCTCTGGCGAAGTTTTCAGTTAGCCGAGCGGCCTACGCTCAAACCACTGCGCCAAACGGTCGTCAAATCTATGACGTCTCATTCCCTATTTATTGAATACCTTCTTCAATGCGAGGGGTATTCCGACCATAATCCACCACGCTAGCGCAGTGTAACGAGTTTTTGCAGATTAGACATCACTCGGGAATTGGTTATTGGACATGTATTTGTTTCATGATATTTTATTGATTCGCGAGTTTGAATCACCGAATCATCACCAACAATTCCACAATATCAAGGCAAAAGAATGACCAACGTTATATCGGAATATAGTCCAACAAAAGAAGCTGTAATATTGCCTACCATATTAGCTTAACAGTTCACTATTGTCAGATAAATAAGAGAGCCGGAAGCTCAACTCCCCCCCCCCCTTTCTTCCCCTCCCTTCAGGTCGGCAACTTGCGAGCAATACCTTTGGTATTTCAAGCATCTATAGGCTAAGGTAACTGCTTAGCATCAGGCGGGCCGTACGCTTGTTTGCCACCGCAGTCCCATTAAAAAGTAAACATGTATTTGTTGTTCCCATGTTAATTTGTCCCCCCCCCTGTCAGTGGAGGTGGCTGCTCTGTTCCCGGACGCTGAGGCGCTGGAGTCAGCGCTGAGCGCGCTCGGCATCAACAACACCAACTTCTGGTCCATCGCCGCGCCGCGCATCCACGCCGGACACATACACCTTGCACCCGTGAGTATTGCGCACACGCATCTCCTCCATGCTTATCGCTTATCAGAGAAGGTTGTAGAAAACTTGCTAAAACGCCTGATAGATCGGCTCCGTTATTCTTGGGTGGTGACCGAATTATAATCTGACTTTCGTGCTTTGGAGGGCACATTGTTTAGTATCATTCTAACATCTTTAATAGTCAATGGAGCCCCAAAACAAATTGGGACGGAGCTAGGAAGAAGATTACTACTCCACCAGGTCAAGGTGTTAGGCTTCCGGGTCTCTCACTCATCGTACTAAACGAAGCTGTAATAGCTGCTCTACGCCGATCTTCTGTGAGATGGTGGTACGTTGCCGATCTAATTAAATGAATTCCTATCCAGATTCTCTCGACGGAACCAGAAGACACGCACATCTCGAACTACGTGTGCCAGATGGACCGCATGAGCCAGGTGATCCTGCCCTCGAACCTGGACGTGGTGACCGCTGACGACGTGTACGCGGCGGTGCTGGACCAGTTCTGCGGTCTGTCTGATGAGAGGGCGAAGCAGATCCTGCCGGCGCTGCTCAGGAGTTTCAACTTCACTATCATTGTTGATAAGGTTGGTATTTTATTTATAAAAAAATATAATGTCACGACTTTTATCCCCATTCGGGGGTAGTCAGAGGCTTGAGTGGCCATACACCACCACATTATGGAGGTATTAAGTCAACTCAAAGCCCACCAGATAGTCAGAACCCAACGTGACAGGTATTTTATTGATGCTTATGACAAAGTAGAGCTATTGATGGTAGAGCGAAGCTGTAGCCAATTGACGGCAGCTCAAATTCGGGTTGGCTCGATCGGGGTAGTACCACCCTCTCACAGAAGATCGGCGTAAAGCAGCTATTGCAGCCGCGTTTCGTACAATGAGTGAGAGAGCCGGAATCCCAACACCCCCCTTTCCCCTCGCTCCGTCCCACTCCACTTCAGGTCGGCAAAGTGCGAGAAATTGCTTTTGGTATTACAAGCCTCTATAGGCTACGGTAACTGCATAACATCGGGCGAGCCGTACGCTTGTTTGCCACCTCAGGCCTATAAAAAAAAGTTAAGTCAAGTTTAGTCTGTGTACCAACAGAATAAGCACCAATATTTCGACGACTGCTAGGCGCAGTGGTTTGAGCGTTGGCCGCTCGGCTCACTGTATCGGGTGGTTGCAGGTTCAATACCCGACAGAGGCAAATTTCGGAAACGGCCTTTTCGTAAATTGCCCTGGTCTGGGTGTCACTGGGATCGCCCCTAGTCCATTGTATACAGTACAAGCATTGCTTAGTTTGGGACCAAACAGTTGGTGTGTTTGGCGATATTTATTTGGAGTTTTTTCAGGTGGCAAGTGTCCTCCTAACAAAGCTGTACTCGGCTTCAAACCTGACGGAGGAGGAGGGCGCCGCGGTGCTGGCCAAGTACCAGCAGATGGCAGCACTGGTGCCGCTCATACAGGACAACGTGGATGACGTCAGCAAGATGCTCGCCAACGAGCCGCTGTTCCAGAGCCTGAAGGACTTCAGTTCAGTGCCAAGTCTGCTCTCATGTAAGTTGAGACACCGAGTTGAATCAGAGTTGAATTTTGTAGAATTTGTTGTCAATTTCAGATTATTTTAGAACTGACCAGATTACTTTAGAACTTTATCTTTGATTTGTTATTTAAGAAAATGATATCCAATAGGTTAAGCATGTTTTCAAAATGTCCCTGGCACAATGTAAAAACGAAATGGCGGTTTCCCTAGGTTAAATTTCTAGCGTTGATTACGTAAATAAGTTAGTACGTAGCTACGTAAAGAATCCCGAGCAGCCGCGCCCGTGCAACCAGATTATGACGTTATATCTATGTGGCCAGACGTTTAAACTAATTGCTCGGGCGTGCCACTCGACAAGATATACTTAGACGCACTTTATGAGTCGCACTATTTTACACACATGACATACATCTTATATTGAACTTGTCAAGGATGTTATAATGCATACCCAAAGAAACTTACATTTCAAAGAAAATTCTATCTCTGGTGCTGTTGAAAGAGGCCCTGAGAGTGACGAGTGAGATTTTGAATTCCCTATATTTGTCCATAGCTTCGGATTTCCTGTCGAGCGCCGGGCAGATGTTCTGCGGCAAGCCGTTCGCGGTGAACATAAACAAGTTGTACAAGTCTATCGCGTCCGCGCAGGACTTCTCCACGGAGCCGGAACAGGCGCAGCTCGACGTACTGCCCAGTAAGTGCACACTCCACTGCGCCGCTATTACAAACCCGGTACGAAAGCAGTAATCCGTGGGCTTCAAATTGAAGTATGACAATTTCCGTGGTAAATTAGTGTCAAACTCAAGAAAGAACGATCGAAACACATGGTCCGAGTTCGTATTATGCCCCGAGATTCGGGCCTAAAAAGCTTTACCTATGATTACTTTGTGTAGTTTTTTCACTTATACTGTCCCACTGCTGCGCCACGCCACATGATTCTCTTTCCTTTCCCATATTCTTATGTGTACCATTGGGATTGGGCATTTTTTTTTATCAGCGGTGACAGGTATTCTAGAATGGTATACCAAAAATGGTATGGTATGGTATTCTAAAAAGTGATTGGTCCGTTATGTATACATAACCGACCAATCACTTTTTAGAATCCGCACTAAGAATAATTTATATCCAAACAATTACGAAAAAGGTTGCGCGCCGGGAGCGGAGGCAACGCCATTGGTATTGTTTGATTTTAAGTGTTATAGTCTTACAGTGGATATGTATCGGAAACTTTTGTACTAGAGTACGGAGTCCAAAGGGTATCTTCTCTTTATGGTTCAAGTAATAACATGTTAATATGATTGCAGCGGACTTCTGCCGCTCTCTGTACATGGACATCTTGCGGGTGGAGGGCGGCAAGATACTGTGGAGCTTCGTGAAGCCCCTCATCATGGGCAAGATCCTGTACACCCCGCCCACGCCCGCGGTCACCAGGATTATACAACAGGTTCATACACCCTACCACATAGCAATTTTACTCTTATCATCTTTAGTAGGTTAGCGTTTAGCGTTATTTGTGGTCATGGCAGTGTCGGCGCCAAGTTCGATTAGAATTTAGAAGGCCAGAACTTTTCCCATGTCTCCAAATAAAATGCAAATAAAGGTCTAAGGGCGAAATCGACCCGATGACGGGCATAAATAAAAAATATTTAAAATAGACGAGTTTACTTTCCCTATACATTATATTATTTAGTTATTTTATCCAAAATCAAATGGGGAATAAAATTGAACAAAGAAAGTATTTTTTTTTTCTATTAGTGCCACTCTGTGAAATACAGTGCTGTGGCGCGTCACAGTACGCGTTTATTCGAGTTCTGAAAGAAAGAATACGACTCATGTCACACACTATCTGTACATACCACAGAGTAAAGACTAAAGAAAGAGGTGCCCTTATTAAATATATGTATGAAAAAAAACGTGGTCATTGTTTTTTCATTTTCATTGTTCTATCTACCGGTAAATAGTTGAACTACTCGCTTCGTTTTATGTCGATGTTAGTACTAGGCCGACCACTCGGCCGAGTTGCTTGGGGCCAGTCCCTTTAGTAATTGGTCCAAGGTACATACATACTGCGCTATTTCGATTCTGTTCGCGGCGGGTGTTTTTTTTTTCATACCACTTGCCCATTGACCTTTACCTTTGTATTGTTATCAGTAGATACTGGCTGATAGATAACTATAACTCAAAATCGGGAAGTTGTATAGAATTTTAATGCTAATGTTATTTGCAGGCCAATTCTTCATTCTCAACGATGATCAAAATGACCAACCTGGTTCACTCGTTCGCCAAGTCGTTCCCAGCGGTGGGCAAGCTGGCGTCGCACCGGGAGGGCGTGGGCGTGCTGCGCCGTCTGATGACGTCGCCGCACTTCAGGACTATAAGGGCGATGATCACCGGTGATGAGGGCGGTGATGATGATGTGGAAATGCCTAATATCGATTTGGACGGGATTCTGAATGAGTTCGGCGATTTGGATGTAAGTTTGAATTTATTACTTTAATGTTTTTAGTGTTGAACTGATTTTGAAACGTTAATAATAAAGGAATACAAATATTAACCTTTATCGCAGAGGTCGCTAGTTGCCGTTTTTTTATTTTTTATGTAATTTTTTTAATCTGTCATATAATGGAAAAAATACAAATGATTGACGTAATATTATTAAAAACTTTAATTCTTCCAGCAATTTAAAAAAAAAATATAATCTCTTTAATTAGACTGACTAGTGTATAAGTACTTTTAAGTGTGAGTACTTTTGGGCCCGTAATAATAATCGATTTAAAGATTGAGATCGAACTTGAGATGCTATTTTTGACAGATGTTCCATACATTAAACGTCAAAACTGCATCTTAAGATCGATCTCAACATTGAGATGCATTGATTAATACGAGCCGACTTTTATCAACACATAGAACGGTTATCCTCTTGCAGGGTATAGGCAGCCTGTTATCGAAGGGGTCAGAGCTGCTGCACTGCGTCAACTTGAACCGGTTCCGTCCGTCCGCGGACGAGCTGCAGCTGTCGCACGAGGCCGCGCGGCTCAGCACCGTCAACGAGTTCACCGCAGGTAACGCGCCAGCAACTTCATATTGTGATGCTATTAAAAAAAAAATTGTATGGTTAACATATTGACTGGAACTCATATACGGGTTGGGTCGACCGGGGAGTACCACCCTCTCACAGATTATCGGCGTAATGTAGCTATTTTAATGACTCACCGCGCAATGTACAGCCGAAACAATGGATTGGTTGTACGTTGTGCGCCAGATTAACTATGATTCCTACGATGAATGAGAGTGCTGGAAGACCAAATCCCGCCCCCCGCTTTCCCCTCTCTCTGCCTTAATCCCCTCTCCTCTTCAGGTCAGCAACGTGTGAGCGAAAGGAAGGGTCTCTTCCCTTTATCCCACTCCCCTTCAGATCCATGACGGAGTGATACTTTTAGTATTGTAAACATTTATCGACCACGCTTAGCATCATGCAGGCCGTACGCTTGTTTACCGACTTAGTTATATTTAAAAAAATATTTGCGTTGCGTACTATGCGTGCATGCGTACCGATATATCGACGTATACTTTAAGCTATAGCAAAGAACTACATAATTCATAGACTTTGATTATCTACCTAAAAACTTATGAAATACATGAAATCTGTAGTAACTCAGCTCTAAATCGCAGGTCTGGTGTTTCTGAACAACACTGACTCCCTTACGAACGTGGAGTATAAAATCAGGATGGACATCGACAACGCGCCCACAACCAAACGACTCAAAGACTAGTGAGTATTTAGAAATACTTCTTTTGAACGAGGGCATAGAATTTGTAGTTCTGGCGACCAGCGAGTGGTAATAGAGATTAGGTAATATTCAGTTCATGTATACACGGCGACAAGGTTCGCCACCTGTCACGTTGGTTTGTGACTATCTGGTGAAACGTGGGCTTTGAGTTGGTTTAATACCTCCACAATGTGGTGGTGTACCACTCAAGCCTCTGACTACCCCCGAATGGGGATAAAAGTCGTTACGTATATTTTTTTTTTCCCCTGACCGTAATTCGTCCACGGTGCAATCTCAACAGAGACTAGCCATCTGATCTGCGCAGGAGATATGGTACAATGCGTGTGTGTGCAAGCACTGGTGCACTCTCTCTTCCCTCACTCTCACAGTCCGATGGGACGGCTCCAACACCACCAGGGAGAGGTCAGGCGCAGGACCGACGGCGACACGTGCTCGGAGCAAGCATGGAGACCCTCAGTTCAAATTGTCACTAATGGTCAGCCATCTTTGACTGACCTTGCCAAACGTTGCTTAATCTCCAATCGATTACCGATCAGTGATTACAACTGGCTATGAGCGCCTTTACATTTCACTGAAGAAATGCGGGGCTAATAGCGACACTATGCAACTTTGCAGCAATTCCGTAAAAGCAATTCATTTTTCCGACCCTCCAGCAGAATCCGCTAAATTTCCGTGAAACGGTCTCGTGACTATTTGACAGAAATTTAGCGGACTTGCTAAGGATTCCTCAGAAAATCAGAAAAATGAATTGCATTGGCAATGTTGCATAGCGTCGCTATTAGCCCCTCTGAACATCTACGAGCTCTCAGAACGAATTTAAGAGTTTTTTTTTTCAACATACAATACAATACAGTTTGATTTACGAGCAATCTTCTTCCAGCCTCTGGATCCCTGGTCCCGAGGCGAACTTCATAGAGAACATGCGATACTTCCGCGGCTTCGTGCAGATCCAGGACATCGTGGACAAGGCCATCATCAGCCTGGCGCGGGATGAGGGCGGGCGGGCCGCGCGGGGCGGGCGGGGCAAGAGGCAGGCGCCGGTCGACGCGCAGTGGGCAGTGTACACGCAGCAGACGCCCTACCCCTGCTACAGGAAGGACTAGTGAGTTAAATAACATTCTTTTCAATTGAGGGATGTCGTTAATATTGTGATCGACACTTTTTTTTATGACTATGTTGTTGGCCAAAGTGGCATCTACAACTTCACCCGGACAGAGGGCGAACGTAAAGTGCGCTACAGCCGTAAGGGCAGGGAGACAGCTGACTCAAGGGCGCTACGTTGGGCACGGCCTCAGCTTGGGCTGCTGCTTTAAGAGAGAACGGGGGTTTCATTACCACCGGATCACTACGCGACCTCACAGAAGAACCGGCAAGAAACTCAGCGAGCTTATCGAATGCCTAGGTGCGTCTAGGTCCTGCTAGACGTATAGACGAACTTACTAGCGGAAGTGGGGAAACGTCGACCTCGCCGGCGAGGTGTCTGGTGGAGTGTGCGTGTGTCGGTCTCCTCAACATTTGAGTCGAGGAGAGCGGTAAGTGGGTCGGAAGGGTGGTCGACTTAAAACAAACTATCCACGGGCTCCACGGCTAACGAGAAGCTAAACTAATGTTATTTTTTTATAAAGTTGTTAACATGCTGCGTTTCGTACGATGAGTGAGAGAGCCGTAAGCCCACCCCTCCTCCCCCTCCCTCCATCCCACTCCCCTTCAGGTCGGCAATGTGCGAGCAATACCTTTGGTATTGTAAGCATCTATAGGCTACGGTAACTGCTTAACATCAGGCGGGCCGTACGCTTTTTTGCCACCGCAGTCCTATAAAAAATAAAAAAAAACGCCTTTATTTTAAATCCGATCGTGTGTTGCAGCTTCCAAACGTCGCTGTACGAGTCGCAAGTGCTGCTGGTGGCGTTCTTCTTCTCGCTGCTGTTCACGGTCGCGTCGACGGTGCGGTTCATCGTGTCCGACAAGGAGACTGGCAACACTATGGTATGGGGACATCAACGGTTCAGGAGCCCCTAAGTATTAGAGCGCTAGTGATGCATTCGTTCCTATCGAAACATTCAACTAATAGCTACAGCTTTCTTAGCTCATTTAGAAAGAAAGAAAGAAAGAAAAACTTTATTGCGACTAGCAACACAAAACAATAATAAATATAGAAAGAGGAAAAAAATGAATGAATGTGTTGGAGCCTTATAGGTTTCTGTTTAAGATAGCGTTTCTCAAAGTGAAAATTAATTGGTCAAAGGTCCTTTCACAGGTTTTATAACAGTCCAAATGGGGCATACGCATCCCAAATTTATTCCCATGCCAAATGATTAAATATGAAAAACCAGCACTTATAGTTAGAATGGGTCTGCCACCGCAATGGTCAAGCTGCTTGCGATCGTATTAAATAATTGGATGGATTCCATTTGGATGCATCCATTTGTAACGCCGTTTGGATGTATTGTCAATGCCGGTCTTATCCTGGCAGTTGATGTCGGTGATGGGTCTGGAGCTGCGCTGGCACACGCTGTCGTGGTTCATCGCGTCGCTGGTGGAGATGTGCGCCACGTGCGCGTGCGTCACGCTCGTGCTGCACGTGGGACAGATCCTGCCGCGGACCGACCCTAGCCTTGTGTTCACACTACTCTTCATCTTCGGAATAGCTGTACTTAGTTTTTGGTAAGGAATGTTCTTTTAGGTTGATAGGTATCCCGCTCGCACTTTGCCAGTGAGATATGAAAATATGTAGATGATGAGTCGATCAGCGTATGTTTTTTTGTCAGTTTTATTATTTTTTATGGATAACTTACGATTAACCAAAAAAAAAATACTATGTTTATTTGTTTTTTACAAAAATAAACCAAATGGACCTCGAGACAGTTTTCCTGTATCTCTTAAGGCCGGGTCACACCAAATGCGTGACGTGACGTGACGTGACGTGTGCACGCACCAGTTGTAATGTATGAAACTGACGTGCGGATGCGTGACGGACGTCAATTGCACGCTGCAGTCAATTGGCTACAGCTTATCTATATTGAATATGTTGTTGGTAGCTACATGATCTCGAAGCTGTTCGAGTCGGCGAGCGTGGCGGCGGTGTGCGCGGCCATGCTGTACCTGGTGTCGTTCATGCCGTTCATCATCATCCTGTCGCTGGAGGCCGTGCTCGTCAGCTCGCTCAAGCTGTTTGTCGTGAGTAATGAGAATTCGTAACGAATTTTGTTGACAACGCAGATTTATAGAGCAAAGAAATCCATAACATACAGTGCAAAAGATTTTGTTCTGCGACAAAAATTACGTAGTTATGACCAAATGACTATCGAAGTACGCGCGCGGCTGTTGTGACGTCACATGGGCCACGCGCGCTTTGTAGTGAATGGTGGCGCGAGCCGGCGCGGGTACAGCGCGCCTTTAAGCCGATCGGCCATGTTACGTCTCACAAAATGTGTTATAACATCGCAACGGATGGACCGATTTCGACGATGTCAAAATTATATTGATGATAAAGCATAGTGTTAACAATGGTGTTGGTTTTGAGTTGATTTGTCGGCCTAGTAATGATTCCCATTAGGGGATGTACGCTGCCGACTTCCACTCATTACGATACACTTGTTTATAGGTTTGAGCGTAGGCTTTTGTAGTCTCTCTTGAGGTCGAGGTTTTGTTTGAGGTTGACTTTTTATGCCCCCAGTGCCTGTCGATGTCGTCGTCGCTATGCTACGCGTTCCTGTACGTGACGCGGTACGAGGCGCGCGGGACGGGCGCGGGCTGGGCGCAGCTGTGGGCGGCGCCCGCTGAAGAAGACATGTCCATCGGCCTCGCCGCTGGCATGATGCTTGTGGACGCCGCAGTTTACTTCGCCGTCGGCTGGCTCATTGATAGATACTTTGGTGAGTAAACATTACAAGGTTGTAATCGTACTCCGACTAGTTGGGATTCAAATCTTATGGCCGCTTTGAAGTGGGTTGCGAGCGCAGGTACACCCCCGTCCCCTCTACAGCCCGCATAACGCAGGCATTACTTTACGTCAACCATAAAGTTTGAATTCATCTGTAAATATCAACCAAATCTGTGTAGAATATACAAGTGAATTTCAGTAAGTAGCAAAAAAATATAAAGAAAGATTTGGATGGTCCAAAATCATAATAAGTTTCGAAGCTTCACCACAAAACAATTAGTAGCACTACTAGTGAATATGGCGAATATACAGATTCCTCTCCTTCCAAGGTTTTCCAGAAGAAATCGATAACATCTTTCAATGTTCTTTAGTATTTGATCTATGTTGTTAGTCTTATTATTGGTGTAAAATGAATACTGAGTGCTTTATCCGTCTATCTTCTCGCAGGTATAAAGACCCTGACAAGCAACATCACCCACTGCACCACGTCGGACGAGAAGGCGGGCGTGAGCATCGTGAACGTGACCAAGGTGTACGGCGAGGGGTCGCGGCGGCCCAAGCTGGCGCTCGACAACGTGTCCATCGAGCTGCACAAGGGACAGACCACCACGCTGCTCGGACACAACGGCGCTGGGAAGACTACGCTTATGTGAGTATGGACCAGTCTAATAAATATAATATTATACCATTGGTTGAAGTGGAGAAACATACATGAATGACTGTATGTAGTTAGTCTAAATTCCTGACTAACTTCGATAAAATAACAAAAAAAAAACTATGCTATGACTTCACTCCAATTTCCTTCCATAGTTCGGACCGGTTCTTTTGAGTTGGATGCTTAAAGGTCACGACTCATAGTTTGTACTCTGCTCCGCGAGGGCCCGCGTGCGAAATTATCATAAACCAATTTTTGTACTGCAGGGTTTTTGGAATTTTTGTTTTGAATTGGTCAGCTAGCGTCAATCCATCAGTGAAGTCCATAGCTCTTGGTCGTAAATTCTTTTTTAAGACATTGCCTGCAAGTTGACCATCTCTATATTGTAGTAACATCCTGACGGGCATGCTGAAGCCGACCAAGGGGCACGTGATAGTGCGGTCGGAGCGCGCTGCGGGCACGCGGCTGGGCGCGTGCCCGCAGCGCGACGTGCTGCTGGACCACATGACCGCAATGGAGCACGTGCTGCTGTACGCGCAGCTCAAGACTGGTCTCACTGCCGCGGAGGTGCAGCCGGAGGTCGACAAGTGAGTTATTATAACTTTCGTGACCTAGCTAGTCTAGTCCAAACAAAAATTCACTACTTTGACCACTAGATTCGATACAGAAGAATCTACCTGCTATGGTAACGTACTTAAATGTCACTTAGTCCTCCTTTACATGTAAACGGATCTAATTCGAAATACAAACTTATGATTTTTAACCTTAAATGTTCTTTGGCCCTTGGAGCAAACCTTGTGCAACACCTTAAATGTATTTAGTACCACATTTTTTTCCTAACTTAAACAGCATTTCATTTGATCATGTTTCAAATTCAACATCTAGTCTATTAATTAACTGTATTCAAAGCCATAATTTAAAACAATACTTGAATAAACCCGCATGTTGAACGTTATCAAAAGCTTTGGTAAAATCCAGGATGCTGGAAGTGCTGTCGCTGGGCGCGGTGTGCTCGGAGCCGGTGTGGCGGCTGTCGGGCGGCACGCGGCGGCGGCTGTGCGTGGCGCTGGCCTTCATCGGGCAGCCGCACCTCGTGGTGCTGGACGAGCCCACGGCTGGCGTCGACCCCGCCGCCAGGAGGTTTGATAATACTGGAACATTTATTACACGCTTGTTTAAGCTGGATCACCGAATACATATTAGGACAAAAAAATATATAAACTCGACTAATTTGAGGGATCTCGAGAGGGCACGCTGCCGTTGATGTTTTTAACTATTGACTCCGGGCTGGATGCTTTTATTTGTCTATACCATTGATAGTACATTTTTATATCCGTATCCTAATTGATACATGCAGAATCGATGAAGCTGTTTTTTTGATTGTCGGTATTGGTGAAATCGTTTCATCTAAGTTGAGAGAAATTAAATATTTTCCAGTATTATATGCAACAGGGGTTTAATTTATTTCATTTGGGTGCTGAATGCATAGATCTCATTTCTATAGATTTTTATTTGATATCATAAGTAGATTACAAATGTCGAGACGTCCCGTAACGAATGACAAGTTGGTAGGTCCTGAAATTTTATGGATTGATATTGATTATATTCTGTAACTGTAGGGACATCTGGTCGATGATAGAGAAACTGAAGGAGGACAGGACCATATTGCTGACGACGCACCACCTCGACGAGGCGGAGCTGCTCAGCGACCAGATCGTCATCATGCACAAGGTGAGAATGTTGATGATTATGCTGATTCCGATGAAGAGACACTTTGTAGACGTTGTAACTTCAGAATATTCTTAATTCTGTTTGTACACATACTATTATTTGCATCTTCGTCATTTATAAGCGAGAGAGCAATACGTTTAGTTGTGGCAAATTGAGTTTAGTCGTGCTTAGTAGCTAACATAAGTGTGACATAGTTCCAAAAGAAATAGGTGAGAGAAAATAGACTCACTATTCCAAAGTTCACCACTTCTGCTCCCCTTACGTTGCAGATGTCCTGGGCAGCGGTATCCACGCTCCATCAGGTGGACAGCCTAGGCAATTCCTTCCTAGGCAATTTTTAAAATTTCAATTGTTACTTTTTATTTGCACTTCCACAATAGAAAGGTTCTTATTCCTACCACCACTGATAGGTTTAAAAACATTATAGACCCTGTTAGGCACAGCAAACTAGAAGTCAGGGTTTATATTTCCTTGACCACCAGGGTCAAATCCACACGACCGGATCTCCAATCGAAATAAAGCGGTCCCTCGGCAACGGGTACAAGCTGACGGTGACGTACCCAGCGCGCGGGGTGGAGCCCGATCTGCCGCCCGCCTGGCCCGACGACACTACGCTGCAGGAGGACACCAAGAACCTGCTGGCACTCGTCCGGGACACAGTCAAGAACGCCAACTTGACGGACATCAACGGACTTGACGTGGAGATCGCGCTGCCCTTCTATGATGCCAATGGATCTAATAATAAGTGAGTAGTAACATTAAAGGTGGGTGATAAATAATGTCCAATAAAGTTGTAAGCAACTTCAGAATTCATGATTTTAAAAATATCGGATTATTTGAATATGAGTCGGTCATAAATACATTTTCCAATATCACACTCACGCTCGCTCTTTATTTATTTATGTTTATAGCTATTATAACAAGTTAATACCCAGTGTGTTAGTAAAGTCAGCTGGACTGGGTTACTGGACTGTCGCGTCACTGTCTTCGTATAAACGGCACTTAAAAGTGTGAATTCATTCATGGGAGTAGTGATGCGCCACAGTAATTAACTTTAACTGCATCATCATCATCATGTCAGCCAAAAGACGTCCACTGTTGGACATAGGCCTCCCCCAAGGTTTTCCACAACGACCGGTCCTGCACCGTGCTGACCGGTGACACGTAATTGTGCTATGGCTCCATATACGAAGAGTCTGAGAGCCCATTATAGATCTAGAACTTAATAGGTCCTTATGGAGCTATAGATTTATTTTTAAAAATTCTTGCTCACGTTAGAAAGGTTTCAGAGAATTTATAAAGAAGGCTCCCATGTATCTTTTCTAAATGTGATAGTAAATATTATAATTGTGTGCAGCTTCCTACAACTGTGCTCTGTGCTGGAGGCCACCCAGTCGACGCTGGGCTTCAAGAGATACACCCTAGACTGCAGCAGTCTGGAGCAGGTGTTCTTCAACATCTGCCAGCAGGCCGACGCGCCACACAACGGGATCGAATACGGTAGATGACCATTTAAAATTCCAATTTTTAACGATGGAGCTGTATTCCGGTACAATATAGGACGTATAATAAATATATCGTATGATTTCAGCAGTTAGAATAAAAAAAAATGTAACGTCACGACTTTTATCCCCATTCGGGGGTAGTCAGAGGCTTGAGTGGCCATACACCACCACATTGTGGAGGTATTAACCAACTCAAAGCCCACGTTTCACCAGATAGTCAGAACCCAACATGACAGGTGGTGAACCTTGTCGCCGTGTATACAGGAACTGACTATTACCTAATCCCGAGGGATAGGTAGGTTTCCTCACGATGTTTTCCCTCACCGTAAGCGAACTGTAAATTATGCACACAGATGAAAATCCATCCATTGGTGTATGCCCTACCGGGGATCGAACCTGGGACTTTCTGATTGCTAGCCCAACCTGTTCGCCCCTAGGCTATAGCCGTTTCCGCTTTAGTTAGAATAAGCCGAACTAAAACACCAAAACAGTGTAAATTCCTATTAATGGTTTATTGAACTATTTTTAAAGAACAAATGGACCTGTTCGAGCTAATAACACCACCAGATTTAACAAAGATAAATTATAACTTTTTTATACCGATATTAATTTATTCCGCAATAAGTCATAATAATCTATCCCTTTCATCCTAGTATCTAGTATTGTAGTAGGTATCCAATATCGTATTATCCAGTATCCTAGTACCTAGTATGTCAGTATCGTAGTATCCAGTACCCTAGTATCTAGTATCCTAGTATCTAGTATCCTAGTATCTAGTATCCTAGTATCTAGTATCCTAGTATCTAGTATCCTAGTATCTAGTATCCTAGTATCTAGTATCCTAGTATCTAGTATCCTAGTATCGTAGTACCGATCTAGTACCCTAGTATCTTGTATCTAGTATCCTGTATCCTAGTAGGTATCTAGCCGAGCAGTAGTACATTATCCCTGACAGTTTTCACTTGTGTATAACACGCAATGTATGTGGTGGTAGTGCGGTCGGAGAGTCCGTCGAAGAGCGCGTCGAGCTCGAGCATGGGCACGGAGCGCGCGGCGCCGGCGCTGCTGGCGGCGGCGGGCCCGCTGCGCGGCACTCGCGCGCAGCAGTTCCGCGCGCTCCTGCACGCCCGGTACCTGCACCATCTCAGGAACACGTCAGTATTGCACAAACACACTGCTTTTGATACAAAACAAACCTGATTTTTATACAGGGGGCTTACCACCACCTCTTATAGCAGTTTTGTTTTAACGTTTCAGCGGCCATTTGTGCAATGACGTTTCTTATTGTCTTGACAATAAGGTACGTCATTGCACAAAAAGACGCTGAATCGTTAAAACGTTCCTGTAATTGAATCGCAATAAGAGTTCGTGGTAAGCCCCCAGGACGCCATTTTGTAACCGGCAAAATACATTTACAATGTCTTAACAAAGCTTTGTTTTCATTATACATCGACTTCAACTTTCTATGTTTATTACGAAATTGAGTATCTTCAGTATCTTGCATAGTCTTCGAGTAAATATTATCGTTCTTATATGAAAACTATACTAACGTATTTGTTTTTACACCTACCTCCATAAATTAGTATTTCGTGATATGTAATATGAGTCTGTGTAATTGGCGCATTTTTAACAAAGTGAATTTTTACAATATTTTTGCCAGTAATTTTGGCAAAACACACATTCTTAACCGTTCTCAGTACTCTTACAAAATGATCTAACCAGTTAACCTACTGGGAATATCCGTTCTAATAGATTCACTAGGAAGACCACTGGGAATTACGTTCCCAGTCGACTAAACAGCTCCAAATATGGACGTGAAAATGATTTTCCAACAAATTTTCCAACTCAAATAAAATCGCAGAGGGTTCGGTAAACGTGTATATGTTCAGTTGGCTGCTGTTCATGCTGCTGGTGCTGCCCGCGCTGTTCATCATCGTCGCCATGGGGTTCTCGATGCTGCGCCCGCCCGCCGACAACGAGGTGTCGCTCAAACTCAACGACTTGTACGGGGGCTCCACTCAATTCCTAGTGTGAGTATTATAACTAGACTAACCTACTAAACTTATTAGCTAGATTAAACTGGACTAGATAAGCGGTTAATGGGGTCTCGCGCTCAGTGACTGTCGTAAGATCCCAAGACTGCACCCAATGAAGGCATTCAGGACTTTATTGCAACTAGGAGGCGCCACGTGAGAATGGGCTAACAGTTGAAAGTTATGACCTCTCTTTCCGACATCGCGGTGTATATGTATTTTTAGTGACATAGCGGCATAGATTCATAAAAGCTTCGCGCGTGCGCTTTAACTAGTTACCGCCCTACTAAGAAAAATCATTTCCAGAAATGCGGCAACTTATTTTCGTTTGCGGCCTGTCAGTTTCATACAACGGTTGCTGTCAGATATACTGAAGTACTAAAAATTTGCGTGGTATCAGTTGCCGCATTTTATTAGTGCACATGCTCCATCTAGTTGGAGCGCCCTCGCGGAAACTAAAATTAATCTATGCATAGCGGCTTCTTTGTTCTCATTGACCCGTACTTACTAATAGCAAAAGCCTCGTAACATAGATCTCAAATGCTTGAAAATTACTTCAACTTGCAAATGCCATCTTGACCATTTTAAGATTATTATGTTTAATATACACTTGTATAAAAAATTATACATATGCTCATTACACTAGTATAAAGAATAATACCTATGCTGCATTACGTTACATTCAGGCCCCGGCCGTCAGTGTATTCTAACATGGACCCGTCGTTCGCTGAACAAGTGATGGGGTACCTTCGAATGGACAAGCAGGCCAAGAATTGGACGAGTCAGGTAACATGCATTTTATAATACTTTAGTTGTCTAATACAGAAACTTCATGCCTAATAGATCAAATTCGCCAGACTAACATACTGTATGGTCCCAAAATAAGCATCTCTTATATTATCCGCTCCGTATAAGGACTGGGGACAATCCCAGTGGCACTCAGACCATTATGAAATGGCTATTTCCGAAACCTGCCCCGTCAGAAATCGAACCTGCAACCCCTAACTGTAGTCTTTTGAGCATATGTCTTATAACTCCACCAAGGCAACTAGGAGCTCGGATGGAATGCGGCTTCCCCGCCCGCATACCTCCCGCACACCGCCACCGCCTTGCCGTGTGGGTGACGTCACATTTGACAGGTTCCTAGTTGGCTTGGTGGAGTAGTACTACTTATGTTTTTGCATAAAGTTAAGTATTTGGTGTTGATGGCAGGATTCCCCGTCATGCAAGTGTGTGGAGACGCACCAGGAGTGCGATATCAAGGAGAACCAGACGAGCCGGCCGCAGCTGATGGTGCTGCCCGACGTGGCCACGCTCAACAACTGGCTCATCGACACGCAGGACATCTACATCGAGAAGAGGTAATCACAATGCACCTGTAAAACAATAAATAAATTGTCTATACTTTTCGGTCAATCTTGAATGACCAACACCCCTAGGTTCAGTGGTGTAGCCAATTGACTGCAGCTCATATACGTTCTGGCTCGACCGGGGTAATAACACCCTTTCACACAAGATAGGCGTGACGCAGCTATTAAAGCTGCGTTTCGTACGATGAGTGCCGGAAGCGCAACCCCCCGCTCCTCCCCTACCTCCGTCCCACGCCCCTTCAGGTTGGCAACGTGTGAGCAATGCCTTTGGTATTGCAAGTAGCTGTAGGCTATAGTAACCACGAACGTAAATACATACTGGACTGTTCACTACTGCACAAAAAACGAGCCGAGCGAGAGGCCCCAGTTAGGACCGTGTCCCTGTCATTTCGAGTTGCCATGCCAAAATAATAATATAATATTTTATCATATAAACAATAGTCACGATAAATACTAAATTAATTTATTTGCTTGATTTAAAAACTAACAATCACTACCCAACCATAATATTATTTTTGGCATGGCAACTCGAAATGAGAGGGACACGGTCCCTACTGGGGCCTCTCGCTCGGCTCGTTTTTCTGTCTAAGAATTGTCAAGGTATAATAGACCTTAAGGCAGCAGAATAAAGTTGAATTTCTTCTTAACCAAAAACTCAAGTGATAAATCCTCATTATACATCCGTGATAGTAACTGTGTGTCTGCCTCCCTAGTCACATAAAAATGTCGGGTCAGACTGCCGGCCGATAGGCAGATCGGTATCTATTGTATTCAGGCCTTTCAAGTTTTGTTATAATGTACTTACGTGGATAAATTTCAATCAGCTTTAAGACAGTAGAAAGTCATAAAAAAAATTTCGCCTATTAAACAAAGCAGAAGAATCAATTTGTCTGACAAAATCGATCTGTGTCAGATACGTCGGCTTCTCATCATCCCTGAAGAGCAACGTGACGAACCTGGTGGCGTGGTACAACAACAAGGGTCACCACGCGCTGCCCGCCGCGCTCAGCGCAGTACACAGCGCCGCGCTGCGAGCTGCCGCCGCTGCGCCCAGCGCCAGCATCACCACATACACGCACCCGCTCAAGATCAGCAAGGAACAGATCAGCAAGGCCACCGTGTCAGTATAAATCCTGTCCTAATCGTGTCCTGGGCGGCTTCCACTTACCATCAGGTGGACGGTCTGCCAGTGTGCCATCCTTGGCTATAAAAAAAAATAAAAAAAATATCCTGGGACATTCTTTTACACACGGCTACCTGATCCCAAACTACAGAGCTTGTACTATGGAAACCAGATAACTGATATTACTACATATACTACATTTTTTTGTAAAAAGGTACATATTTAATATACATAATTACCTAGACACAGGACATACAGACATGTTCATACACACAAATGTATGTCCCGGGTAGGAATCAAACCTACGACTTGCAGCGTGAAAGGCCGAATCTAAACCAACCACGCCAACGGACCCGTCAATTAGTTACAAACACATATTCAGTCGAACCATCCAGTCCATCCACGGACGAACCACGTTTTGGACTCCGCACTAGGAATAACTTGCATCTAAATATTACCCAAAAAATACATCGAGACAAATGTTCTTTCTACTCCACCAAGCCAACTAGGCGCTCAAATAACATGCGGCTTTTCCACCCGCAAACCGCCCGCACACCCGCCACCGCCTTCGGCTTTCCGCGCACACGACGCCAGCACATCGCCACCGCCTTTAAGTGCGGGTGACGTCACATTTGACAGGCGCCTAGTTGGCTTGGTGTAATAGCGCTTGATTCACTTTATCTGGTGGTTGCTGGTTCGATTCCCGCCAGAGGCAAATTTCGGAAACGGCCTGGGTATAAAGGGTTTTCCAACTCAAAAAGGGTGGGTTCTATTGGGGTGGGGTTTATTGTATGGTGTTATTTGTCGTCCAGTTACCAGCACGTGGCGGATGCGGGCATCTCGGGGCTGGTGCTGGTGGCGTACAGCCTGATCAGTGCGGGTGCTGCCGTGTACCTGGTGGGCGCGCGCCGCAGCCAGGAGAAGCGGCTGCAGCTGCTGTGCGGCGTCAGTCCCGCCATGTACTGGGCCACGGCGCTCGTCTGGGACCTGCTCGTGAGTACTGCCTCTGGACTGATTCTGATCAGCGTGGGCGCCGCCGTGTACCTCGTGGGCGTAAATTCCCGCTCTTAAAAAATTGCCCCGGTCTCAAAATTTCCCATTCGCGAAATGTCCTATTAGCAAAAGTCCAATTCGCAAAAGTCCTATTAGCAAAAGTCCCATTCGCAATATGTCCTATTAGCAAAATTACCATTCGCAAAATTTCCCGCTTCTAGGTAATGAGTCGACGTAACATGGTCCTGAGTTCATTGGACCGTATTATTTTGTTACAAGTTTAGTTATTGAGGAGTTAATGAAAATATTCACTTGGGTCTTGGCATCCTAGTAATCGTGACTTGTTTGTCGTCAGGTGATGGCGATAAACGTGTGTATAACGGCGTGCGTGATGCTGGCGTTCGGGTTCCCGGTGTTCGTGGAGCGGAACAACCTGCCCGCCATATGCATCATGTTCATGCTCTATGGGTAAGAACGTTATTCCATTTGCAGTATGCGAGCAATTCGACCGCCAGGAGTATAAGGACCTATAATCGCAAACACGTTCTTCACCATGAATCAAACTACAGGAATGTTGAAAAAAACAAAAGCTAACCAATGCGTATAACCATTAGATGTCCTGGGCGGCGGCTTCCACTTACCATCAGGTGGACCGTCTGCCAGTGTGCCATCCTTGGCTATAAAAATAACCGCCAAGTCTCTAGCTATTACGGTTCATGAGATACAGCCCGCTGACAGACAGACAGATGGACAGACAGACAGACGGACAGCGTAGGCTTAGTAATAGGTCCCGTTGGCACCCTTTGGGTACGGAACCCTAAAAAAAGACATTAGCTACCGTCCTGCATCACGATATCAAGATTCACGAGGCACATCCCTTTTATAGAAGACCCCGACAATAATCATACCACCTGCCTTGCTAAAAGATCTTCCCTTTCCACTAAAGGAGTTTAATATATCGTGTCCATTAATTAATAGTAGGCGGTTTTTTTAAGGTGTAATTGTTTTGCGTCAGGTTCGCGTGCGGCAGCCTGGTGCACGTGGCGGAGAAGCTGTTCTCGGAGGCCAGCATCGCCAACATGGTGCTGTTCTGCGGGAACGCGTTCGTGGGCCTCGCCTGCCTCGCCATACTGCTCATACTCGACATCATATCCGAATCAGAGGTAATGTAATGTAACGTCACGACTTTTATCCCCGTTCGGGGGTAGTCAGAGGCTTGAGTGGCCATACACCACCACATTGTGGAGGTATTAACCAACTCAAAGCCCACGTTTCACCAGATAGTCAGAACCCAACGTGACAGGTGGTGAACACAGGAACTGACTATTACCTAATCCCGAGGGATAGGTAGGTTTCCTCACGATGTTTTCCCTCACCGTCAGCGAACTGTAAATTATGCACATAGATGAAAATTCATCCATTGGTGCATGCCCCATCGGGGATCGAACCTGGGACCTTCTGATTGTTAGCCCAACCTGTTCACCCCTCGGCTACAGTCGAATCAGAGGTCAGTCGCTATTATAAGAAATAATGTAATAGTACTTGTTTAGGGAGGGAGTGATCGTAGTAATACCTAGACTAGGGCGCATTTATGCCAAGTGTCCACTGGCAAAAAATCTTGCACAAGTCGACTTGCGCAAGCGGCGTCCAATGTGTAAACGCTCGCGCAAGTGGACTTCTGCGACTTGCCCAACTTGCTGGAAGTTCCACGCGTACACGGTTGTGTAAAATTGCAGTCAGTGGAAACAAGTCAGCAATTGACTTCTGCAAGAATTTGCGGAAGTTACTTGCCAGTGGATACACGGCATTATGACCTTAACTACTCCCCGATTGTTGCAGGCGACAGACTACGCTCGCTACGTGTTGCACAAGATCTTCATGCTGGCGCCGCAGTTCGCTCTCGGCGACGGGCTGCTTGAGATCGCCAAGAACACTATACAAGCACAGGTTAGTATCCTTTTAGAGCTTGCATCTTCTGCACAAGTTCAGTTATCCTAGGCCTAAGACTGCGCCCGCGATATTTGAAATCGTTCGCGGACCATATTTTGACTCCTGCGGACCACTGGTTGCTATTTTATATTAATACTAGCTGATGCCCGCGACTTCGCCCGCGTGGATGTCGGTTATCGCGACCAAAAGTAATCATGAAATTTTGGTCCCGTTACCGCAACCCATGAAAACCTATTCCAGGGATAAAAAGTAGTATGTCTTATTCCAGGCTATAATCTAACCCTGTACCAAATTTTATAATTGCCATCGATGTAATGTCATTGATAATTGCCCATTTTTTAAAGTATTAAAATGGATATAGTATGATAACCTTATAGATAGATATCCTTAAGACATATGCCATCGCGGACTTTTCTGTAGACCTATATAAGATACACAATTCCACCATTCATCATTTTGTTATATCTTAAAGAGTTAAGGCAGCGGTTTCGTTGAAATCTCACAGACGGCTTATTTTTTCCGACACCTCCAATAAATATCATTATATTTTAGCCTATGTTAACAAAACCTTTTATATACTAAAACCTTCCTCGAGAACCACTCTATCCATTGGTGAAAACAGCATGAAAATCGGTGCAGCCGTTTTTGAGTTTATCGCGAACAGACAGACGCGGCGGAGGACTTTGTTTTATAATATGTAGTGATAGTGGTAGTGATATTGTGTATTCCCTAGGTTCTCAGTCGGTTCGGGATGGACACGTACAAGGACCCACTCGGCTCATCGCTAGTGATGTACCACTACATATACCTGCTGGTGGTGGGGACAGTGCTGTTCCTGCTCAACCTGGCTATCGAGTACGATTGCTTCGAGATTATATTGGCCAGGTGAGTGTCATTCTACTCTGGAGTGGTCCCGGTTCGACGAAAGTGCCCCTGCTTTATAACCGGCTCAACATAAAGTGTTATTTGACGTTTGTTTGACGGGCCCGTTGGCGTGGTTGGCTTAGATTCGGCCCTCCACGCTGCACGTCGTAAGTTCGATTCTTACCCGGGACATGCATTTGTGTGCATGAACATGTCTGTATGTCCCGAGTCTGGGTGTATATGTATATTAAGTACGTATTTACAAACAAAAAGTAGTATATGTAGTAATATAAGTTATTTGGTTTCCATAGTACAAGCTTTACTTAGTTTGGGATCAGGTAGCCGTGTGTAAAAGAATGTCCCAGGATATTAGGTATTATTATTTGGTAGGTTCCGGTTGGAGCGCATCCCGGCGCGGGCGGGCGAGGAGCTGGAGCCGCTGGAGGTGAGCGCGGAGCGGCGGCGCGTGCGGGCCGCGCGGCTGCACCACCCGCCGCTGCGCGTCAACACCATCGGCAACATCAACAGAGGTGACATACACGATGCAGCCCAACCGTCCTGAGGATGTCTCGTTTAGAGGCGAAACACGTGTCGAATTGATTTTAGATTCGCTTTGTCTGCGGTGAATTGCTAATTGTTAGGGTCCATGACCCATGACAGACATATTATTCTCGACTGACAGGGAGTTCGGTCTTGTTGGCCTCTTCTATTATCGATCAATTCATTTGGTTTATAATTTTGGAGGTTGACAATTCCGAGGGTGAGTGGTGGGTTCCTCTCTATAATTGTTTAACTAAGTAGTACCTCTCACTAGTAGCTCGCATACCGCGTCGCGAGTCGCGAGCATGCGCGAGCCTGTCTCGATATTCATAAAATGTTCTACTTTTATGTTCTGTCTGAACTGACCTTATGGCGGCTCGAACTCGACGCTACTTTAAACAAACTGGTTAGTTAGTCGAGTCTTAGTTCAAATGTTTTTTTAGGGTATACGGGTATACACCTCGAGTATGCTAGTCCGACCCTCGATATGAAGTACATAAAACAAAGATTGAGCAGATCCAAAGAAAATTTACACGTTTTCTCGCTTTAAAATTTTAAATTCCAAATAAAATAAAATAAAAATAAAATTCACCTTGAGTCAGTAACACCCTTTAGCAGGCTAATGTTTGGTATTTTTCAGGTTTTGTGTTAACAGAAGACAAGAAGGACTCCATCCAGCGTATAGTGGTGCCCCCCAGCGACGCGGCGCAGTGCGTGGAGCTGTCCAAGGTGTACCCGGCGCTGGCGGGGCGGCGCCTCGCGCTGCGCAACCTCACGCTCGGCATACCGCCCGGACAGGTCAGTTCACCCTCCCCTTATTACAAGGGGGAAGAAAGGAGGTACCAAGTCCTCCTATTTTTCTTTTTCCAATATAAGCTTTCATCAGGACTCGTCCTCTACATTGGACACTGCTAAAGTCTAGCATATGGAAGTTACCGCAAGTGTGTGTGGTCAAGCCACAGTGCAGTATTTATTTAAATAATGGTTACAGCCACAATGTCATAATATGAGTGCTCGGGTGAGGCATGCGCGGCATATGGACACACCTATTGGTTTAGACTCTAAATGTGGCGATATGTGGCTCTAAACATTAAAGCCACATACCAATAAGCCATATTAATATTTATGCATAAGGCCGTGGTCTCCTATTAAATGCCATCGGCCACTTACAGCGTCACGCGTACGCCGCGTCACAATTTTACTATAGTGACGTCGGCGTGTGAAGGAGACCACAACAGTACATTTCTATAGTAACATTGTGACGCGGCGTACGCGTGACGCTGTAAGCGGCCGATGGCATTTAATAAGAGACCACGGCTTTATACTGAATGTGTGAACGCACCTTAGGAAGCAATTATAATGATGTTTACTCAATTAGTTTACGATTGCATTCTAAAACAATACTGGACTAATTTATTGGTGTATGTTTATAGCATGCAGTTTTCATCTTCAATCAAGTTGTTCACTTTATAAATTAAATGTTAAATCAAAGTGTTGTGTGTGAGCAGTGCACGGCTCTGCTCGGTCAGAACGGCGCGGGCAAGTCCACGACGTTCGCGATGCTGACCGGGGAGGTGCGGCCCAGCGCTGGACACATCTACCTCAACAACAAGCGCGTCTCCCCGCGCCAGCTCTGCACCGGACTCATCAGTGAGTGGGCTTGATCATGATCATGATGATCAATAGTAATGACATTGTTTGAAAATCGTAATGAACTTGCTGCAGCTCATACGGACTGACTCGACCGGGGCATAGTAGAAAGATGGATAGTAGGTTATCTTCATAGAAACGCACCGCGCGCGGCTTGTGTGTGTGCGCCATGCGTATCTATGCGTCGCGCACGCACACTCAAAAATCACATGCATTGTTTCGCACTGATAACCGGGTCGAGATTTTGTTTGAGTGTGCGTGCGCGACGCATAGATACGCATCGCGCACACATACAAGCCGCGCGCGGTGCGTTTCTATGAAGATAACCTACTACCCATCTTTCTACTATGACCGGGGTGCCTCTCTCAGAAGATCAGCGTAAAGTAGCTTTTACAGTTATGTGTGTACGATGAGTGAAAGAGCCGGAAGCTCAACCTCCCCCCCACCTTTCCCCTCCCCTGCCACTTTTTGCAACCGCAAGGTTGATAGGAGTGGCCACTTTAATAAATCTAAAAGTGGAGTCAAGGGTCCTGTCCCACTCCCCTTCAGCAGCAATGTGCGAGCGATGCCTTTGATATTGCAAGTATCTATAGGCTACGGTAACAGCTTAACATCAGGCGGGCCGACCGCCTGTTTGTCACCTGTCAGAGTTGGGCAAAATTTAATTGCGGTTAATTAATTGCAAATTGCAGGTGATGTCACAATTAACAATTAATTGTGATTTGTTCGCGATTGACAAACAACTGAAAATTAATTGTTAATTGTGACACCACATGCAATTAGTAATTAATTAATTGCAATTAAATTTTGCCCAACTCTGCCACCTGTCACATAAAAAAGTCAAGTGTGGATGATGTTGTCGGTGATGACGAGACGGTTATAAGGTGTTGATGATGATGATGCGTGTTAGAACAGTAGTTCTTAAAGTATTGTTTTATAAAAATGGTTATCTTCCTTCAGGTTACTGTCCACAAAGCGACGCCATCGACCCCCTTCTGACCGTCGAAGAAACACTCGCTTTCTACTGTCGACTGAGGGGCATCAGCGAACAGGATGAGGTAACATTTATAAGTATTTAGTTCTTCTTATCGTATGGTTAGTGACCAACCTGGTGTCAGAGTTGTTCAAGCCGCCCGAAGGTCTCTGTTATGGTTCAACGATTGTCTAGATAACACCAACCGGGAACCACTTATGACGTGCCCTCCGAAGCACGGAGATACTCAGTTCGAAATGCATCTAAATTTTCACTAATCTCTGACTGACCGCGCGCAGTGTTGCTTTATCTCCGACCGTTTACTTGACAAGACAAAACGCGAAATAAAGGAGAATGGGCAAAGTGGTCTACCTACTCAACACTAACGAAACGTATGTCAATGAATAGCTTATTTTTAGTACTTTGTTTTATTCTATGGAAGCAAAACTGTAGGTGATGGGGTTCAAAATATTTTCGAGAAAAACATAATGAATCACCATGTATTTTTTTGTTTTTACATATATTTTTTTGTAAATCTTCCCTGCGTTCCCAATCAAAACAAAAAAATAATCATGCAAATCGGTCCAGCCGTTCTCGAGTTTTAGCGAAACTAACGCACAGAAATTCATTTTTATACACAGATTTGTTGCTTTTTGGCAAAAATAACTGCCACATTTTTTGGCATAATCGTTATATGTAATTGGAATACCTATTTATTAGCTTCTTATTTCCATAGACGGCGTCGGTGTTGACTAGGTAGACCAACGTTCATAAATGTTTGCCCATTCTCTTTTATTTTGTCTCATTCTCTCCTACTAATTAAAATAGAGAGAGTGACTTGGTACGACATAATGCGCGTCAAAAGCCTTGTCTTGGTGCGTGTGCTAGCCCTCCTATGCTAGAGGTTAAGGGCCACTTGCACCATCCATCTTAACCAACCATCTTGCGCCGAAATATGCTGGATACACATATTTAACGCACTACTTACATATTTAGGTGCAAGAAATATGCTTGATTTGGGTCAGAAACGACGTTTGATACGTGTTTAAGATGGATGGTGTAAGTGGCCCTAAAATGGCTTAGCTTGAAATGTGATAACCGAGTGACCAAATGTATTTGCAGGTGATAAAGCGGACAGTGGAGATGTTCGAGCTGGTGAAGTACGCTATGGTGCGCAGCGGCGCGCTGAGCGGCGGCAACAAGCGCAAGCTGTGCGCCGCCATCGCCTTCATGGCGCGCACGCCACTCGTGCTGCTGGATGAGCCCACCAGGTATCACGAACATTACATTAGTTGTGTGGCGACCTCACATCTCACCAGCAGATGGCGTTGAGAGCAACGTTCCAATACAACATCCGATCCTGAATCACGATATCGAGATCCCTGAAGACCTGGCGACTGACTGGCTATGTCACCAGTCCATCGCCAGGTCGTACCTGGCCAGGCCATACCTGTCATACATTCCAATACGAATTAGTTGACTACGGTGGCTCTAAGACTCTTATAAACAAACTGCGTAAAAAATATTTTACACAAGCCAATAAAGACTGACCCCCATATCAGAGGGAGATCGCGGGCCGGGCCAAAAAGCGGTCTGACTAAGAAAAATAAATGCTTTATAATGTTACTAACCGTGTGCCTTATGGGATTTACCATGAAAAATATTTCCCTTCATAGGTTTTATTTTCAAAAACGCTGATACCACTTATTTTTACGGAACGGACATCTAAACACCAAATATCCATAATGTATAAATTCAAAGGTGATGTCCGAGCCGGTTTAAGGTTGGCACTCATCAATCTACCCGGCACCCGATCAGCACCGCCTCGCCGCTCGGCGTCCACTCGTTGTCGACAGGTGGTCCGCGGGAGGACGCTGCTTTTACACCATAAACGTCACGTGATCAACCAGTAGACCGCGCGTGGTCAACGAGTGTACGCCGCGTGGTCAGCGCGTGGTCCACTTTTTTCCGGTTCAGTTAGTGTATGCCGACTGACGAGGCGGTGCTGGTCGGGTGCCGAGTTGATAGATGAGTGCCAACCTTTAGTCTGTGCGATGTCTGTCAGTGTTATTTCAGACAGACAAAAAGTAATCAAACCTTAGCACTGGTAGTGTTAACTGTGTATATGTTGTGTGTAGCGGCATGGACCCGGTGTCGCGCGCGTGCGTGTCGCGCGGCGCGCGCGCGGCGTGCGTGTCGCGGCGCGGCGTGCTGCTGTCCACGCACGCGCTGGACGACGCGCGCCGCCTGGCCGCGCGCGTCGCGCTGCTGCGACACGGCGACCTGGTCGCGCTCGCGTCCCTCGACGACTGCTTGAACAGGTCACTACATAACGCATACTTACTACTCCACCAAGCCAACTAGGAACCTGGCAAATGTGACGTCATCCGAAACTTGCGGCGGTGGACCGCCACCGCCGCACACCGGTGCGTGAGGTGCGGCGGGAGGGAAGCCGCGGGCGGTGGCGGATATGCGGGCGGGGAAGCCGCATTCCAACCGAGTTTCTAGTTGGCTTGGTGGAGTAGCAGCTACCTACCATTACCAATTAGCCCACCAACGTTTAAGGGTGAAATAGTCAGTGCAATTATATTGATTCAGAAGTGTTGCCGTATCGAAGCAAGATTAACATCACACGAAGTTGAGACTTATAGTAAACACGGTTGCTATATAAAAAAATAACGTTTACTAACTTACATAGTGGACAAGTCTATGATCCTTTAGTCACTTTCAGGCCGGCCGCATATTATCAGGAACTTTCTGACAGACATTTTATGGACGACCTTATGCAATCCACATAAAGCAAATTTTTCACAGTATGTATGCCCAGTAGAAAATGTATGCACGTAGCGCTTTTCGGCGTTTTACGGGCGGTAAGTTTCTTATAATGTTCGGCCAGTCGGATGACGTACAGTAGAATTTATGAATCGACCATTACTAGTGACCCCTTTCTCTCCGTATAGGTTCGGCGGCGGGTACGTGGTGCAGTGCCGCGTGTGCCGCGGCTCGACCCGCGCGGCGTGGCGCCGCGTGCGAGCACGTGCCGCGCACGCCGCGCTGCGCGTTCTGCACCAACACACGCTGCACTTCCTCGTGCCCACGCACGCTACCGGTCAGTACACACTATACATGCTACCAACGGATGAAACTAGATAATCTTTTACCAACTCCTATTCTTTCCTCCTATTCTTTCAATTCATGGGTGTTCTAAGACGACTAGCTTATCCCCGGGACTCGTCGTGGGCCAAACCTCGGCGTCATCGTTGAAAATCATAGTCGACCCTGGCTTACAAGAGTAACAGTGTTGTGTGTGGCGGGCCATGTCCATGTAAAAAAGCCACTATAGCTACGACTATCACTGTTTTTGAAAATAAACTGAAATACTATCTGCCCCTCGAGTACAATCTTCTAACTTTAGTCATATCGCCATCAACATGACCTGAAAATGGTAACGCTTACGTAAATCTAACATTACGTGAAACCAAGAATAAATGTAGAATCTCTTAAATATTTTATCCATTTATAATCCATTCAATCCATTACAAAGTACTTTTGTTAAATGCACCGAACGTACATAAAACCTTGCTGTTGACTTTTGTAGTGGACGGTAAAGAGGTGACGACCCGGCTGAGCGAGATATTCCGTCTGATGGCGGAGCTGCAGGGCACCTGCGACATCGAGGACTACACCGTCAACCAGAGCTCACTCGAACAGGTTACATACATAAATATTTTTTTAAGATCCCTGCGCACTTGTCGCGCCAACCACCTGTATTTGGACTCACTAGGAATAACTTGTATCAAAATAATTAAGAAAAAAGTTGCGGCGCGGGAGCGGAGACAACGCACAATTTGGTCTATCGAAAATAATAATGGATTCTGATTGGTCGATAAATCTATAATAAATCTTATAGTTATTTATCGGAGAGTCAAGCTGTAGCCAATTGACTGAAGCTCACTAAACTAGCTATTACAGCCGTATTTCGTACGATGAGTGAGAGAGCCGGAAGACCAACCCCCCCGGCGTCCCACCCCCCGGTGCATCTATGGGGTACGGGTATGATGACGGCGAATTTTGCTGCTAAGTGCGGTCACTTGGTAATGCATATGTTAGACACACGGATGACGGGTTATCAGCATTTAAATTACTTTCCCCCACAGATGTTCCTAAGCTTCACAGACAAGGACGTGGAAGAAGATCCAGTGGAGTTGGAGTCCCTCCCCTCGCCGGACACGAACACACCACATTACGAGTTGGAGTCCATTACGTCACTCTGACGACACTATTAGGATAAGTCAAGTTACTAGACTCTAAGTAGTAAGCAATGTAGAATTGAATGAAAATGAGGGCAAATGAACTGCCATTGTAGCACTTTGCTATTGTAACCGAATCAGAGAGTCGGTTAGAATGGCAGTTCAATGGCTAAGCGACTCGGCGCCCAGACGTCGTTTGATTGGACTGGATTGTGGTTGTCTGTTCACTGCTGTGAATACCACAATCAACGCTCCCGCCATTGTGGCAACGCCTTGTGGCAATTTTTGTCCTCATTAGCCACAATTGTATAAACTTTAACCTTTGAAGAGACGAATACATTTCAAGGGAGATGAATAAAGTCAGGTTGCTTAAAGATAATGGTGCTGATAAGGTACACAAACACATAAGTGGCATCAGTGTCTGAAAAAAATGTGTTTTTTCAATGCTTAAGTAACACTCTTCAGTGAGAATCTGCCTACAGGACAATTTGCTCAATTTTATAAATTAGGTACCTGCTTTAGTAAATAAAATTGTAGGAATTGTGAATGTGATAATTTGTATTCCTTAGATAGTCTGTGTTACATGAACAAGTATTTGTTGACCAAACTATATAGAACATGTGGGCGACAATTCTGTATTTTTTTTTGACAAATTGTCGAAAATACGTGTTGTTATAGGCTTCAATATAATTACATCTGACTGTTGTCTTAGTTTGATTTTAGGAGACAAACATAATGTTAAAAACAGGTATGTGGTAGGTATAGCCAACATACCACCACCAATAATAAAACAAACTGTGAGCTGATATCATACCTAAAACTACGAAGACACGTGACTGGGTACTTATAGGTGTAGGTAATTAATGTTGTAGTCACTTAAGACTCGTAACCACTAGGCAACATTTGATGCGCGACATGTTTAACAACATGTTGCTCATCGTGTTGTTCCGCAACGAGTAACTTTTGTTATCTGTCCATGCACCAGTCGTCGATGTTGCGCGCTAGTTGGCAACGTACCGCGTTGTTGTGCAACATTGCCGTGCCTGTTGTTGCCTAGTGGATACGACGCTTTAAACTATCATATTCTTTAGGCTGTGTGACTTCAACGTAGATATAATTTATTTTAAAATATCGAGCATGTCGCCGACTACTCGTTGCGAGAACGAGCAATATGCAATCACTGTGATATTTAATATTTTTAAATAAGTGAATAAATGATGGTTTTTGGATACCTGCTTTTTACGTTTGCCTTCTCCCCTCACTTTATTCTTCAGTCCTATTGATAGTTATGATATAAATTCAGATATGAATTTTACTCCAAATACAATCTGCTTTTTCGAAATACAATCTGCTTTTTCGAAATACTATCCGCTTTTTCGAAATACAATCCGATTTTTAGCTAGTTTACAACAGTTTAACAAAGCACTTACAGAAACAATAGTGATTTGTAATGCCATTGTAGCTCTATCATAACTTTATATTTTGGAGGAATGTTTTTAATGAAGTTTTCCAGAACAAAACTGTTTTGTCCTTGTATTTGGACTAAAATTCCTATAAATATGCGGCCTTGTAACGGGACTTACTAATGAAAAGACAAAATAACAGTAATCATTATTATATTATTACAGCTTTCTTTGGATTGTCTTACATCTTAAAATTATAAACACGAAGTAATTCAGATCGAGGATTTTAAAAACCCATTCTTAATTATTAAATACATAATATATTATTCAAAAAATCTTTGTTTTTATTTATCACAATAATAAAATTAATCAGATCCTGAGTAATAAGTAGTGATGTGCCGTTGGGAATATTCCCAACATTCCCTTGCCGGTCAGTCAATATTCTCAATTTACCCAATACATATAATAAACTACATCACTAGTCATTAGTGCGATATAGGTGGGAGCGTGTGTGGGGTGTATTACATACTACTCCACCGAGCCAACTAGGCGCCTGTCAAATGTGACGTCACCCGCACCTTCCGGCGGCGGCGGTGTGCGGGCGGTAAATCCGCATTCCTTCCGAGCTCCTAGTTGGCTTGGTGGAGTATGTAGAATACCCAAAACGAAGAGCATTACACATATTCGAAGCACTTTCAGATTCTTAAGTTCTTGACTTTCGACTTTTAAGTGGAATCAAAAGAAGGGTTCCTGATCTCGGCCGCCTTCTTGAAGTGCACGGCCAGGATGTCGAGGGCGCGGAACAGGACGTCTCTGTTCACCGCCTTGTGCGCGAAGCTCGATATTGTGAGCTTCACCGCGCTGGACACCGTCTCCTCGCCGAACGCGTTCAGTAATGCTGAAAAAAATCCAAGCATTGAGATAATATGTACTAAGTACACCACGCATCAACGATGTCCCGTTTTATTCTACCTGCTATCGTGTGGCGCAAGACGTTTGTTTGACATGGCGCTTCTAGTACGTCGTTTATTTTGCTATTTGAAATTACTTGAATACTCAGAATTTAATCCTTAGAAGCGACACTATCAGATGGTGGAATATACACGGGTTTTCGTTTTTCAAAATGAAACATGGATGTATTAACTCAGGATGCGCATCGCATGATCTTCCCCTCTAGCTTTTTTTTATAGGTACTAGACCAAAAATCTCTGACACGTATATAAAAACTGTTTTCGAAATCGATTTGATCAGAGTAAGTATCGTTTTCGCGGTGTAAGGTGCTCCGTGAAAAATGCCAAATTGTCCCATTAAACATGTGCAAAGAAATTACAAAAAATAGTAATATACAAAAAGATGGGGTAACATTTCATATGTAAGTATTTTTGATGTAATTAATGCAATTTTTCTATTAAATTCATTGAAATATTAAATGTCATAAGAATCGAAAACATTATCGATACAATTAATCGAGTACGAATTAATCGAATAGTCTACTGTGACCATAGACGAATCTTTTCTACCCTGGCAACTGTATTTTTTATTTGTCAAATAATTGTCAAGTATTTGAACTTTGTAAACAAACGGATAAATACTGAATTACGCGGTGATAAACCAGTCGCAGGACGTTAAAAACGATTTACAATGAATAAATCATTAGTAATTCAACAAGAGAGGTGATTCACAAAGTTTACAGGCGGTGTCTCGCGGAATTTGAGGTGCAAAATATTTTGTCAGAACTCGACCATGTTTACCAAAGAACCGCTGATATTATAGGTATATAAGCAGTTTATTTTACAGTTTTTAAGTTAAATAATGTGTTTATTGTATACAAAGGCAGGCTCAAAGCTTCAGTTTACAGGTTTTTCAGTAAATATACATTGATCGCTTAGAGGTACATTCGATTGAACACACTTGATACTTGGTATTATTTTTATGTGTTGCTTTCATCTCGACCAATACATAAACTAAGGTTGCTTTATTTTTCTATGTTTGCTTGTCAGTTAACATCGTTACTTAATTACTAAATAAACAAATAATCTTAAAGCATTAAAGAAATTATCTTTTATTGAATTATTTTATTTTTCAGGTACCGTTAGAAGAATAGTCGAAAATTGCTCTTTACGATGACATTAATCGATTAATAATAAATCTTCAAGATGACAGCAATGCTGTGGAGACTGATGATGATGAGTTGATGAGGCAGCGGCAGGCCCACGTCAATATATGGATTTATCAGGAGTGGAATATTTAGACCAAGATTAAAATAAAAAAATAATTAAAAAACGCAGTAGCTATGATATGTTTGTTTTATTTTCCTAAAATACAAAAAAAAATAACTAACTCATGTTGAAACAAAAACACCCACTATCGAAACAATTCAGATAAATACGATCTCGATAAATTCTTGATCTTGATAAACGGAATCGAACCTGACACTGCTCCGGGTCCATATGACCCAGAAGCAGGCAGCGTCTGCTACTGAGGCGATGAATCACATATGGCATAAATATATGTATAACAAATATTATCTTATTGACCAACATCAAAGAAAACTTAAAAGTGCTTGCGCTTGCATTATGAATAATAAATAATATGGAAAATAATAAATCAAGTATCAAAATTATTCAGTCGTATTAGTCAGTGTTGCAAGAATTAATCTCGACATATATACTTTTTGATTTGAACAGTGTTGTAGTAGTGTTTATTTATGATTGCAGACCGGTATCGATAAAAATATAATATATATAGTGTATAATAAACCTTGGGAGAGGCCTATGTCCAACAGTGGACGTCTTTTGGCTGAAATGATGATGATGATGACATTAGTATAATAATACCTATTACGTTTATACGTACCTACCTAACAAAAGATATCAGCCAGGCCAGTGGCAGCAGATGGCGCTGGTCGAGTGGGAGTGGGGGGGGATGAAACAGCTTATTTGGGAACATTAGGTACTTATTTTTTAGATAATCTCATTTTCAAGGAACTGAATTGGGATGTACCCGGAATCATCTTGTTTCCGTTGAATATTTACGCCTCGTGAGTTACTCATTATTTCTTGTTCAGCTGTTTCAGTAGAGATAATTCAGTATAATTCAGTAGATTATAATGACAGCTATAAATGTAATAATGAGTATATGAAACTATCGATATAGCTAATTAGAAATATCGATAGTGGTATTCACCCTATTACACCGATGGTCCTACGGTAGTAAAATTTTGTATGTTGACGTATTAGATCTTTTAGTGTGCGTAAAATATACTAGTGTTGCACATTTCTTTACGTGTGCGTTTATAATGACACAAAATGTTTTGAGTAAGTGTGCGTCAATTTTAATGTAGTGGTTACCTCCCCTCCCCCAAGAATTGACAGAACATTTTGTTCGTTGAATTATGCGTGTTGCGAGTCCATTTTGTTACTTTGTTCAAGAAATGAAACGAACGAATTTAGCTATTCTCTATCCATATTTTCGTGTTTGGCCATCCACCTTTGAGAAAATCAGTTTTGGAAATATGATACAATCTATCACATTTATATATAATCTTGTGCAGTAGCAGACTTTGGCTGGGGTAGCATGTAGGAACCCCCACCTCTATACTCTCACTCGCCTCGAATTTCCACTTCGATTACAATGTTTATGATAGCGGAGTATACTACTCCACCAAGCCAACTAGGCGCTCGGATGCAATTCGGCTTCTCCGCACACCCGCCACCGCCTTGTTGTGCGGGTGACGTCACATTTGACAGGCGCCTACTTGGCTTGGTGGAGTAGTACTGCAGGTGTCCTCACCTGGCAGTTTCTCCATGACCGCAGCGCATGTCTGGTCTATATTCACGGGAGGTAGTTCAGCACGCGGCTGGGAGGCGCTGCCGTCACTCCTCTCAGCCAGCTGCTCGAACACCACGAAGACCTGCCGCCGCAGCCACGACGACAACTCCTCCAGCCACACGTCTATCAGGGACTCCGCTAGATCTGGGACCAATAACACTAGATGCATTACACAACAAAGAGAACAAGCCATATCAAATCATTTACGAAATTCTTAGAAAAAGTACTGGCCAATAAAAGTTAAGAAGTGCATTAAATAATTGTTCGAAATTTAAAAAAATAAAACAAAAGTCAAAAGATCATCCAAGACAAAAAATATGGAATTTAAAAAAAAACCCTTTTTTGAGTACTGTAGTTATCGTATTGTCCCGCTTTTTCAGTATAATAAAATGAACTGAGGGCGATCAAGTAACATTTCATTTCATTTCTAGCCTGTACTGTCCCACTGCAGGGCAAAGAGATGCGATCAAGTAACAGGTGGAGAGAAATTCTAAAAAGGCCGTTTTAAAATGTTGCTCTGCAAGCAGTTCGAAAGGCGACCAAGAAGTCCTTGGGACTGTCTCAACGATAAACCTAAACCTGCCCATAAAGTCATAAGTTTACTTCCCTTAAAGTTAGGGTCAATCTCAATTAGTTAAAATACAAAAAACTGCAGAGTCTAACAAAAAACTGTTTACTAAAATAAAAATAGCTTAAGTTGCTCCTTATAACATCAGCTTTCTACCAGTGAAAGTCCCGTAAAAAAATTATAATATATTTTTTGTAATAAGTAGTGTGTGAAGCGAAACGCGCGTGAGCCCGGGTGTGGTGCAACGTGTAGCGCAACAACAACAGCAACATCAGCAGCAACACTGACCGGCGAGCAGCAGCGTGGCGAGGCGGTGCGCGACGTGTCCGGCGGCGAGCCCGGCCGCGGCCGCGGCCGCGCCGCCCGCGCACCACGCCCGCCCCCGCAGCCCGCACCACTCCTCTGACGCACGCAACATCATATCACATTACAGATTCAAACTGGATGGATGGATGGATTCGAACTTTATGGCGGCTATGATTTACGTTTTAGCGCGGCTTGCGGCGGGTGCACCCTCCGCCGCCATTTGTTAGGCCATCGTCTCCTATAAAATGCCATCGGCCGCTTACAGCGTCACGCGTACGCCGCGTCACATTGCTTACTATAGAAATGTACTGTTGTGGTCTCCTTCACACGCCGACGTAACTATAGTAAAATTGTGACGCGGCGTACGCGTGACGCTGTAAGCGGCCGATGGCATTTAATAGGATTCCACGGCATTATTGCGCAGTGATTGCGAAGTTTGAATCAATCTGTACATTACATTACACGCTACACACATTTTACTCCTCAACAATTTAATCAAAATTGTTTTAGTCAGTTAGCTGCCTTAGTAGATTTAAAAACCACGATGCTTTCACAGAAAATGGGCATAGAGTAGATTACAGCTGCGTTTCGTATGATGAATGAGATTACCAAAAGTTCGATCCCTACCCCTTCCAGATCTTTCTTCCTTCTTCAGATCGGAAATCAGCTTTGGTATTGCAATAACCTATAGGTGTCGTACGCTTGTTTATCACCTTAGTAATATAAAAAACATAGATTAATTTTAGTTTCCGCGAGGGCGCTCCAACTAGATGGAGCATGCGCACTAATAAAATGCGGCAACTGATACCACACGAAATTTCGAGTACTTCAGTACATCTGACAGCAACCACTGTATGAAACTGACAGTCCGCAACGATAATAAGTTGCCGCATTTCTGGAAATGATTTTTCTTAGTAGGGCGGTATCTAGTTAAAACGCACGCGCGAAACTTTTATAAATTTATGATAAAAAAGAACTAGTATGATGTCAGTGACGCTACCGAGTCATCAGAAGGCGTAGCGTGGGTAGGCCTCCCACGAGGTGGACCGACGACCTGGTGATGGTCGTGGGAATCCGCTGGATGCGGGCAGCTGAAGACCGGTCATTGTGGCGAACCTTGGGGGAGGCCTATGTCCAGCAGTGGACGTCTTTCGCCAGAGATGATGATGATGCATAACTTTCTAGGCTATTTTATTATTTAAAGACCTAATTCTGTTTTTATTTTTATTCACAACGGGTTAATGCTTGCCTGCTCACATAGCGTTGCTGTTTGAAAATGTATACAAATATTCTTTCTTTTGAAAAGAGTAACCATTGAGTTTCTTGCCGGTTCTTCTCAATGGAAGCAACATTACGAACCGGTGGTAATAAATAAAATAATAAATAATTTAGCCCTTTTAACGTCCCACTGCTGGGCACGGGCCCCCCCTCAATGCGAGGGGGATTCAGGCCATAATCCATCACGCTGGCCCAGTGCGGGTTGGTGGATAAAATATATTTATTTTGACGATTTATAAACGCTACTTACAGTTTACATGAATAAAAAAAGTTGAGTTTGAGTTTGATGATGTCGCTCACCGAAGTCGTCGGGCGTGGGGTCTGCGGCGGCGGCGGGCGCGGGCAGGTGGTGCAGCGAGTCCAGCGCCGCCTCCACGTGCGCGAACGCGCGCCGCGACCCCACCAGTCGCGCCACCGCACCCCCCACCTGCTCCCACACATCCCCACCACACGATCATCATCACATCATCTTGTGCACAATTCCCACGACTTGATTGTCGCACAGCTAGGAAGTCCAGGAACACAATCCTAGATTTTATTTGGGGACCCGGGAGTAGACGTGTTAAATCCCACATGATATGGCCAGCCGCAACACCATCAGAAACATTCCGAAAGAAACTTTATGGACAAGCGAGGCAGGCCCTTTATGGCCCTTTACAGCCTTATTACTGTGGCTCCCAGCCTATACTGTTATTATTGTCTCCCGCTTTGTTATGGAGGGAAGTGGATAATTTTCTTCCAACTCCTCATATCCATCCTTTCTTCTGATTAAATTCGTGCGGGTTCCAAGACAACTTAACTTTTCCCCGGGACTCGTCGAGGGTCAAACCTTGGCGTCATCGTTGGACACCATTGTCGATCCTGGCTTACAGGAGTAACTGTGGTGGGAGTGTGTGGCGGGCTTAGTCCCATAAAAGGCCCTTAATGGACACATAAAACACCCAACCGGTCCACCAAATTTCTGATAGTATGCGAGGCCCGATACAAAATGTATGCTTCGAGCGCCTTTCGGCATTTTTCTCAAAAGCATATTCTTATAATAGGCGGCTGGCCAAATACAGATAATATCCTGCCAGTACAATAATAACGATATGTGTGTCGTGTTGTGTTGTGGTGTGGTATGGTGTAGTGTGTGTGTGTACTATGTGTAGTGTGTGTGTGTGTGTGTGTGTGTGTGTGTGTGTGTGTGTGTGTGTGTGTGTGTGTGTGTGAACTGACGCTGAGCTCGACGGAAGTGCAGACGTATGTCCAGTGCTGGACGGAGCGCGGCGGCGGCGGCTCGTCGCCCTCCGCGCCCACCGCCGTCTTCAACGAGTTGAACACGCCCGTCACCGTGCGCTGGAACAGCCTGCACACGACACAACACAACACAATACACACCTGATACACACACAATACACAACTGACACACACACAATACACACCTGACACACTTCGTACAATGAGCATCCCTATATTTTACGGCGCCGCGTTGAATAAGTGAATGAAGACACTAAAGTGTGTACATATGGAGTATTGTGTGTCGCGATAATTTGTATTTGAAGTGTCACTACCAGAAGTGAAGTGAAGTGACGGATGACGTCAACCAATCAAGAGAATCAAGAGAACTCTGATAAGCAAACGTTGACTAGGCAGCAATAGTAGACTCAATAGTCGTTGCCTATTTTTCGCATAGTTTGGAATTAAAAACTCACGTTTTACTGCTTTCTTAATAATAATAAAAAATGTTTTATGGAAATAACTCCAAAAATTACAAAATTACAGACCTCAAGAAGTCATAGAACTGTTATGTTACCGCCATAAATACATTACCATGAAAAAAATGTTCTATTAACAAAAACAATGACTCACTTGTCCAATCGCTGCATGTTGTTAGACGTCTGCCCCGGCGAGGAGTTCCTGTCCATACTCATGTCGTACTCATCTGCGGAACAAGACCAAGTCAGATTGGACTAACTCCAACAAAAGGCGTTGTTAAGTGGAAAAAGATTGGTCGATGATATGAAGGAATCGCTTCCGAGTTATTGGGTTTATGTCAGTAGGTGTGGGTGTGGCGGTACCTGCGAGCGTGGCGGTGTCGACAGGACGGGTGGAGTGGTGGTGCTGCGTCCGGCCGCGCGTCTCCTCCGCGCTCTCCCACCACACCTCCTCCCTCCTGCGAACAACACTGGACATAGACAAAAATAAATACTATCATGGCCAACCATATAAGATGCTATTTAGTCCAGGGAGGCTAAGAACGCCACGTAGAAATTCTGCAAAAGCAATTAATTTTTCTCCTTTTCTAGCAGAATCTGGCATAAGTAACTATATAAATGAAAGACTGTTCACACAAGAAAAAAACATTTAGTTCCGATCCAAAGTTTTAATAATTAAATACAAGGAGTGCTATTTTTTTATGAGAAGGATGCATTAGTTTCCTATTTTTCAAGGCCCACTTAATATTCTGGGTCGCGACCATGGACCAGTTACTAAGGGGACTGGCCCTAAGCAAGTCGGCCGAGTGGTCGGCCTAGTACTAACATCGACATAAAACGAAGCCAGTAGTTCAACTATTTACCGGTAAATAGTAAAATGAAAATGAAAAAACAATGACCACGTTTTGTTTCATACAAATATCTAATAAGGGCACCTCTTTCTTTAGTCTTTACTCTGTGGTCGCGACCCATACTTTGGGAACTACTGGTCTATTGTATTACCACAGAGGAAGGATAAATACAGAGGTACCAGGACGGAGCAATCGCGCGATAGGTGTAGGGTTCTGGGTGTAGCTTATTAGTATACGACGGTCCCACGGACTGAGGCCCAGTCCCAGTATGGGTCCCTTTGGCCCCGCACCCACTACGCGATGACTCTGTCGTGTTACCTCTGTATTGATCCTTTTCCTGTGGTGTTACTATCTGGTAGTATGACCTGGGGCTGGGGCTGGTGCTGGCCCGCTGCTGCAGCAGGCACCGCAGCTTGGCGATGCTGGTGGACAGGTCGGCCGCCTCCTCGTACTCGGGCTCCGGCGAGTCCCCCGCCGCGGCCCCCGCCCCCGGCACCGGCACCGGCGCCGGGGGCTCCGCCCTCACAGACTTGGCCTGAGACGGCTGGGAGATACAAATCAAAACCATGAATGAACGAAAGAGATTGTCATAGTTCGTAATATGGCGCCGGGACTATACGTTTCATTAAACTTAAGAGAATTCAACGATTTGGAACATCCTCGTCAACCATTTATACATAAATAGAAGAACTACATACAAAGTATGTTTTAGGGCGACTGTAGCCTAGGGGTGAACAGGTTGGGCTAGCAATCACCAGGTCCCAGGTTCGATCCCCGGTGGGGCATGCACCAATGGATGAATTTTCATCTATGTGCATAATTTACAGTTCGCTGACGGGGAGGGAAAACATCGTGAGGAAACCTACCTATCCCTCGGGATTAGGTAATAGTCAGTTCCTGTATACACGGCGACAAGGTTCACCACCTGTCACGTTGGGTTCTGACTATCTAGTGAAACGTGGGCTTTGAGTTGGTTAATACCTCCGCAATGTGGTGGTGTATGGCCACTCAAGCCTCTGACTATCCCCGAATGGGGATAAATGTCGTGATATTACGTTACAACTCAAAGGTTTTGGAACATCCTCGTCATGAATAATCAAGATTACGTTCCATATATTTCTTATCTAATTGAATTTCATTTCTACTCACCACACTGTCTTGTGAGATGACTCTCTGTTGTTTCAATAATGGCGGAACGGAGGAATTTTCTTCTGCAACAGATTAAAAGTATTTACACCATTTCTCACACTAAGGGTGCGTTTCCACTGACGCGGAGCTGGGCGGAGTGGAGCGGAGAAGAGCATTGTGATTGGTCAATTCACGGTCCTCTACTCCACTCCGACCAGCTCCGCGTCAATGGAAACGCACCCTAACCGTCGGCCGAACAGAGTGTGGCCATGATATGGAAGACGCGTACAATAACTTAAGGGGGAATTTTGAAACGTTTAAAGTTGTCTATGGTCTTAGATTCAAAAACTAATCTTTTTTTAAACTGTTCTTTGTCACCTCTTTGTATAGCTGTAGTAATGGGTATGTCCACGCCGGGCCTGGGCCTGACGGGCTCGGGCGGCGACTTGTCACCCGACTTGTCGCCCGACTTGTCGCCCGACTTGTGCGGGTGGTGCGACGGAGACTTGTCCTGTCCACGACAATATTATTAAAGACCGCGGGTGAATGCTACAATTAAATCATTATTGTCTCTAGCACGGATTAACGACCAACTGATCACGGAAACCAAATGATAGATCAATGATTTCTATAAATGATTTATATTTTCTTTTACCTAAATTTAAATTGCGATCCCGGCTTTGTGGGACTATGTTATATTATTATTATTCTATGATTTATGAAATAAATAAATAAATAATAATAATCAAACATTTGCGAACATATATTTTTTATAGGACTGAGATGGCAGACGCTTACGGCCAGCCTGATGTTAAGCAGTTACCGTAGCCTATAGATGCTTACAATAACAAAGGCATCGCTCGCACGTTGCTGACCTGAAGGGGAGTGGAACGAAGGGAAGGGAAGAGGGGGGAGTTGGTCTTCCGACTCTCACTCATCGTACGAAACGCAGCTGTAATAGCTACTTTACGCCGATCTTCTGTGAGAGGATGGTACTACCCCGGTCGAGCCAGCCCGTATATGAGCTGCAGTCAATTGGCTACAGCTTGGCTCTACCACCAATATGTTTCGTAATTGTTTAATATAAATTTGAGGATGTCAGTTAAGAATGTAAACCCATTCCCCGTGGGGTGCCCAGTGATTGGTTGATCCGTGGTATCTAGATCTTAAAGGGGCAATAGATGCTTAGGGTCCATCCATTAATTACGTCACACGTAAAGAGGGGGGAGGGGGTCGACGAAATGTGACATGGTGTGACAAGGGGGTAGGAGGGTTCCTAAGTTTTGTGTCGTCACATTTAAAAATCGAATATATCGAAGTATTAAAACCGAAATTTGAATTTGTAACGCAAAAATGTGAAAATTTCTGAAAATTATAATAAATATGTGATGTCACACAGGGAGGGGGGGGGAGTCTCGCAAATGTGACCAGCTGTGACAAGGGGGGAGGGGTATAAAAATCATGAAATTCGTGTGACGTGATTAATGGATGGCCCCTTAAGTCTAACCTGGGAGTCATCGCTGAGTCCGGTGAACCGGAGTCCCTTCTTGAGGCCGGCTATCCCGAAGTCCAAGAGTCCTTCCATCATGCCGGCCGCTTCGTCCTGTAGTTACAAATTCATGATCACTGCTTCATGCGTTCATATTACTATTGCGCTAAATATGTAGAGATGTTACTTAAACTGATCCAATATTTTCATGTGTAATGTTCAGCAGCTATACCATAGGTTAATACGCCGGAGTCGCTAGTCGCTAGCGTGTGCGTAAAATACTTGAAAGTAATATAATTTGGTGTACAAATATTTTACGTAAACGTTAGCGACTAGCGACTCTAGCAGACGTAAAATTAATGATAGAGCTCCTCAGTGAGAGTACCAAAAAACGGAGTTACTAGTCTCCTGGCGAACCTATGAAGGGTTCCACTGTTATATCAATATTGGATAGTTTATGATATAGAATATTTTTGATAAACTATAACAAATGCGTACATGCTACAATTATCTACCGGGCCGGTGTCCATTACGCAACATGCTCTACGTTACACGAACATGCAACGTGCAACAAACATTCCAGTTATCGATCCGGTCCGCACATTCAAGTTTTTTTAAAGAGAATTAGCATACCTAAATTTCAAAGTTTAAAAAAGTATATTTAAAGAAAAATACTGCTTTGTATGTTGGCTTAAATTGCACCCATACATAGACGGATCTGGCAGTTAAAAGTTTCTAAAAATGTACTATCTATTATACGACGGCATAACTCAGTAATATCTTGGTAATAGTCCATTTTTTTTTTTAAATTCACAATTTGTCATAAAGTAACTGGTACTTAAAAAAAATTATCATGCAAAACAATTCATCAACTATTTTTTTTTTCTTAGTTGGTTCTCGGAGGGCAGATGGCAATCGCTCCGTGTAAATATCGGTGACTAGCCAAATCAGGGTACACTGAAAACCGACCCCTTATAATGGGATAAGGCTAGTAAAAGACAATTCATCAACCACATTATACCACATACCATGCCGCTATCGTGACGTCACAGGCAAACATGCATGTCCTAATTAAAACGTAAGCATAAGAAGCAGATAGTACGTGCAAACAGACATACACTGGAGTTTGGCTTGCGGGTCACATGTAACGCAAGTGTAGGCTCGACCTGTAGGTCACCGATCTTGGTCTTGGCCTGGCTGACCGTGGTCTGCAGGTCCTTGAGCAGCGCGTCCGCGGCCTTCGGGCTGCTCGCCTTCCCGTGCTCCCGCAGCGGGCTCAAGTCCAGCGGCTCTATGTCTATGGCGTCCTCTTCACCTGGAAAGTCTTTGGCGTGATAGAGACCAGGTACATGGAGGAAGCAACGAAAAAGTATGGATGACTTTTATTAAATACTCTGTGGTAGGCAGCCGAATAAAATTAACGTTAAATATAGTCTGAATTTTTCAAAAATAAAGTTAACCTCATTTATTTTATTAAGGCCATGCGATCACTTAAGGTACGATTTCAGGGGACGCGACAGACAGCAGACGGCAGTGTCAGACGGGCGATGACGCGACGGCAGACGGCATTATAATTTGTATGAGTCCCGCGAAATTGTACCTTTACAAAATTTATTTTTTTTGCTTAAGTCCCGACCAATAGGGATAAGAGCACTTATCGTGGACTTATCACCACTAGTGGGTATGATTTGGGAGGGATAGATGTACTACCACACTACAACCGTATCGGAACGCGATCTCAACTGAGAAGATCCGGCAAGAAAATCAGCGGGCTTGTTTTATTTATTTCAAATGCCAATTGACTCTATTTCTATCAGTTCCGTGTGCAAAGTTATTTCTTTAAACACTTTTATAGTAGGTAATAAGAAGGAAGAAAACCACTCCAGGGAACCTATTACAGGTCAATGATCTGCCTGCCCCAATAACTTCAAATCTACCACCAAACCACACATGCCCCTAATTATTCGTTACTTACCGAACCACAGTGGTTGTGGGGATTTGCCCCGGGGCGGGTTGGGGCTGCCGTCGGGATCGGCGTCCTGCCCCCACAGCCGCGACAGCGTGATCTCGCCGTCCAGGCTGGCCAGCAGGTCCTGGCCCAGGCTGATGCACTGCAGGTCCACGTCGGTGTCCCAGGTTTTTATACTGCCTGTTGGCAATGTTGTAAAATAGGTGTGATAGATGGCCTGGGATTTTATTTATGTATAGACAAATGAACCATAGATGCCACATAGCCGGGAATATTGGATGGCACTTTTAACAGTGGTGCTTCACTTTCTATTCTTTCGTTGTTTTTAATATAGCCAAATAACAACATTAAAAAATATATACAGTGTGTTAAGAAAACCCTGTCCGACCCGAAAAGGTATTATTTTTGGAATCGAGATTAGGTTCTATTTTTGTAAAAAAAAAAAACATATTTTTAAATATTTTTTTAGCATATTCACTGTCCCACTGCTGGGCAAAGGCCTCCTATTTTCTTTTGGAAAACAATTACCCATAAAATTTTTTTTTTTCATAAAATGACGTCGTTAGGTACTTGCTTTGTGGTCAGAGTGTGCCACACGATCTAACATAATTACTGCTGGTGACAGTATTGTCATTTAAAAAATATATATACATACAACTTTTTGACAGAGTGGTGTTACCTTCAATAATCCGATCATAAATCTTCACCTCATTCCTTCCCTGCCTCCCTCTCCTTTGCCGCAAAATTGGTGAGGACTTGATGTCAACCGGTTCAGAGCTCGTCACTGGCACCTCCTCTACGATATCTTCAAATGTCTCCCGAACCGGGTCGATCTTAGAATCTTCATTAATAGCCCTTTGCAGTATCGGAGCTGTGGTCTTGGTGATAACCGTAGACAATGCAGTCTCTATCGTTGTTGTCTCTGGTTTTACTGGTAACGTCTCATCCAGTAATACCGTTTCTTCATCATTTTTAATTGGTTCCGTCTTCCCTTTTAATGTTGTTAGTAATTTATCATTCAACCAAGCTGGATCTGCTAGTGTACTATCGATGAAATTGTCGAGTTTTTTGGATAGTATCCGTATGAGCAGTTCGGAGTGGGGGGTGTCCCACAGCTCCCACGGGACCAGCTCTTTGAACACCACTCTGAGAATGTTGGTGCAATGGTCGGCAGGTTGTAGTTTTTTATTCGTAGCCTCAAATATTGGGTGAGACATCTTGTATAGAGACTCTATGGTGCTGGATGGGGCTTTTTCATGGCGTTTCAAGGCCTTCTTGTATTCTTTCAAGTGGCTTGTCATGATTGTGGCTATGTCTACGTAGACATCTTTGGTTTCTATTTTGTTGCAGATCTGGTGACATAAAAAATGGAATTTCACTATATTAACTATAAAATCAACATGAAATAATTTTATGAAACTAATGTGTGTACTGTATCTACTGTTTAAGTTATTTTTTGACTTTTTCGTATCCTCGGCTGTGCGCTATTTTCTATGTATTATGCGCAACAGCAAAATATTTGCCAACTTGTTTTCAGGCTTCCCCAATGTGTAAGTAAAAACAGATAGTACCTACTTGAAAGAAAGTACTTTCAACTACTCTACATATTACTACCTAATTACTTTTTAACAATGTGAATGCCACAGGAAGCAGAAGCAGACCTTAGCTCGTTTAAAGAGTTTAAATAAATACGAAAGAATACAAAATATACCAACTGTACTAACTATACAATGCAACAAACCTGAAAACACTTCCCAATCATTTGATCCAACATTTGCTTGCATGCAAACGGGAAGCCGATCTCCTGCGAAATATACGGCACGTACCATGACGACACCAACTTCCTCTCCAGCACAGTAGAAATCACACTCAACTCATTTGTATCATACTCTTTATACTCAGTAGAAACTTTCTTTCTAGTTTGCGGCAAAACCCGCGATAAAAACGACAAATATGGATATTCCTCGACGATCCCTTCTAAATCATATTCAATAGGCTTATTTAAATGTAGTAACCACTGAATAAACTTAATACTGACGCACAATGATACGATAAATAAAGTTAAAATGTAGAGAGGAAACCACATCCCAGTTATAGGTGATATATTCGTTATGTAGTTAAGTAACACGCATATAAATGTACCGCCACATGATAAAATTGTTGTGGTTTCTAATAGATTCATTTTTAGTAACATTTTCATTTATTTTACAGTATTTATTTATTACGAAAACTTGTATTGATCGATAGACCGACTTCCAAAACAAACAACTCCCCACAATGACACTAATGACAGTGACGTGATATTACTTATGCTGCGTTCCATTCACCGTAATTTTTGTTAATTTTGTCCACAAAAAGTGTTAAAAACGATAATAATGATCACTTTCAGTACAAGTTGATGCGAGTGGAACGAGATTTGTGAACGAAAATAACGAAATTAACAAAATTAACAGTGAATGGAACGCACCATAATGGTGCGTTCCATTCACTGTTAATTTGTTTTTAACAGTTACCTACAGTTTAACAGTTTTTGTGGACGAAAATAGCAAAAATTACGGTGAATGGAACGCAGCAGTTGGACAGCACTTCGGATGTACAAAAGTTCACTCCAATGTTTATGACTTTTATCGATTTATCGTTTTTATTTAGTCGATATTTTAGTGTTGTAAGCCCAACACTGTTGTTTTCTACTCTATGCCTAAGCATGACATTTCATTGACACATAATGACATAACTGACACTTTCACGTGTAAGTCAGTCAGAGTCACGTCAATCGCCAAATTGTAATTTTTGTGATTCTGAAACAGGACGGGAATTACCAATTCATAATTTTCCTATTTCTATTGACGAAACTACGAAAATGTAAGTTACGAAGTGATATCTCGTTTGTGTCGTTGATAATATTTTAAAGCCTTGTATGTACGAATCTCACAATAATACGCATTTTTCTCAGGTCGAAAGTAACATTCAAGATTACTCTCACATCTGATCCAAAACTGCCGTTCAAAGTGTAAGTAAAAGCTTTATTGTACTTCCTAAAGGTGCTAAGTAACTTCAACGACTCGATTCCCTGTTCAAGAATACTTTTAACGTAATATTGATGGTCAAAATCACATGTTCATTTCAACAGATGCTGAGTGCTCCAGGGCTCGACGTTGAAGTTACAAGGCCTTAGAATGGATACGGATATAGTTCAGCAGTTCCTCAACTTCTTCCAAGACTTTATTAATATCTGTCAGTTAGAAAACTGGCCAAATAATGATACAACCGAAGTTGAAATCAGAAATGCATTTCTTATTTCACAACATGTTGAGAAATGCTTAGATAGGCTTCAGAAACGTAACATTATTAGTGAATTCGTGTCAGTGCTGAGTGCCAATGAAGATACATCGAATTGTATACTAAAAACTTGTCTCAATGACCCACCAAAATATGTACTAAAAAAAATTATTAACTCTGAAACGAAAATAAACCAAATGGATGTTGGCTTCAGAATATTTCTAGAATTATTTTCTGAAGATAAGTTGGAGAAATGTTTATCAGACTTTATGGTTGAAGCTGCCTCTAAAGAAACTTTATTGAAAAATGTAACCAGTGAATTGCCAAAAGAAAAAATTGCTGAATTTAAAAGCAAAGTATTGTTATCTGAACTTGATGCATCCAAAATGAATATTTCAGACATCTTGAAAGATTACAATCAAGATACTGTAGAATTGTTAGTAGTAAGTTTGTTAAATAATGACCCAAAATATACTAACTCAGTGAAAAAGGTTACAGATTCTTTCCTTAGTATTGTGTTGAACAAAAATAATATTCAGAAAAAGTTTTGGAAGGAACTTTTTAAAGTTGATACTAATTATTTTATGAGTATGTGTGTTGAACACAGTGAAATATTCACTCACATAGTAGAAGCTTTGTTGGATTGTGGAAAATTGCTGCAGCAAAACATGTCATCGGAATTGTTTTACATAGACCTGAATTATTCAGAGTTGACACATGTTGTGCAAAGAATATGCAGTAACAACATCTTAAAATGCCAGTTCTTCAGTGTAGTGAGGGATAATGATGCAGATATTAATTTCTGGGAGAATATTTTGTGAAATTATGTTTTTGTATTGCTAAGTTAATAGCCAGTATTTTTTATTAATTATGTCATAAAATTAGTTTTATTTTCAATTTTTTTTAATACTTACCTATCTTGGTCTGTCCTTCACTCCTTTACTAATCACACTAATATGCAAGACAATGCTAGTAAATGGTTAGATGTTATGATTAATAGACTTAAAGCACATTTTTTGTGCTGGATCCATTACAATGTTGTACATTTCATAATACATTGCACATGCTGCAGTACATTCAGTATAATTCGGCACTGGTGTGCTAGATGTCAACTTATCTGAGCAAATGCAATTGAATTTCAACTATAAGGTCATGATTAAAGAGTTAATGTTACAACAGTCTGAGCGTGCCGGAGGCGACGCCGTTCACGGCAGTGCTCAAGTTCGCGGCGGAGGAGTTCCGCGTGGAGCCGGCCACCAGCGCTATCATCACCGACGACGGCATCGGCATCAACCCCCAGCAGACAGCAGGTATGGCCGGACCCTTCAGGCTGCCTCAGCAGGGCACCAATTAACTGTCTTCTCTTTCTCAATTGAAGGAGACTGAAGATATATCTCACATCTTGTCATGTCATAGCCTGTGCTATGACTGCTAGGCTCCTAGTCAACATATAACACTTGCTCATCTGAGATGAATATCCATCAAATCTATCTGTGGAATGTTAAAAATATCATGTTGGTACCCCTTTTGTGAGTCTCCACCAAACGCATTTTCTAATACTCACCTACTTCCTCATTATAATTGCCACATTTGTCAAGAATCGAGAAAATACGTAACCGATTGTCAACACCAAAACTGTTCTGAAAATGCCTTGCAAATCACATTTTCATGTTGATTTTAGTGGATATTTGTTTGTGATTTTACAGGTTTCTTATTTGCTTAATAGGTGATAATGTAGGTAGCGTACTACGACTTATGTACAGAATTAATAATAATAATATCCTGGGACATTTTTGTACACACGGTTACCTGATCCCAAACTAAGCAGAGCTTGTACTATGGAAACCAGATAACTGTTATTACTACATATACTACTTTTTTATTTGTAAATACATACTTAATATACATATACACCAACTTAATATATATATAATTTCAACTCCATATTGATTTGTTTCAGGAAATGTGTTCCTGAAGCACGGGTCAGAGCTCAGATTAATCCCGAGAGACCGAGTGGGCCACATCCCCACATAAACCGACATATCAAACATTCCAATTTAATTTAAGAATTACTTATATTATTGTATTATATTCATATTATATTTTATGTTAATTCATAATATGGTTTTGTAAAAAAAAATGCTTGGAAAGCTTTGGTAAAAGTGTATTTGTGCTTAAAACTAGTGGAACGCATGTACAGGGTAGTCGTGTATCACTAATCTAGTCTAATGAGGGGCTCGGCGGCTCTTAAAAATGATTTTTCGAATTCGATCTCTGAGAAGCGGTCGACGGAAGCCCTGCGAACAAACGAGTGTGGTTATCAGAACAGCTGGCCATAATGTGACGGCGGTTATATTAAAGTTATCTATTTGTTTACAATGTTTGTCAGTTTCGATTGAACTAAATTCTTAGTTGGGTAAACTATGGAAGAAAACAATAGATTTTATCCGCTTGGCGCAGTGATTTGAGCGTTGACCACGCGGCTCACTGCATCATGTGGTGGCGGGTTCGATTCCCGCCAGAGGAAAATTTCGGAAACGGCCTTTGCGTAATTTGCCCTGGTCTGGGTGTCACTGGGATAGCCCACAGTCCATTGTATGGCACCCATAGTAAAAGCGTAGCTATTTTTTTGGGACCATACAGTTGGTGTGTAAGTCTGGCGATATTTATTTACTAGCTCTTCCCCGCGACCTCGTCCGCGTAGAATTTAAATAAAGAAAATCGGATCTCAGATACCGTTTCCCGTTTTTATCGGATCCCGGATCCCATTTGCTGAATCCCGTAGCCCGGATATCCCGGATCCCAAAAAATATAGCCTATGTTACTCAGGGATAATGTAGCATTCTATTGGTGAAAGAATTTTTGAAATCGGTCCAGTCGTTTTTTAGTTTACCCATTACAAACATACAAATCTTTTCTCTTTATCTTTTGATCTAAAATAATAGGGCAATAGATTATTGTAGAGGCCAAAAAGCTGCTTTCGAACAAAACATAAACCCTCTTATTAAGAATAACATTAACCGTCTTATTCATACAAATTTGAATCCAGTTACATCTCCTTTACACAGCGTTTGTAAGACGAAGATGTAAATTCGTTATTCATAGAGCCTAAACTACATTTTATCTTATCTGTGGCTTGGTTGCAAGTAGCCCAGATTTACAATAGCCTGGGGGCATCTTTAATCCTTGTGTAAGCTGCCGTAGACAAAGAAGTTCGTGAATAAGGTACGTAAAGTGTACCTGGCGGCTTCGACGATCCTCTTCCTCTCGTCGGAGGGCAGCGCGATGACCTCGAGTATGGCGCGCGCGTACTCGTCGGGCTCGGCGGCCAGGTACCCGGTGCGGGCCGTGTCCGCGGTCTCCACGATGTCGGCCAGCGGCCCGCCCGACCGGTGCGCGATCGTGATCAGACCAGCCGCCATGCACTCCACTACACCTGGAGTGGACGAGGACATACAACCAGTTGACATAATAGCCTATGGAAACTGACACGGGATATTAAAATTGGAGACTTAACAAGAATTTTGTTAAAATTAAGATGGTTTTGATCGATAGATAAAACTTTATTGTACAACAACACACATACAGAACAAAAATGATAAATAAAACAGTGTATCGTAGGCGGTCACACCATTGGATGGGGAGGATTCCGTGTTTAAAACAGGGCAGTCAGGTCATAAGCCCAAAGACGTCTGCCAATCAACACTAGGCCAGTGTGGCGGACTATAACCTAACATGAAACTAGTTACGAAAAGACAAAATAAAAATTCGTCTTTCGTAGCTGTACACGAACGCAGTTACGAAAAAGGATTATTTATTCCCGATTACTAAGGCTAAGCCCGCACTGCGAATAAAATCCGCGCGGTTTTTTTTATCGCAATTCTGTAACAAGGAATCATGAACGTATACGCACTGGCGATTTTAAATTCGCGCAATTTGACAAGGTGCGGTGTGAAATATAATCCGCGCGAATAAAAATCGCGCTGATTTTATTCGCAGTGCGGGCTAAGCCTAACCAGAGGGCCTACTCTGTTTCAAACGAAAACGAAATTTCGGACGAAATACGCGTATTTCCTACTACGTTTCTCATTGATTCCGACATTTCTTACGAACGAAAATTGTTTGACGTTTAGATTCGACGACGACGAAGACGTCATACAATTTTCGTTTGTAAGAAGTGTCGGAATGATTGAGAAACGTAGTAGGAAATACGCGAATTTCGTCCGTAATTTCGTTTTCGTTTGAAACAGAGTAGGCCCTCAGTTACGAAGACGAAATAAATTTCATTGTTTCGCAGCTAGTTATGAAAAATGGATAGCCTAGCATTCAGGCCAGCGTCAAAGGGACATACAAAGTGTTGAAGGGTGTTGACTCACTGATGCCAAAGTGTTCGTTCCACATGGCGTGCAGCGCGAGGGTGCAGGTCTGGTAGAGCTGCAGCAGCCGCGCGTACGGCGCGTTCACCACGAACTGCACGCTCTCCTCCAGCGACAGGTGCTTGGCCAGGTCCTTCAGGTTGCGCACGCGCTCCTCGTCCTCGGCGTTGCGGCACGAACCCACCAGCACCAGTTTTATCTACAACATGATATACCATCACGCTTTTATTCCACAAAAGGAAAGGCAGAGATGCACCTTCATCTCCTTTTTGTCCTAATAATAATATCCTGGGACATTTTTTACATACGGCTACCTGACCCCAAACTAAGCAGAGCTTGTACTATGGAAACCAGATAACTGATATTACTACATATACTACTTTTTTGTTTGTAAATACATACTTCATGTACATATACACCCAGACTCGGGACATACAGACATGTTCATGCACACAAATGCATGTCCCGGGTAGGAATCGTACCTACGACCTGCAGCGTGAAAGGCGCCACTACGCCAACCACGCCAACGGGCCCGTCAAATAATATGTAATAGTAATTACTATTACATTGCTAGACGAAGATTGCAAATCAGACCAAATGCATTATGGGTACAATGGACTGGGGATCAACCCCTATAGATATTTTCAATACAAAAGGCAGCGCTCGCACATTGCCGAACTGAAAGAAAGTGGGATTGAGCGTTTACCTCCCGGCACTCTCACTGTGCATACGAAACGCAGCTAAAATAGCTAGTTTACGTCGATTCTTTGTGAGAGGACTATGCTAACGCGGCCGAGCCAACCCGTATATGAGCTGCCCAGAGCCATGCCCGAATTTTTCCCCCACTTGACCGAGTCTGCAACCTACGTCCAAACTCCTAGACTAAGGTTGTTGATTCTGAAAACTTCTACCTAAGTAAGAGTGACTCGATTGAAACATTTTCTTGATTCTTGGAGTCTCTTGGTGGTAGAGCCAAGCTGTAGCCAATTGACTGCAGCTTATATACGAGCGGCTGGACCGGGGTGGTACCTCTCACAGAAGATCGGCGTATAGCAGCTATTACAGCTGGGTTTCGTAAAAAAAATGCCTTTGGTATTGATAGCATCTATAGGCCACTGTAACTGCTTAACATCAAGGGGGGCTGTATGCTTGTTTGCCACCTCAGTCCTATAAAAAAAACTAGTGAATGTTCGTGTAAAGGTACGACTCCGAGCAACGCGGCAGACGGCAGACGTCAGTCGATCTCATAGAAATTGGCCGTTTTTCGATTACACGGCACGGCACCGGCGACGGCATGGCGACAGCTTTTTCATTGGTCAGTGACCCGTTGTCATTGGTTACTGACCAATGAAAACCCCGCAAATAGCTGTCACTGTGCCGTCGCCGGTGCCGTGCCGTGTAATCGAAAAACGGCCATTGAATGCCGTCGTGCCGTCGCGGCACATGTCATCGTGACAATTTGTATAGGATCGAGTGACTTCTGCCGTCTGCAGAGCTGTTCGGATTCCTTAAGTGACCTTGTTCCAGAGCATCTCGTTCTTGGCGAGCAGTGTCCGGAGCTCGTACATGGCCTGCAGCATCAGCGGGTGGTCCTTCTCGGGCCGGAACTGCGCCACCGACAGGATGCGGATGGGGTCCGACTCCTTCACCAGCGACCGCAGCTGTTTTAACTCTGAGACCTGCATGACAAAGCAAAATTATTCAGGGAATTGTCGTTTTACAGAGTTTGTTTTTACTTTGGTATGGCTAGTTGCTTAGCCAAGAGTAATACAAAGAAGATATTAGTCATAGCATATCATGTCCCTACGAAAGTCATATTTTAAAAGTATCCATAACCATGCTAGATACGTTTATAATGGAAACCGCTAAATTTATAAACTTTTATAGCCCTTTTACAAAGGTTTTATAAAGCGTTTCTAGGAAAAAAAGCGATTGATTTTGCCTGCGCAGTTTTATCATAACTTTCTATAAAGGGGGTATGATATCATGTTCGACGTATCACAAATGTGTACAAGTTTTGCAGCCTTTCCCCAAAATTTATAGAAAGTTATGACCGATTTACATTGGCTTTACAAATCACTTTTATTCCTAGAAATGCTTTGTAAAATCATTGTAAAATCTCTATAAATTTGGGTGTTAGTTTGTAGCACAGCAGCTCTGAATGGATTTTAACATGGTTTTATGCGGCGACTGAGTTTTTAACCGACTTCAAAAAGGAGGAGGTGCTCGATTCAAGTGTATATTTGTTTGTATGTTACGCGATTTCTCCGTCAATTGTGGACCGAATTTCATATATTTTTAAACTAAGTGTTGTGTTGTAACTCACCTCACAGGGCGGGTACACCCTGAACGTGTTGTAGGGCACCTGCCACAGGTCGTGGATGTGGTCCTCCGTCCACGTGCCGTTCACCATCACCACGTCGGCACACCGCCCCACCACGCCGTATAGCTGATGAAACAACCAAATAAAGTTAGCACGAATCCTAAGACATTATAAGAATTAAAATCATTTATTCTAGATATACCCTATCTCTGTGCGAATCATAACTAATGTGATTATCATTTGCTTACGGTGAAGAAAAACATTGTGAGGAAATATGCATGTCTTGCAAAATCTATAGTAGCGGCACGCTATGATGGCCGGTTTGACATGTGGTAGGGGGAAAGGATGAACCTTATTATAACGGAATAAGATTTATTTTCTTTTTTGACATTCTTATTATTCAAACAGCCAGTCTTATTCCGTTATAATAAGGTTCATTTTCTTCCCCCCCCCCCCACATGTCAAACCGGCCATCGTAGATTGCCGCTACTATAACAAATTTTCGAAAGACATATGAAATCTACCAAATTGCACTGGGCCAATGCGGTGGATTATGGCCTGAATCCCTCTAGCATTGAGGGGAGGCCCGTACCCCGGAGTGGGACATTATAAGAGCTAATATAATATTATTATTATTTACCCTCCATTGGGTGAGAGGAGTATAAAGCTTCTTGGAAAGGCCTGATACATGATAGGTCACCAGATCGTGATCCGCGTCATTTTGCCCCCACGATAATGCAACCCACGCTCAAAGCACGAGTCTAGTCCGATCTAGTCACTAGACTGGCCTAGTCTAGCCATATTGTGGACACTCACCCAACCAAATATCTTGTAATAAAGCAGCTTGAGCCACGTGAAGAGCGGGTTGCGCGCGATGAGGCTGGAGTTGTTGTACGCGACGATGCGGTGCTTGACGCGGCGCATCATGGCCGCCGTGATGGTGGGGTAGTGCGTGTAGCACCCCACCGGGCACTGCGCCAGGTAACGGAATATCGGGTACGTGAACGCGTACCCCGTTGTGTCTATGTACACGTCTGGAATAGACAACGATATGTCGGGACTGCGATGTGACACATTGAGACCTAATGCAGTGTCTTCCGTAAACTGTTTATAATGCTTAGGCACACGGACAGACTGTATACCTGATGGGGAGTGGTAATAACATTTTCCTACTGTCTTGGGACACAACTTCCAGGACATTTGCAACTTAAGGGGAGCAGAAGAGGGACCCTTTGAGGACTTCAGGGGGGGACCATCTCACAGCTTGCACGTGCGCGAAAGGAAGTGTTCCTTTCGCGCACGCAAATTAGTGGGACACTCTCTTTTCTCACTCTCTCAGTCAGGTAGAGGAGACATATTAATGTCTCCTCTACCTGACTCCAAAGTAACAGTGAGCTTAGTCTATATTTTCAAAGACAACAAATGCCAATTTTGCGGAACTTTATAAGGTGTTGCGTTGGGCCTTAGCAGATCACATGTGTGATGTAAATAAAATATATTTATTTTGTCTTTGCAGCTGAGTAAACTGTCACTTATTATTATCACAAGATAATTAAATAGCTACACAAGTGATTGGGGACTTGGCAACAGCTTACTACTCCACCAAGCCAACTAGGCACCTGTCAAATGTGACGTCACCCGCACAACAAGGCGGTGGCGGTGCGCGGGAAGTGTGGCGGGCGGGAAGCTGCAGTGGCGGTTGTGCGGGCGGGGAAGCCGCATTCCATTCCAGTTCCTAGTTGGCTTGGTGGAGTAGTAGGTATACTACTATTGGAAAAATAAATACCATTATACCTGTACTCCTTGATTGACTAAACAGCCATATATCCTACTAGTGTCTGTCTTACCAGGATTATTATTATTATTAGCCTTTATTGGTGAACATAATTATTTTTACATTGTATTGTATTTTAAAAATTGAATAAATAAATCACACATGCATTACTAAATACCTAAAAAAAATATGATTAGTAATTTAATTAATTAATAAAATATGATTAGTTCTTAATTTCTGTTGCTTACCAGGATTAAGCTTCATGAAAGCCTCCATGCCCAGCAGCATGGAGCCAAGACTCTGCATCAGCAGCGTGAAGTAGGGGTATGTCTTGGCTTCAATGGCCTTACTCAGACCGAGCCGGACAAAGTTGATCTTGGCCGGATCCACTTTCACATTGAATTGGTTTTGCGCCCGGTCCAATATGGTCTGCGGTTCTGCTGTTTCTACGGTGTAGATGAAGATGTTTGTGTCGGGATATCTATAATAAAAAAGTGTTAGGTTTACCTTTGGGTATATTGGGAATTTAATTACATATTTTGGTCAGCATATCAGCATTGCCATCGATGGCAATGCTGCTGCCAGCGTTCTGGGCACCCTGCCGCCGGACATCTGAGGGGGATTGTTGGGCGATTTTTATTAGGTAATGTACCCATAGGTTATGTTTTCTTTTTATTATTTTTTTGTACATAATATTATTCTTTTTTAGTTAAATAAAAGAAATCCCGAAATTGAGCCATGCCAATAATATAGGATCACAAATCTTTGATCAAACGGTTATGGCATGCTGTATGCTTTGGCCAGCAAAGAGCAAATGTTTGAACCCTATTGCTTATCTTTTCTAACCTAAAGAAAAAAACAATATTTCTAATTTTACACATTCATAAAATAGGTATAATTGCTTTAACAATTTTGGAAATAATAAATTATCTAATGATAAAAAATGATTGACAGAAGTCTTGGATTACTTTATCTCAGATTTATTATCACATTTCCTTTTTAGATAAGTGGAAATAGTAACCAAGAATATAGGTTTTTGTATTCTTTACTTTTCATAAAAAATCCTAGCTGTTAAAACATCATTATAACAATATTGATAAACCTTTCAAATCCTATTTTGAAATATATCAAAATTATGCTGTAAAAGTTTAAGGTAAAATTTTAACAATGGAAATGTTATAGAGACTAAAATAATGGAAGGTACCTGGCCAACACTGCTCTGATGGCCACCCACAGCACCCTCTCGCCCCCGCCCCCTGCATTACAGTATGGGTGGAAGAATGCCATGTTGGCTCCATCTTTCTTCCTCCGGGTCATCTTCCTCTCCTTTATCCTCATGTACCATGACGCGAATATAAACGCGCAGGGGATCAGCACGAAGGTACAGAACAGCAGGAAACCAATGAACAGGGCTGGTAGTAACACTAGCAGGCTGGAAATGTACAGGTTATTAGTAACAATACATTTGGGTTTGAAATTGGTATAATGCACCCAA